>OX632363.1:6868018-7005985 GCA_951751655.1 Ophion costatus
GAGAGAGAGAGAGAGAGAGAGAGAGAGAGAGAGAGAGAGAGAGAGAGAGAGAGAGGCGAAGAATCGGCATGAGGAGGCTGGGCGAGAAAATACAAAACTTTTCCATCGAATATGCAGGTTGTACTGTGTAAATGCCAGCAGCCGAAGGCAAATTGTACAAGCGGACAAGTTTCTGAGTTCATCTGCATATTCGGTGCGAACGTATAAACACTGTAAACGAACAACCTTATTGACGATAGTACCGAAGAGATGCAATCTTCTTCCAACTTCAAACAGCTCAACTTCCGTATAACAAGTACTAACAACAATACGCTTTGCATGCTAGCTACTTACAAACAGAATTCCGTGTCATTTATTTGTATTCGATGATACTAATGACACTTAATAACAATAATAATATCCGGGGGGAGTAATTGTCCGCTGTTATTGATCTATTACTCATATTTATCAGCGACCGTTAACATTTTTAATAAGAAAAGTCTTAAGTTCTCGTCAGTGGTACTTGAAATTAAAGAAACATAGTTTCTCTTGACCGCACTTCGTTCAACGTCCCACTTTGGGGGATTTCGGCGGAATCGCGGGGAAAATTCATGGAAAGATTAGAACTGTACCAAATTTGGTATTCCGTGGTTTTTGGAGTCGCTATTTACGAATTTCGTATCGAAACTTTCTAAAACAAAATAGCGGCCGAGATATCGTCGTTTGGTCTTAGAAATACTGGTTGGAAATGGCTGAAAGTTGGCTAAGATACGTTTTTGGGTTCGCTGATTATGAATTTTCAAAAACAAAATGGCGGCCGAGATATCGTCGTTCGATCTTAGAAATACTGGTTGGAAATGGCTGGAAGTTGGCTAGGATACGTTTTTGGGGTCGCTGTATATGAATTTGATGATGTAATTTCCAAAAATCTAATTGCGGCCGAAATATCTTCGTTCGGTCTTAGAAATACTGGTTGGAAATGGCTGAAAAATACTGAAGGAGTTTTTGGATTGACTATGAAAAAATTTGAGACATTTTGGTAACGATTGATTATGATAATTACTTTTATTCACAAATATTGTATTAAAACTCAATTGGAGTCATACTCCTCGCGTTTGGATATGGACAGTTTCCGGGTTGAATCATCTTCTGCGTCGCTACAGGATATCAGCCGCAGAATATCAGTCGATAGTTTTTTGTGCTTCTTCGCTGGAAGTTCCCTTAAACTTGAGATACATGGATTTGAAGATACCAGCAACCAGTTTAAGACATCTTGCATCGTCCTTTCTCGGGAGCGTTTGCGAGAGAATCCCTATCGATATTTTTTTATATCTTTATTCCGGGCTTCCTGGGCCTCCTCCGATAGCTGCCCGATTGGCAAAGATGCGGAAGGTATTATTTGTGAACCGGGCATCAACAGCTTATGCACTGCTGTTGGCATATTATACCACGGGTATTCGACTACATACACCCTTGCTGTTTCCAATACGTATTCCTTGTACTTTTCTACATCGATATTTCTTCCACTGGATATCACCTGAAGAATCGCGTGAAATTTCTCCATCAGCCATTCATTTACTCCAGTTATCAGTGAAACTTTCGGTGAATTTTCGAAAAAAAACGCCTGGCTGTATTACCATAGTTACTGCTACCATAACCCGGTTTTGGTCGATCTACCACAAGTCCCAAGATCGATCTCAACCCGTTTTGGATATCAGATTTTCGTTGCTTAACTGATGCCTTTTTACTCTCCGTACGGGCTTGCTATTTTTTGAGGTGGAATTTGTAAAAAATATGAAGTAAACACTCGAACATACGGATCCACGCGTGTAGTGTTGACATGCCGTAACTCAAATTCGACTCGATTAATGGCAGTTCCAGAATTTCGTCGATATCATTGCAGTCCTTTGATGTAGCACGACACAAGTTACACCTTAACGCTGAAGCTGTCGATGTCACAGCGTTGCACACCTTCCCATCTATCATCGTGAACAGCATTTTGTAATTTATCGTGATTGCAGAGGCATCTGCACCCATTGTAAATGGTTCCAGCAAAAGCTATTTGATCATAGATGTATTTTTTTTTTTTCATGTACAGTCACTTCAGTAGTTTCATGAACGAACTGCAGTCTAATTGGTCGGCAGAATCGACGTGACGAGGGCCTTGTATTTTCCCATATGACTTCGTTGGTGCTTTTGTCAGATTCGCTATTAGAGACGGCGAGTCGAAGAGGAATGAACGGCGTAAGAAATATATGTACGTCCGAAGCAGAGTCATCGCTGAATGATTGCTTATATTCACTCTGGCCTGAACTTCCGTCGCATCCCCACTTACATATCAATTGAGCTGTGATACGCTGGGTATTGAGTGATTTAAAAAAAACTCTCCTCGAGACCAAGAGACGTTCGCTAGTGTGATCTAGTAAGCCTTGTAATTTTATGTCCGCATTAGTTTCGGTGACGGTGATGCTGAATGGAGGCGCTTGGATAAACTTTGCAATTTACTGTCTTCAATCTCTATCTGATGACGTTGTACTGTTGTCTTGTCAGTTTTCCTTCAACTATATCTGATAGTGCTTCATCCGCAGAAATCGTTTGTTGTGCATTAGTTGTTTTCGCAAACGCTGCTCTGTACCGTGTCGCGCTCATTGGTGAAGCAGTAACATCTTGTATAACTTTTGCAGAATCCAAGTTTCCAGAAGACCGAAAATTCATTGTTGTTGCTTGTAATAATTGTGCAGGCGTATATTTTTTGCGAAGCTCTTCCGTTTTTCGACGCTTTGAACGATCGCTTGATGTAGCGAAGTCCAACGATGGCCGACCACGACTGCGACCAGGTGTGGTTCGAGATTCATTTGAAGAGCAGTCTTTTGAAGATGAGTCTTCGGCTCCGTAATCTTCTGATTGGTCTATTGTGCGAACGGGGAATGAGAAATCAACGTTTGCCAATTTTCATTTTTTTCGTCAAAACATTTCTCATTTCGTCTCGCCTCCTTCTACTCCATTCGCATTTTAAAGAACAATTTCGATAACTACGATCTTGCGGTCAATTGTATTTGCACAGGACAATCAGCTTCTCTCGACAGTTCATGCTCCAAACTTTTCAATTGAGAATTAAACTCGGATGATGTGCAGTTACGCAGTATCGAAAATATTTTTTTCCGCGTCCAAACGACGACTTGATCCTGAGATCCTTTGAAAAAAAAACGGATACATAGATAATTACAGTTATTTGCGATGTTAAAATAACATCTATTATGGAGCTCTGTTTGCACACTACATCATATATAGTTTTTTAATCAATATTTGATTAGGGATGAAAATAAGGTGTATAAAATATTCTTTATATTTTAATATGCGTTTGAATTTTCGGACGTGCCTTTGCGAGAGAAAATTTCACATAAACACATTTTGGAGAAAAGGACAGTCTTTTGTTATTCAAATGCTAAAATTATACGAATTTTTCCTCACCCCCCAGTAATCCGTTCCAAGAGACACAATGTAGACTCTAGCTGACCTGCAGCTGCGCGCCCGAGCAGGTTGGCAGGTAGCATCGGCCAGCAGAGGCCTTTGCTGAGCGCACACGCTGATCTAACCAAATACGTTACATCTAACCCGGTCAAAATTTGTCGCTAGCTCTTTCAGAATCATTTACTAATAGTTTATACTTCAAATTAATCGACGAATGGTCGCGGGATTCCGCGGGATTCGGTACTTTTCGTCCGTGTATCGTCAGTTTTCTTTCAAATAAATAGTCACATTTTCGGTGTATTGTTTTAGGTAATAAACAAACAGAGCGACAGTGTTTTAGAAAAAGTAAAATACCCATAATATTCTACATACCTCCAGGAACCTCAGCCATATTTTCAATATTTTTTTGTGATTGGAACTTCGCGTAAATATTACTTCGAACTTTGCAATGAACTTCGTAGACGCGCGCGTCGAGCATGTGCCGTTGCAGAGGGTCAACTTTACACTGAAATATCTCGGTAACCACAGGTCGTCGGGGGTTGGGTTTAACGATTTTGAATAGAGGGGATATTCTGAGCCAATCCCCACCAGTCATACATTGAAGACAAAAATCACATTTTCGAATTTTGGCCGCACTTCGTCCGCAATCCCCCACTGTGCGTCCGAAAACGGAAGGTTTTGAAACTTTTCACTCTGAGACAAAAAACACCCTAAACTCGCGAGGGACTTTTAAAAACAAGTCCCCGAGACCGTATTTAACAAAGGTCCGTTGGTATTATTTCTCACCGAGCCACTCCGTATGAGCACAGCTCAGAGGTTTTGGGGTTGTTCCCGTTAAGTATGCAAACCAAAAAGATCACAAGAGTGCCCACGGATATTTAAGAAAAAAAAAAGAAAGACTAATCATGAGCGAAATCGAATAAGAACTAGCTATAGAAAAACAAACACTTCATGTTCATATATCGGAAATCGAGCACGGAGTTTGGTAACGTTACAATCCTCTGTGTGCGTGTGTATTTCACATGTACATGAGAGGCATGCAAAAAAGTCAATATTTTTTCCTTCAAGGCCATAGTCAACATTGTCAATATATGGTAATCAATGTTTCCCTGAAAATTGAGCCCATAGATCAGCGTTAAGAAGTGGTTTAAGCTATTTTTTGATATTTTCCTAGATTTTCGTTAAAATCATTTTTCTGCGCGTCTTAAACGATTTAAAAGAGTTGCAAAATAAGTTTAAAGTAGTACCTCCACAGAAGAGTTGAATTAAGAAATGGTTGAAATTTGACATATATGTTATTTAATACATTATCCAAACATCTGTGCAATTTGAATAAGTTTGACCACCCCAAACCTGAGATATTTACACTTAAAGTTGGCTTGGTTTACATCCAACAAATGCGCTATGATGGCCAAACAGAGCATCATTAATTCTAGTCAAAACTAAGATTAAGATATTGTCAAAAAAACGAGGATAAGCTAGAGTAAGATATCACGAATAATGTGAAAAAAAATGAGAATATTTCACCATGTAGTTTCCAAGAGATAACCATGAGAAGCCCTCACAATTTTGGTCGTATAGCATATATCCTGCTCGACCTGCAAGCGAACGAGTGTATTGGGGCAAAGCCTGGACAGTCCCGGCATCAAGTTTACTGGCAATGGTAGATCAAAAACACAATATAAAATGTATTTTACGGCAATAAATGATATTCATCATATTATCTTCTAGTACCGAGTCAATATTGTGTAGTTTTTAATTTTATTTATTACTAATTAAACCAATTATCAATCTTTTAAACATGAACATGGTATGTAAACTTTTGGTTGAGATTTTCGCAGAGGAACTACCTTAAAACTGCACAAGTATGGTTTTTGTTGGTTTAAAGCGATTTTTTTGCATGGCCCTAATCTCTAGTTTTTGAGCTTTGACTTCCAAATGTTTTTTGAACCTTTGTTACTAATTAATCAAAAGAAAAATCACAAAGGAAAACGTTGCGACTCTTTCTGATTTGTTCTTCAAACAGGACTACAGACAAGGGAATGTTTTTACCAATGACGCAACCAGATCGTTTTCCCATGTTTCTTCCCCTTTAACTTGAGCTTGGAATGTCATCTATACGATGATTTCGCTCACAGTTGTGGTCTATCAAAGCCAAAATGACGCTTTTGAGTCTGATCATCAATATCTCATGAACTAATCATCGTACAGAAAGCAGACGGGCAGTTTCGGAAAGCTGATAGTACAAAATTTAAGGGGAGAAATCAATTTCTAGTTTTAAAAAATTCGGTATGAGTAATAAATGTAAGAAATGGCGTTTGTTCCTTTAATTACAAAAGTTACGATATCTTCGCAGATACCCATCGCAACGTTTGTATTTAGGCATTTTTGCTAAGTTCATAGTTTGCAAAGCGTTTACGTTGCCCCAATTTTTTAACGCCTGTGACCCAGTTGTTCAAGGTTTAGAGACTGGCTAAGAAAATTGAAGGAACGTCATTATTGTTTTTAATCGTGATTAATTCGTTTCAGGTAAAAAAATTGTTTTCGAAATTTATGGGTATTTTCATTCATGTGAAGTGACATGTGTAAAAAGAAAATCATTTTTGTCTATTTTCGTATTTTTTATTTTTAAATCAATTCTTTTCACTGTTTAAGATATAATTGTATTTGTTTGCCAATTTCTCATTGCGAAATAACAATTATATCTTCTTAAAATAAAAAATGCCATACCTTAACGCCTTTTTCTGTTTCTGAATTAACTTTGTTTTAAAAATTGCAACCCCCCCTGTATTTCCTATACTTTTTTTAAATACGGAATTCATTTTTTCCTAAATAGGTATTTTGTGAGTTTAAGCTTTTATAATTTACAAACAATACTTTTTAGTACTCAAACATGTTTCTAAAAAACGTTATACAAAATAAAATGTCTAGTTTTCAAATTGTTTGTACTTCCACGGTATTTGACTGAGCCGGAAGGAGCTCGTCTTGTAAACCTGGATGAAGAAGGCCACTATTACCACGTGATACCGGGGGTATACGACTTGTAAACAAAGTTAATTTTGAAACCGAAAAAACTGTTAAGCAATGGAATTTTTCACTTTGAGAGGGTATAAATGTTTTTTCTCAATGAGACATTGGCAAACGAATAAAATCACACCCTTGAAAGTGATCAAAATTGAAATAAATAAATAAATAAGGGATAATTTAATTTGTTCTACCGATTTTCACTTTATATGAACGAAAATACCGATAAGTCTTGGAAATCAATTTATTTACCTAAAAACGAATTATTCATGGTTAAAAACAATAATGACGTCGCTTTAATTTTTTTTACAAAATTTTCACACCGACTATTTCGGCCACCGGAATGAAAATATCGGAGTAACTCAACGCTTTGCATATTTTTTGTGGATATTATGAACTTAGAAAAAAATGCCTAACCAAAATGGCCGCGATGGTTATCTGCGAAGATATCGTAACTTTCATAATTTAAGGAACAAACGCCTTGCTTTTACATTTCTTTTACATGGGAACCTCATATAAATTTTTTAAAATTGAAAATTAATCTTTTCCCCTTATATGGCATTCTTTCAGTTTTCCGGAACTGCCCGTCAGCAGTTCTGTACGACGATTGGTTCAAGAGATATTCATTATTAAACTCTAAAGCGCAATTGTGGGTTTGATATCGTAACTGTGCGACAAATAATCTTACAGATCTCTTTCAAAGCTCAAATTAAAGGGGAAAAACAAGGAAAAGGGATCTGATTTCACGCATAAAAATAATGCTTTGTCTGTAGAGCATTTTAAAAACAAAAACAAAAAAAGTCAAACCATTTTCTTTCGCTTTTTTTTATTTGTCGGTAAGGAAGGGTAAAAAAAATGGGAGATAGAGCAATTTGAAAATCACCTGAAAATTTTGGTTTTTTTGTTTCCTCAATTTGTCAATAGTGTACAGGGTGTCCCAAATGTCACGCAACAATACGCATAAGCCGCGGATGTTAAATATTGGGTGACATTTGGGATAAGCTGTACATATATTATAAAATATGTTAAAATAAATTTGTTTTTGAAATTATTCTTTTATTAATAAAAAAGAGAATTGAAATTCAAATTCGAAAATAAATCTTTGCCACCATTATACACAGTATAGCAAGAGTCGTCTCGATTATGTATATGTGCAGACGTATACACACAGATTGAGACTTTTCGAAAACGCTGTGGTTGACACGATATTTCAGATAACATATTACACGTCTCTGCAGTTTCACCTGAAGTCAGCATACGAAATTTCCTTGTTTCCGCAGCGAAATAACGTTGCATTCCTGTGGCGCAAGTAGTACGGGCCTATGCATAGTCAGTCACCACGAGTAGTTACCAAATTCGCACCATTGCGCTTTCTCTGCATGACCTTGTAATGTTAGCCATCCCGGGCCCGCGTTGCATTTTCGCGGTACTACTCTTTTCTGTTTTTTTTTAAAGGAAAAAAACGTGAAACCTCAAAATTGTATCGGCGCGATTAATTGCTAAAAATATCTTCTTTTTTAAGCAAAACTTTGGCCAACAAGGAACCAAAAACAACAACTCGAACGTTCGCCGTCGATTTTGTAAAAACTCATATATGTGATAAAGCATTGAAAACTATGACACGTTTTTTTTCTTATCTGAGGAAAAACGGTTATAAGAGGAGAAACCACCTCTCAAAGAAAGGCGTGTCACTAAATAGTATGTGAAAAAATAAATAAATGAAGGGGTGACACTCCTCTCTTTGACGGGTCGTTTCCCGCCTTGAAACCGTTTTTCCGCGGATAAGAAAAATACGTGTTTAATAGTTTTCAATGCTTGATCACATATATGAGTTTCAACAAAATTGGAGGCGGACACTGAAGTGATGTTCCTTGTGAGTCTGTCGACGACTACATTTTCATTTCAAATAATGATTATCAATACAGATTTGAATTAACTGAACGAATTACAATTAATTCTTCAGTCTACAGTGGGCTGATTTAGAAAAAGGAAGATGAAATAGAAAATGCGCTCCGAAGAGATACGTAAACAGAGTCGTTTACTAGTCTATAGATTTGCGCGGGATAGCTGAATCGACGTTTACCCCAAATTCGTACTATGTGTCACATACGCCATGTTTTCCCCCCTCTCTAGATATCACCTTATGACTCTCACACTCCACTTATTTATGATGAAAAATTTCTTCCGCTTGGCACTTCGTCTCTCCCATACTCTTCCGCTCTTTCCCACCGCCAATCCTTATACGACCAATTTCAGCCCAGTGAATCTTTCCTATCTGATCCGCATAGTCAGAGGCATAACCTTGTAAGGGCCCTAGTCTCCCGACCTCGGAAGGAAACGCGTTGCGGAAAGCCCAGAAACAGACTAGTACGATATTTTTCCTCCCGACGAAGCGAAGGAGTACTCTGGCGTGAATTTCCGACTCAAACAGAAGTACAAAGTGAAGCAAGAAGAATGAATTTGCGTGGAGAAGAAAAGACAATGAAAGATCTCTCTTGTAGATCATCTCATCGCGTTAATTCGAAAAGTTTTCGAGGACGCCCTCGTCAGGAAACGCGCGAGTTAGGATAAGAGAAAAATGACTGGGAATTTCTTGTGAATACAAATGCCACGAGAGAAGGGCAACATGCGCGCGCGCGTATGTGTGTGCGTGTGTGTGGGAGAGAGGGAGAGAGAGAGAGAGAGAGGGGGGTAGTGCAGAGACGTTACGTCGATGATATATAACGACAATAAATTTATAAAACGCCAGATATGGAAGACTCGACCTAGTGATTGATGAGTCGTACGGCTCCGAGAATATTACCCATCAATCCGCGAAATAACACACGCAGATGAACGGAGAATAATTACATCGGGCGTTAAATATGCAAACAGCTTGTTGAATACGCAATTAACCGAGCTACGATGCTTATCTCGCCTGGATATTACGCACTTTGGTTCTGGAGTTTCGCCCGTAATTGCACAATTATTACAACGTCATATAATGCACACGTATCGAGCGCACTGTTCATTTAAACATTATCGCTACAGATACTTTTATCAAATTATTATAAATCTTACATTCTCAATCGTTTTATTGAAATGTTTATTTACTTTAGAAGATCAATTATGGAAAGCATGGAAATTCAGTAACTTTTTAGCACGACGTATTTTTCTTGTTTATTTATAACCTTTATTGGATCTCTCTTCTCCGATATCATTATGATTGTCATTATACTCGTCATTAAACTGGTATTACAATTGAACATTGGGAAAGTATAGTAGTGGAAAGCTTAATATAATTTAAGATAGAACATATTTGAGAACCATCTAGATTCACGCTTAAATGATTTATATTTATTCTGCTGATCCGCTGCGTATGAGAATTAAGAAGAGAATATCGTGTCAATCTATTTAATACTAATAACAGAATTTACGATTGCAACCCCGTTTATCCGCGTCAGTGGATATTATATGTGTGCATTGTTACATTATCTTTCAGGAGTTTAGTTCCATAACGAACTGTATACCGTCAAAAATGTTGGATACCGAAATGCTCTTATTTCAAGCCATCACACTATTTACGCTTTACACTCGAATTTCAATTTCAGTGTGACAGTGGTTGAAGCGTTTATGATATGGGATCGCCAATGAACATTTGAACGAAGCCTTAGATGAGTGACCACACACTACTTGCGTGCCGATTAATGGGTGAGGGGCAGTCTTACTGAGTTTCCGATTCTATGACTGCTGGAACTCAGTTAAATATAATATCGGTACGGTGAAACCAGGGTGCTGGTCTAGTGGTTAGCGTGCTTGTCTCTAAACCAGAATATCGGGAGGTGGAGAGTTCGAATCCCAGTCTCGTAGTCTCGGAGAAAAATAAATACGGGCGTGACGTAGCTCCAGTTCTACATGGATGTCACGCACACGGACCGGTACGTGTGTATGTCGTGTGTATGACTGTAATCCGTGATGTAGTTCTCAACGAAACGGGACTCGCTCCGAAAATGGAACCGGCTGTAGTGGTATAGGGTTTCCGCAGTTTCCCCATACCCATGGTAGAAATGTCACGGTGAATGTGATACAGAGGGAGAAGTCGGCTATGGCCGCAAGGTAGGGATGAGAAGAGAAAAATGGTGGAGAATGTAATAAGACGAAGGACCCCGTACAATGGAATGTACGATTAAGTGTGTGTGTGTGTGTGTGTGTGCATGCGCGCGCGCGTGTGTGTGTCTCTCTCCGTGTGTGTGTGTGTGTGTGTGTGTGTGTGTGTGTGTGTGTGTGTGTGTGTGTGCGTGTGTGTGTGTGTATGTATGTGTGTAATATCGGTACGGGAACATTGCAATGTTTTCATAAATGTATGAAAACTACACTTTTTCGACCGCATAAAAATCACTAAAAAAAATAAGCTCACTCTTCAAGAACAATTCAGAACAATTGTACCTGGTCAAAATAGTCTGATATCACCTACAAACTATTTTGATTTCAGTAAATCTCACACTCGGTTTTTTCTCCGTTCAAGGAGGCGAACGAAATATTTGAGCGCAATAAACGTAGTTGTGAATATGAAGAAAAACGTCGCGGAGAAGTTCAATTTGTCTAATGGAGATACGAATTAATAATGATCACGACTTTCCGATGGCTGAACCCAAACCTCAATCAATTTATCGCGCAAACCAAACTTCTTTCATTCAAACGAATATTTTACTTTAGCTCCCCGTGCACGCCAATGTGGTGACGAATTATAATTCGAATATGGTTGTGAATTTGGATAGGGCGAAGTATTTATCCGCTGAGCGACGAAAGGGCGGTCGTTGAAGGGTGGAAGACGGGGGAAACGCAAAGAAACAGTCGAATGCACGAAACATGTTTTTCCCAAGAGAAAGCTCGAACTCACGCCGGAACTGTAATAATAATTGTTACAGGGCTCCGAAGGCTTTTCTCCAATTCTAGAATTTTCAAGAGATGTGCAAAACAAGAAACGACCATGGGTCGTATGAACGGAAACGTACAGGGAAAAACCGTTGATACGCCGCCACATAACATTGACGAGACTCGCTTCTTCTGCGCAGAAAAACCGAGCTAACGGGTGATTAGGGAAATCCATACGGGAAACTAACTAAGAATAATAAAGCATTTTCGTAAGTTACCATGGTTCCATTAATCTTGATTTACTTGGTGCATAAATGGTAAATAACGCATAAATAGTGGCAGGGTGATTTTGTTTGGAGAGTTTCGAATCCATGCGATGTGACAAAAAACTACGAGGTTCCTTATTTCTTGCACGTACAAGGTCCATTATGCAAGTAATGCGCATGATTTTATTGTGACGCGACTATCCATCACAGCGCGCTCGGACCGGTCGGAAAATGTGGTGGGGGGTCTGCCCGTTCAAACGGGTCCGGTCTCATTTCGCTCCGAGCAGTGAGAGCGGAAGGACGTGTCTTTGCGTGAAGGGTGTTTTTGCCTTTGTAACACGGCGTGATGGAGGGTTCGCTTCAACAGTGGTACGCTATCAAGTTTTGCGTGCAGCTTGAAAAGAATGCTACCGAAACATTCCAGAAGCTTCAGGAGGCCTTTAGGGACGACTGCATTTCAAGATCACCATCCGGGAGGTGGTACAAGGCGTTCAAGGAAGGCCTGGAGGAGGTCGTTGACGAACCCCGTTCTGGACGCTCAACAACGGCCAGAGCTGACGAAAACGTGACGCGGCGTGCACCAACTTTTGCGTTCTAACCATCGATTGAGCATTCAGCAAATCGCTGACACCCTAAACTTGTCAATATTTGTTGTAAATATGTTGCGATTTAGCTCCCTGTGGGTGTGGCTCCCTGTGGGGGTGTGTGGAAAACATCCAAAAGCATGTTACAACGTTCTTAAAACGCGTTCCTGTTGAGGAGTTTCAGGTTGCCTTCTAGGCATGGCAGACACGTCTCCGCAAGTGCATTGATGCAGGATGGGACTATTTCGACGATTTTTAAGCATTTTTACCGATAAGATCAATAAATCTATTTTTCCTAGAAAATGGGCATTACTTTTATAAGTAATGTAACCCTGTATACACGAAGAAATAATGGTTGCTTATAGTCGCAAGGGTTTACTGTAAACATACTCGTAAACCGAACACTTGGATAAAGTAGAGAACACCATATATATTATAGCAAACAAGTAAAACATTACATTTTTACGTATGTCCGGACTCAGCAATGTACCTGAAATACCCGACTTCCCCGCCAACCGATGAAAAAGTGAAATTAAGACTAACAATTTTACCGACAGGAAAACTTCTCTAGACTATGAGATCTAATGTGGCCTAGGAGCAATTATTACCAGATCCAATTTCGAAGCGAAATTACATGGGCTTGTTATCTCGAAGACACATCCGACCACGAATTTCCGAGCGCCACTTAATTTTCTTTTTCCATCCACGCTTGTCTTTCTTCCACATAGTTAACCGCGGAGGTACAATATTTATTAAAATCTCAGCCACGTTGAAGTTCACAACCACGAAGCGCTCAATGAAAGAATATCTGAAAATGGAGAGATAAGTGCAAATAAGAAGAGCGACAGGACCGGGAATTCCACGATTGATCGTTGAAACTCTAGCCGGGCGAGTGGAAATGTTCGTTGCGAGGGATTATCAATGTTGCTTCTCTCTTCCTTTATACTACAGAAGTGTACGGAAACATCGTTTATTGCGCTGCTCAAAATTATAAGCAGGCGCGCGGGCATAAAACATCCATAGATGAGAATGATCCTTTTTCTAGATTTTTTCATCTTGCGCGTAGTCCACGAAGGACTGAGAAATATCCGCGTCGTTTCCCAGGACTAGAACGACGATCATGACAATAGTATAAACCGAGGATGTTATCACGACACCGGAAGAACAAGACCTGCACGTTATGCTTGCATACGTTATGACTGCAGTTTCCGTTGACGTGTTGGTGGATAATTGAGTTTCTCGCACAAACATGACGAGATTCGGCTTTCGCAATATTGTTACAGCACCTGTCGATATAAACAATGACTCACATCAGTTTATCGGGCAACGTATAGGAAGATATCCATCAAATTCGTCCTTAAACGTTTTCACGAAACAAAAGCAATGGACATTCCGCGAAAATAACTAAAGGATTGTTTCGTGACAATTATCTGGAAAAAGTGTCAAATAACATTGTTTTAAATAAAACTGTAATTATTATAGATACGCGAACTGACAGCCAGTGATTTACTCCCAGAGATCCTAGGACTCGGGTTTTGACTCGCAGCTTATGTCGCTGTATTTCAGAGGGTAAATTGAGGGTTAGGAACCCCGCAGTAATCGAGGCTCAATTTTGAATCGACTGAAATACTCTCGCATCCGAATTGCCATAGGGCAAATTATCCCTCGAAACCGTCAGACCGGGTGCCGCTCATTTCATCGAACTATCGCGCTTGAAGTAGACAATAAGATAACACATCTCTGACCGGAAATTCTTCAGATAGAATAGAAAGAATAAACATGGCGTTAATTAAATGCGGTTTTGTTCAGTGCGAATTTTCTAACGCGTATTTAAGCCAATAATGCGTTTGAGTTTTAACTTTGGAGTTTTCATCATTTTCAACGCATCATTTCAAGAATAAAAATCATTTTCATCTTCTAAATTTGGCACAGATCTTGTGAAAAATCGCAAATTCTGATGGTATTTTATTATATTCGTTTTCCGAAGTCCGTCTAAAAGATGATGCGACACATTTTTTTAAATTGCGTATTCAAAAAGATTATAGATTACTGTTACCTCCTTCAAAGTAAGCCCTGACTGCACACATCGACGCAAACGGTTCACCCACTCATTGAAAAAATGGATAAAGTAATTTTCTGTAAGGCCGTTAAGCGTGGCCGCCACACTTTGGATATTGTCAATAGTGCTGATAAATTTCTCCTTTAAAGGGGATTTCAATTGTGGAAACAAAAAAAAAATACGCGGCCCTGTAACTGTTTGATTTTTAAATCACAAACAGTAATTGATTTGTCACTGACGATGAGAGACCCTTTAGCAAACAAGGATGTGTCCCTTGAAGCGTTGTCGTGACAAAGGGTCGCGCATTCCTGTTCTTAGTGGGCCTGTATTTTTCTTGTGATGAAGGTTAGTAGCAGGGGTTTATAAAAATACGTGTGCATACTCTATGCGAGTTGAGACGAAACTGGGCAGTGTCGTGTAGCTTACTCGAGAACCCAATGGATGTGACTTGGCCCCACCATCCCCATGCTATCACCTGTTGGGCCGTTCTATTCTTAGTCTCATTACCTTCCAGACAGACCTCGTCTTAAGCCTTTATATCTCGCGGATTAACTTACGATGTTCCCTGAGACAAACATCCTAGTACAGAGGGTTACTTTTATCATCGATATAGCTATAACTTTCAAGCTTTCATTAGTGTTACTGCATCTTTTTGAGAATAAAATATATTTCAATCTAAAAAACTTGGCACGCTTTCAAATAAAACATGGGAAACCCGATGGTATTGTATTATGTTAAATATATTATTTATATTATATTAACTGCGGCTACAACTCACGCTTTTTCATAATTAACTGTGGCAAATTGACAGAATCAGATTGTTTCTTTTTCTCTTGAAAAATCATGGCTTTACTAGTTACTTATTACCTATGAGACGTATTGGAAATCCTCTTGTTTCACGATTTGGTACTTATATATTCTGCTGTATCCCATCAAGAAGCGTCGTGCATTTCACCAATACACACCGAAGGACATCTTTTCAGACGTAGATATGTCAAATAAACGTTCAATTTCGAAGTTTTTCAAGTTTCCACTTCATAGTTTTCGGGTGACGAACATGAAAATCTACGGATTTTAGTAAAGCTTCGTGCGGAAAGTAATAAATCCGAATGGAAATTTAATGTCAATGGCCGCAGTTAATATGTCTGCACAAGATATAAACCGCTAAATTGCCTAGTTATCGATTTTTTTCTCAATAATCATATGGTGCAACTCGTGGAACCTTCCAAGTTACGTTTTTATTGAATGTACGGCTAAAAAATTATCATCCTCGACAGGGGCTGTTCACTCAATACTTTCAAGTAGGGTCGAATTATGTCACCCCAAGGGCATAAGCAATACAAACATAATTACAAGAAACCTATGGTTTCTAGATTTCGTAATTTCCTTTTACGATAGCAGTAAAGTCAGCAATGACCTGGGATGCAGAAGCGCTATCTCTCTTGACTAATGTCTACAAGAAATAACAGTGCCAACATTTTGAAAGAAAAAAGAAACAAAAAATTATTCATCAAAATTTCAGTAAAAACGAATATTAGAACAATTCATTTTTTAAATTATAATCAAAATATGACAATGATTATACTCAAACCTTCTTATAATTAGTCACAAGGCTCATCATCTGAATTTACCTTTGTACGATTATAGTGCATTATAGCGTGGCTATAATGCACGTGGATTTCATTTAAAGTAATCGCGATAAAGATTCTTTTAAGTCAGAGTTATAATTTTGATGTAAAAGAAACATTTTTTTCAATAAAATATAATAATCATTTATACTCGGAATAAGGAAAAATTTAACACTCCTAGAGTACAAATGAATAGCAGTGTTCGGTATTAGTAAACTGAATAATATTATTTATTTTTGAAATAATTAAAAGTGAGTTGAAAGAATACTTCTAAATACTTTCATTTGTTAACTATACCATTTTCTGATACAGTTTGAAACAAATATTTATTTATTGAAAATGTAGTATCAACCAACTGTTAATAAAATATTAATAATTGATACAACCTATTCGAGATAACCTATTTTCCCTATCTACTATACCTATAGTACATATTCCCTATACCTATTTTAAAACTGGTCACAACAATGACAGAATATGTTTTCCCGGCAAAGGGACGGAGTAATGATTATTTTCAGTGCTGCCAAAATTACGGTATCGGGTTATCGCGGTTTTTCTTCCAAAAAGTTATCGCTTGGTCGTTCTCGCACTCTGACAAAATTCGTCATAATGGGTGCCCAGAGTGAACAGCCACTGTCCTCAGACATCGATCGGTGAAATACTTGACCCTTCTCAAATAACGATTTATTCCAACTAACGTCTTGAGAATAAGCAAGTCGCGAGTGGGGAGTATCGGATTTCTAGTTTTGCTATAATCAAAATACCATAAGTACGGAGCAACGCATTCGAGTTCTAAGCAGCCGATATTTTGTTTCAGAAACATCAAGTCGAAGCCGTTCAACTTTAAGACCTCAGCCTGGTGAATCGACTCGGTTATAGACTCGTCAGAGTACTCGCGTACGCGAAGATCCAGCTCCGTAAGTGATACACAATACTGCAGAAAGACTTCTGCGGTTAGAGCGGAAAATCGTGGGGGAAAAAATTGAAACACGAGATTGCGACAAGACGTCAGCCAAGCGCAAGGAAAGACCTCTTTTCCGCACTCTTTCCTATTTTTGCCGCCGGAGTGAGGACACTTTCTGCAAAAAATGACAAACGATGCGAAGGACGAGTCTGGCAGACAGGCTGCGAACTCGTAATACATGCAAGGAAGAGGGAGCTCTTATAAAAAATTTAAAAAACAAGGGAGAGAGACGAAGAAGACGAGAGTAAGGAGAAGACGACGAGCCGGATAACTTCCCGCGTGGGAAGTGAACGTCGTCGAAAACAACAACCAGGAGAAAGAAAGGGACAAAAAATACTAAGAATTACTGGACCTCGTTTTGACGCGGGTGCAGCAGAGGAATACCCGGAAAGAGAACGCGTTGTGAGTTTTCACCGTCGTCACATAGCAAAAGTTGCAGTAGCAAAGACGGACAGGAAAGCGACGTAGCAAAAGCAAAATAAACGGGCATGTAAGGTATAAAAATAGGTATCTCGGTCGGGGAAAGATGGACTCGCGGAACAAGCAACTTCGATGCAAGAACAACGCTACGATCAATAGTTACTTCTTAAATGATTTTTCGTACTTTGATATTTTAGGGTGGTTGAATTAAATTTTCCACGAACTGTTCGCCTTCGTTTCTTTTATAATCTGCTTTTCCGTCTATCAACTTAAAGTAGTCGTATCGACAGGTTTCAATACATAGGATTTTCATTTTTTTTGAGCTTCACTAAATATATTAATAATCGTCTCGGTAAAATTTCAGGGTCGTTTATCGACCTCATTACAGAGAAAAAAAATATAGAAATTGTGTACTTTTGTGAAGCAATCTCGAGACGACATACAAAAACCGAATTTCCGGTCGCTACAAAAGTGTACACAATAGTGAGACTCCGTCAGATTCTTAAAAATAATCAGATTTACATCTTAACACTTGTAGTAATCCAATGCTCGCAGAAAAATATGCTTATTGACGTAATTTTCATGTAATATCAAGTTTAATTTGAACTTCCGGTATTGAATTTATTACCACTTGCTAGGATAAAGAGACGTGACAGCAAGGCAACAGCTGACTGCAGTCGTAACCTCATCTCACTCATTCGAATTTCCACACATATTTCATTTTTAACCAATATATTTCGCCGACACAAATTTTCTTTTTTTTTACCAGTCGTGCCTCGAATACAATGCTTTACATTTCCCGCACCTGACATTGTTTTGACAGATCGACGTTGAGAAGCATGGAGGTTAAACTCGCCTGAATGAGTAAAAAGAGATGGAGATAGAACCAATTTTGCCGAATATTAAACCTAGAAATACTACGCGTATCGTTAGAATAGCTTTTTTCATTTTTCTAATTAAATGTGAACATTCATTAAACAGTTTACAAATGGAAAATATGTATTACAAATAATTTTTTTTGCATATGTTGAAAATATAAATTGTACACGTCTCAAGAATGATCAATAGTATAACTAGTGTGAAGCGATAGGACTACCTTAACGCACGGAAATCGGAACCGGTCGTTCGTTTGTCTCTTGCTGTGTCTCCTCTTCCTGAATCTCCTCTCCCGCGAATTCGCACACGACAGATGGTTTTGCATGCACGTTTAAAAATGTATCCAAACAAGGGAAAACGAAACGAGAGAACATCACGATAATCACACCAAGAGACCATGATCGCACTTGAAACATTCTTATTTCTGCTTGGTCTCTCGATCGTAAGAACGTGCCATAGAAGCTTCCGCTTTGCTCCACTTTTACACGTTAAACGCTTTATTCTTTTTCACTTCTTTGCGGTTCATCCCTTAACCATTTTTCGATTACGTTAGAATTGCAATTCCATTTATCTGATCAGCCAAATCCAGATATACGTTGAAATTGTTTAAAGTATTGGATATGCATCGTTCATGCCTATGCAACGGTGTACCCAAAAAATATTATTGCGAAAACACACTGTTTTGGTGGACTTTTGCAAATTAACCCAGACAAGCAAAAATCATAGCGTACAATATATGCCCAGAAAGATTGGAAGTTAAATACTCATAAAGGTGGAACAAAAATGGTACTATTTTATGCGTTCTCACGAAAATGCAAATAATTTTTGCAGCAGTTTTTTTTAACAATGACTATAGGGAAAATCACATTTTGGATAACCGTCAAGGATGACTCTGTTTTTGCTTTTACGATGCTTTTTATCCGCAATGTTTACTACTCATTTTCCATGTATAGGGCAGCAATTCTTTAATCCACTCAGATGTCACGAAAGCTCTCCTCCACTGTAATCCTGTAGCCTTCTACGAACGGAAGATTAATTATTTTTTCCTATTTTCGCCTTTTTTCACAAAGCGAACGATTACCCAGGTCGTTCTAGCCACTTGGCATATCGATTTGACTCCCGTCTTTCTAAAGGATGCTTGATAGATTGGAATATTATCATGATTATTATTGACGGACTGGCATTGACGTGGAATGATTACTCTTTTAGGGGGCTCCAAAATGCCCAAGAACATTTCCTTCCATTTTTTAACCCATCATAGCACTTCTGTCACCCATTACCGTCAATGATGGATGCTCCATCAATTCGATTGAAGTTATGTCTTTAGAGCAATCGCTCGCCTCTCCCCGCCTGCACCCTCAACCCTTCGCTGACATCGCTACAATTTTATTGGTAATATTTCTTTTTGTTCCCAGTTCTGAAAGTTCACGGTCGCCTGTACAAGTGAACATCGTTGGTTCCAGGGGAACGTGACTTACTGTTCTATTTATTTATTTTTGGTTACTCTGTCAGTGTTTAGTGCTTTGAGACTAGTGCTTGCCGCATTGGTCTCATATATTTGCGGACCACCAAGCCTATTGGCAAAAAAAGTTCCAGCGCGGGTTGAGATGGTCAAGTCGCGGAATTGCCCCGGGTCTAGGCTGAGAGGACGCGACGAGAGGGCGTCGACGACGACGACGAAAACGGGACATCCGAGGCTAGCAAGGATCGATCAAAGAGAACCGTTTATTCGTTAAGAGTGCCCCGGGACTCCAGACCAATTAGAGGCCCGAGAAAGAGCTCGACCCGGGTGAAACGAGGCTCGTTCCTACGGGCTCACATTTTTTACCGCAGAAAAAAAGGCACAAAAGAAGTACCTGGCTGGGGAGGACAAGAAGACCGGGAGGGAGAAGAGGAGAAGACGTGTTGAGAACATTCGAAGGAGATCTAGGCAACAAACTGACAACGTCAAGGCGAAGGACGAAAGAAATGGCAGCCGGTGAGTAGCATTGTCTTATCGCGGAGATGAAAGTCGGAGAGAAATTTAATACTGGTTTCTACTACGCTAGATAATAACAATACCTATCAACTTCTGAATCGTTTTTCCAATCGGCTATGAAATAAACGTTCACTGTTATCTTAAACTTTCCTGTTTCCCCAGCACCCAAACAACCTCGAACTACAAAAAAAATCCTTTAACAAATCGACGGATTAGAAAAACAAAGATAAATTTCCATATTACGTCTTCGGGTGCACTAACGAACGAAAAACCTATTGGTGGGTTTTCATTATCATTAGGCTGCCACACGCGGTTGGTAACGTCATATTAGATGAGCACTTCGAGGGTCCTTGGCTATTTAGGCGGCAATACTCTGAGGCTTGTTCCGCAATGTTGCGTGCCTAGGTTACGATGACACGTGTAATCTTAACACGTATATCGGGGACGAAGTAGGGTATTGCGCGATGGGATATAGGATTGTACTCCCCCTGCGAATGTACTCGATGGCGTTTGGCAATTACACTGTTCTGTGTAAAGTGCTCTATTTATGTATACACGGGCAGATGCATGCACGTAGCGGGTCTGGGGTGCATCCGGGATCGTATCAGGCAAACCGCCAACGAGCTCCTTGATACTAAACGACATTATTTCGCAATGACCATGGATGCTGCGGATTCACATTCTTAAAAGGAACTTTACATACATGAATTGCTTACAACAAACGTACACACTTAGCACGGTTAAATCCATAGCCCTCATATCATGGAAGCTCAGCTTTTGTTCGTAAATTTGAACTGCCATTTTGTCCTTCAATATTTGACTGCTCATTTATATTGCCTTTTGTTTGCAATGCGCGCAATCTTCGTGTGCACTTTACTTCTGATTTGTCAGGGCGAGAGTATGATGCTGTCATATCACAAAAGGCGATACGCTCTACGGAATGCGATACCACCAAAATCATTATTCAATTCCCTCATCTTCATTACTGCTGTCATGTTTATCATCGTTTAGAGTATTAGCTGAATACCAGGCGGCGAAGATGATTCAATTTCGCTTTCGGTCATTAATAGGCGTTTCTATCACCTTGCGACCGTTACTTATCACATTTTTGTAAAATTTATGGAGAAACCCTATCTTATCTCCGAGAACTTCTCCGTCTTGCCGATGATTGGCTACGAATCTCTTTTAGACGACCACCAAAAACGTTTGAGATCCCCCTTTGCAGGACATCTGCGTTTCAAAAATCCTTTGGATCGTCAGCAGCATAATTCTGGTACTCCCTTTCTTCTGATATTTTAGGGATTCACGATTGACTGCTTTCACGTCACTGCTGCGAGCTGAGCTCTCTTGAGAGTGCTGTCGCTCGCGACTAGATAGCGGTCTTGGTTTTCACCATACGGCGTATTGGTTGTATAACTGTTTCCTAGACCAGAGGTTACCAATCTTTTACCGTCTGTGACGCCTTCGCAGATTTGGTACACCTTCGCGACGCCCATAGAGCCGCCACGTTATCTTTTGATTTTGATGGTCTTCTTTTAGGTCTTCGCTCATCTGGCCCCCCTTGTATGACACATGTGATGCCCCACGCGGCGCCCCAGATCTAACACCCCGTTTAGGAATCGCAGCCCTAGGCTGTCGTGGTCAAACTCGTTCTGTACGTGCTTAATGTGCCTCAGTATTTCGTCGGTTCTCAAAATCATAAATTGCATTTCATTAATAGTATGATTGATGGTATTATCATTCTCTTAGCTATTTTCGTGATCAATGATGTTTGTGTTATTATTATTTTCATTTTAATTGTATAGCCCATTATTTTGTTGGATCATGTAGAAGCGACTGCGACTTGCCAAGCCTTACACCTTACTTTATTTTCGCTATTATTATTTTTTTCTATAATTTAATTTACTTTGTTATACTTCTTGTTATTTTTATGATGCTGTAACCTTTGTTATATGCGCTTGTAAGTGAAGACCGACTCACTTACACACTTTTCATTTGCCCCATAGCTTGCTAGGCATAAATGAACAAAATCGAATCAAATGAAATCTCTCGCTCTCTCTCTCTCTCTCTCTCTCTCTCTCTCTCTCTCTCTCTCCCTCTCTCTCTCTCTCGAGGCTCAGCTTCGCTCGCTTTATTTTCAAGCTGTGCAATCACGACGCTACTTTCCACTCTGTGTTTTGCAACGAGCACGCCCGACAAATGGTCCAGATTTCCCGATTACGCCGTGGAACGAGGACATTTTCATAATCGAGAGATTGGGGCGAACCGAGTCGAAGAGTTCGAATGAATAAGAAAGCAGACGACGAAGCAGAACGAAAAAAAACAGGATAAGCACCCCATCTGCGGAAAGCTCAAAACGGTCACGATCGATTGGACGCCAGTCCAATTGTTCATCACACAACGAAGAGAGTGATCATTTATAATGCCGTGCTCGTCGTGAGAGCTGCGTCACAGAAAATAGAATATACACGTAAAAACCTCTACCCGAGCGCACTGTGTCAACAAAAGCGACACAGGGTGCTGCTAGAAAGAATGCGAGGTATTCTTGGTGTGCTGTAGGTACTTGGCATCTGCTATGCAGGTACATTTTAGGTCGTGGGTAAAAAATTAGTCCCGGAAGTTTCAATTTTCTACCGTTTTAATGCTTTTTAAAAAAACTCTAAGGGTTCTTTACGTTGGATTTAGGTCCGGAGCAATTGCATTGCAATGAATTATAAATATTGAGAAAAATAATAAATGATCAGTGGCCCATATATTCTGTAGATGGCATTACAGGCTATTCCTTTCAGGTATCAATTGAATTTTTTTCAGTTTTTTGAGACTGGATCATTAGTGTTGGGAAGGAATAACTAAAATCACGTACTCAAACAATGCACATGTCACTATGGGAAGCTCAATTCGAGCAATCACAATAGATTTCAACAGTGGAGTTTTTCGGGCGCGGTATAATAAGGAAATGCATGTTTACGTTTTATTTCACCTCCCTTGTATCCTTTTTACGCTCGAAAAGGAGCGCGTGGATCTTTTCAACGTATCAACGCGCAGCTCAAACTTTTTTTCGCGCACCCACAAAGACTTTCTTTAGTTCGTTATACGATATTTTACATCGTTTCACAGAAGTGCATTATAGTATCATTGTTTCAACGTAGTAAAGAGAATTTTGCACTCTCTCACGTCTCGTTTCGCAGAGTGCAGCATGCGGAAGCTGCTTCTTTAACCGGCTTAGATCTTCTAGAAAACGAAGTTTTAACACATTTCCTTGTTGCCTTGCAGAGTGAGCCGGGCAAAAAGTGGGCGAGTGACAAAGAAAAAGGGGCTGAAAAGAAAGCGGTGGCGACTAAGAGAGTAGCAGGGAAAATGTAGGAGTTCGAGAGGGAGAGAGGGGGAGGGAAAGCGACAGAGAGACAATGGGTACCACATACCACAAAAAGTACTTCGAATAAACAGCGTTTGAAGGGTGTTTCGCACCACTTACAGAAAAGAAAGAAGAAACCGTAAGATATTCCTTTCGCGGAGGGGCGTATTTTCTAGGGGCATAAGGAGGGCCCTTCTGAATCATTGGTAAATTACAGTGGCGCTTAATAAAAATAAGTCACAATCAACGATCATACCCAATGATAAACTGAATTAAAAAATGTCGCGCCAACTGAGCAGATTTAGACAACTTTCCATTTTTTCTGACAAGTCGGGACTACGGAAATTCTTTTGCTAGACACATTTTTCGAAGTTGTATAATTAATATTTTCTTCATACATTCAGTGACCCTCCTATTTTATTATCTTTACGGGATCTTTAGATGCTTTTACATGCGTGGGCAGTTTATATCAAGCATCTAGAGTCATTTAGTGTATGAATTATTATATAAAATTATGACCAACGTGTCATGTCCATAAAGCGTCGTATAAATGAGACGATTTTCAGAGTCGTAAGTTTTTATTATACGTTCGGTAACTTGGCTTAAAATTGTACCAGTATACCGCGATGTATTTTTACTTGATAATATAAATACGAAAATCAGTTAATTGTTAAATGTTCGGGTTCGTGAAAGGAATACCTTAAGGTGACTTCTAGGAATGGATTTATCCTTATTTGAAAGCGTTTTCAAACTCGCGAGTAATTAAGATCATAATTCTCGACAGCATCTAGCGTTGCTGAATTAGCCGACGTTCGTGAAAATAAATTTAAAACCATAAACAATTGAATACAGAGCACGGTTAACATGAGTTCAATTACCTTCGACTGGGATCGCAGCTATTATTGCCTCCGCACATATATATATATATATATGTGTATATATATATATATATATATATATATATATATATATATATATATATATATATATATATATATATATATATATATATATATATATATATATATATATATATATATATATATATATATATATATATAATACTTGTATGATAATTTCGGGAAAATCCACACACACACGCACACACACACACGCACACACACACACGCACACACACACACACACACAGTCGCACACGCACGCACGCACGCACGCACGCGCGCGCGCACACACACACACACACACACACACACACACACACACACACACACACACACACACACACACCACACACACACGAATGATTCTCCTGAAATTATCACTTTGCAGGACAACAAAATAAAATAAAATCTATTTAATTTTTTTAAATTTAAAAATGGCAGTTGATTTCAGTTTTAATCGATATAATTCCTTGTGGGTCGCACTGACTTTTCAGTTTTGAGAGATTTATCATGATGAAAAGAATTAGTGGGCCGAGAGAAATGATACAAACCTTTTCCTATCACGTTTTTATTGATTTATTAATGTCTTTTTCTCCGTTTTCTTTAAGTATTGATCTCGCTCTTTTTGTTTCCACGTCTCTTTTCCTACAGGATCCGCTTTAAGCTTCTCGTATCTCCGTTTTCAGCTTCTCTTTTGCTACGGAACCTTTCTTCTTTCGATTATATCGATTATAATTGAAGGAAATTGCAATTTTTTAATGAAAAAATTGAATATTTTTGTTTATAAATTTCGTTATCCTACAAAATGATAATTTCGGGCGAATCAGACATACGTGCGCACACTGTGGATGCGCGCGCGTGTGTGTGTGTGTGTGGATTATGTATGTTATTCGCGTACAGTCCCAAGAGATCGATCGGATGAAAAATGCAAAGATGTATTCATCGGGGAAACCTTTGTGAAGAGATGAGTTATAGTAACTTGCTGTACGCTTGCGAACTAAGCGAGAATAACGATCGAAACGCAAGCGAGCAAGAAGTAGAAGTAAAGTAGAGAAAAAACCATGGAATATCGCTTGTTTCCTCATCGAACGATTTTTCAAGACGTGTTTAATAAGGAGTGCGAGCCATGTATTGCATAATGTCGAATACTATGTGTTGACATACGCACACGCCTACATATAGAAGCGGAAAAGAGCGGGAGAGAGTACCCCAACAATATCGAAATAACAGGGGTCTAGAAAATAGATACAATGAATACCCAAAGAATAATTTTTCGAAAATAAAATCAATTTTATCTCAACAATTTTTTTGTTGTAAAAGTGCCGATTGCTCTATACTTGAATAACGAAGTTTCATATACCCTACTATTGTAGCGCTTTTTAAAATTAATATACCATTTTTGTTAGGTAAACATGTCAGTACAGCTTCCACCGTAAAATTGGTCAGCATTTTTATCAACGCCCTTCACCACTTAAAAATGGTGTAACAATTAATATTATGAAAGCCAAACAAACCCCGCCAAACTTCTATTGTACAGTATTAGTAATGAGTACTAATCGTCTCTTTGTATTTACTCCTCTCTATGGAGATGTTGTGACATTAATTCCTATATCATATTTAAGTGATGAAAATCCTACGTAACTTGAATGTTACCTATCGATATTCATCACTCGAAGATTCAACAATGTTCGAGTAGCGTTGGAGATCTGTGGCGCTCGATGAATCAGTTTTTCACTAAAATGGTTATAATCAATATTAACTTTTTGATTATATTCCGTATAAAGGGATGTATTATCGCAGCCAGGGCACACCATGTAGGATTGAGAAAGTTTACCGATGCCTGAACTTTAAGTCTACTGCGTCAATAAAAAAAAAATACACGGAGCTCCGTAGCACACTGCTCAACAAAAACTCTAATTAACCTTCTTCTAAGTTTATTTGTGATCGTAAACAATGCAAACAGTCGTTTTAATCACTGTTTGGTTCAGCGTATGCGAAGAATTCCCCAAAACTCGTAGGTAAAACAGTTCATTACGGTTCTCGCCCACCGATACATTTTCAAGTCGATCGGTGATATTAGGGCAGTATTGTTGTCTAGAAGTTTGAAAAAATCGTTTTTTTAAATTGTAATTTATTTTATTATTCTACAGACCTTTCTGAAAACCGTGAAATTCGGATTATCCGGTTATTTTACAGACCTTTTTGTGAAACCCGTTTAATAATACTCATAATATTAGCCAAGTTATAGAAATAAGAAGGGTGTACAAATTTTGAAAGCGTTTTTCTCGAAACTGTTTTTCAAAGTGACAACCACGAATCTCGATAACTAATTGGCCGATTGAGCTCAGATTTGACATACAACATCAGTAGAGTGTTTGTATACGTTAGTAACAGAATTGAGTTATCGTTTTTTCTTTATAACTCCTAGAATGATATTAAAATGAGAAAACTTGATGATCGAAGTTTAACATGCCGCCATCGTGTACTCCCTGCTGACTCTGGTATCAAACATCACAACACGTATTAGGATTAAGTATGTGCTTATTTTATTTTTTGGATTCATCCAACGTCCACAACTCTGGTCGCCAATTAGGATTATTTCCGGCGTACCCTTGTAAACAAACATACAAAAGTTTATGATAATAAATTATTTTTTTAAATTTATACATATTCTTGGAAGGTCAATAAATATGTGTGAAAAATCTCAGCAAGAAACAGAAATAAGGTTATTTCATCCTTAAAATCACCTCCAAAACAGCGCTCTAGACAATATTACTGCCTTAAAGTTTCGCTAGAACAATCAACAACGTCGGAACAACATTTACAGGAATAAAATTATCACATTTTTTTCTCAATTATTTGTACAGATTAATGTCAGCGATTTTACATGCTGTGCCTGGCTAGAAGCCTTGAACAACACGACCCCCCCCCCCCCCCCCCTCCATGAGCACGGGACACGCCCGATCATCGCGACGAGCAAGACTACAAGTTTACATTCGGAAGCCGACTCTGCAGGTCGCTACCCGAGCTAGGAACAACGTAGCTCATCCGCCGGGCGTCCGTTGTAACCCTGACCAGCTTACGGCTAATCACTGCCCCGCAAATCCAACCTCATCGGCGAGTCCCGACCACGTAGGGCCGGTGGGCACCTAGCCCCCGCGTACCCATTTAAGGTCATTGGTGAGATTTTCGTGTCTATGGAAAACTCGCATCACTTCCAATTGACGAGCCTCGCTCTCGTCGACATTGGTAGGGCATTTTCGGGCCAGTGGTGTCGCCACGCACCGGGGTACCCGGACTCACCCCCTTAAGGGGTTGGCCTATTTGTACGTACAGTTTGTCTTGCGTCATAGCCCGTGAAATTGATTTTCCCGCGAGATTGTTTTATCCTCGATTATATGTTGGATCTGTCTCGTCAAGCCAAGGCTTCGCTTTTGAGGCGAGATGTTCAAATTGCTCTATATTGACGAATGGTCGATCATATGTGCGCGAGAGTGGAACACCCACAGGTGATAGGTAATCGAGTGTAGAGTGCTATATATAGGGTGTCACAAAATGACCTGATATTTTAATTTATCAATCAAACGTATCATTTACTTGAAAAGTACCAATATTTTTATTTTAATATAAGGTGCAAACGTGAAAGTTATGTGTGGAACACAATATCCGATAAATGGCCGCCTCGTCCCTGCTTGCAAGCATTCACTCTTTTGACAACATTTTCATTGACATATTGGCATCATTGCAGACTAATTTCATTAATGGTGTGTCCAATTGCTCCCTTGAAGTCTGGAATGGTCATTGGCATACATTTTCCCTTTCAGGAAACCTTAAAGAAAGAAGACAGTGATGTCAAATCGCACGATCTTGGTGCTCAATTCACATCGATGCGGCGCGCGATAACACAACCATCAAACTTCGACTGCAATAACTGTGTTGTTTTGCTCTAGGTGGCAGGTTGGCCGCTTCTGTAAAATGTTCACTGTTTTTGTAGTGAAGTTTCACAATTTCTATGCGTAGCTCGGTCGTGTAGTTCGCCATGACTAAATCTCAATACTTCCTGATGCCAATTGTCAAAGATTAGTATTCTATGTTCGCAACAACAAAAAAAATAGCGCGCGATTTAAAATGTCAGGTCATTTTGAGATGCCCTTTATATGCTTACAGGCTCCAAGGCTGCCTCGCAAGCCATGGGCTGACTCGGAATTATATTGGTCGACTAAACAATCAAACGGTAACAGTTATTGCCATGTTTGCACATCCTCCTCCAAACTGTTTCCCCAATATATGCTAATAGCGAAACATTTCCGGAACGATTTTTCATGCGATTTCGCCGATAGTTGATATAAATGAATTTATGTCAACTTTTCTCTACCAACTTTTTACTACCTTGAAGTTTTCCTTGAATCCTCGTCGTTTTCGCGTTACACTTTATTTTTCAAATTGTCTTTAAAAAAATCAAAATATCTTTAGAAAAAAATCGTATGAAGTTTTGAAAAAAAAACAAAATTGAAGCGTGAGCTTACCCCTTTATGATTCCAGTCAAAGAAATGCATTTAAAAAAATGTTAGTCTGTAATTGGGATCCACCAGGAAAGGAACAAAATAAAGGCGAAAAATGGTCGTTTTCGAAAAAGGGTACTCGTAAAAAAATAGTAAAAAATGTAAAAAAAAAATACGCAATGAAGCTGAATCCCCCCCTTCACAATGCCGTTTATTAAACTCCTTTATGTCAACTACCGGCAAAATCGTTTCGAATTTTTTTGAATTTTTGCCCGGAAACTTTTCGTCGGTAGCGTACACGAAGCGCAATAATTGAAGGATCACTTTTGTCGCCAAACTTTTGCCTTTTCTTAAACGTATAAAACACATGTAAAATTTATACTGCGTTTAAAATGAACGCAAAGAAATTTTCGTTACCACGGATATTCAAAGCGTATATCTTCATCACCAACAGTCGCGGTTAAAAAAAATCGCATTAAAAAAAATTAGATTATTGTTCGTCGATACGACAAAGAAAAGTTGAACAAATCTGCGCAAGTTGAAGGTTGCGCACGGCGAACGGAATTTATTTGTTAATACACTCCTTCGCAGTTTTGAAAAGCACGTATTCCACTGCAAAGTGATTGTTTAGGACGCTCTGTATGTTTTTTTTGTTACCGAGTTATAGACTGCCAAAATAAAAGTAGCATATTCCGATTTTGGAAAATCTCATAACTCGCATCGACAGCAGCCACAAGAAGGGCGTTGGACAGCTGAGTTCTCCCTACAAAACTACAGGGTAGAAACTTTTTTGCATTTTTTTTCTCGTTATTGTGAAATGGGATTTAAAGATATGTCTAAATCTTGGAATTTTACACTTTTCTGTTGACAATGGGGTAACTCCATAAAATACCACGAAGATCTCCAAATCTTTCCAACGTTTTTAAGCCGAGGATATGTTAAAACAATATACAAGAAATCGGGTCGTGCGTTTTGCCTTTTCTCGCGCGTCGATGTCATAAACATTTCGAATTTTTTAATTCTTTCCGATTGCGTACGGGATGCCCACTTGAGCTGAAAAACGTTACAATTCTAAGTGTACTATCCGTGCTTGTGTTACTCAAAACTGAGGATACGTACGTTACTTACTATACCGTTTCTGTTCGTTTAACGCTTATGCCGGTGCTACGTTTCGAATTGTCATGTTTTTTAGCTCAAGTGTTGACACTACGCACGAGGACGGCGAGATTAAAAAATGTCGAACTCTTTGCGATCTCGCGGCATGAGGAAAGGTAAAACTCAGGTACGCTCAGGATTTGACTGTATACATATTGTTTTAGCATGCCCTTTACTTAAAACCGTCGGAAAGTCTTTGAGGATGACGCGGTTTTGTATGGAGTTGTCTTGTTTTTGAAAAAAGTGTAAAATTCAGGGATTTATCCATTTTCAAATCACGTTTGGTGACAACAAAAAAATGTCAAAAAAGTTTTTTTTTGGTGTTTTGTTGTAGAAGAACAGCTTTTCAATGCTGTTCTTGTGAATGCTGTGCGATCTTTTTTCCGAGTTATAACCTTTAAAGGTCGAAACATTCACTTTTTATTTTAGCAGTTGATAATTCTGTAAAAAAAAATCCTTAAATCGCTGCACTTACTTCGTCTATAGATTCAGAAAACAGGATTCAGAAAACAAGAAATGCGTTTGGTAACAGGCTGAGGACCGTCTTCCATTCGCTAGACTTGCTGATAACCAAAATTACATAAATATAACGGGTTGCAAATGACCTTTCCGAATATTTATGTGCACACACACACACACACACACACACACACACACACGCACGCACGCACGCACGCACGCACACACACACACACACACACACACACACGCGCGCGCACGCACGCACGCACGCACGCACGCACGCACGCACGCACGCACGCACGCACACATATTTATATATATAGCCTACACGGAGCATGCTATAACTATGAGCTATAGATGCAAATGGCGTACAGAGATGGGGTATACGCAATCCGATGCACGGAGTACCACTTTGCCTCTCTCACGTCTCGCTTGTCTCACCTCCTCGGATCACACTCGCCCCGACCTACAGACCGCTCGCACACTTCACATACTAACACTCAAATCTCGCAATCAGTAGCCCGCTTACCGCTATGTATCTCTCTGTCGCTCTCTCTCTCTCTCTCTCTCTCTCTCTCTCTCTCTCTCTCTCTCTCTCTCTCTCTCCCCCTCCCTTTCCCTCTCCTCATTCTGCTTCCTCAACGCAGTCTCTTTGTCGGTTAGCTCTGATCTCTTTGGCCAGACACACTGGAGTCGTTCGCAAAAATTTTTCGCTAAAAATGGGACTATGAAAAGATCACCAATCAAACAAGATCCCTCCCCCTATACCAGAATCTTAACCTTTTTTGAAGATCGAAGAACTATGAATCTCTCACTCGAACGGTTGACATGCATTTGTCAACGTCTATCCATTGGTTGCAATAATACCTGAGGACACCCCATTACTTTGTGAAGAACAGTTCGAAATGGGGGAGTCGAAAAAAATATTGCCTTCCTAAAGACGAGTATTGCTTATGTTGCTACTGTTACAATTTGACAGGCAACCAAAGGATTAATTGCTCGTATAGTTTTATTCAGTTCCAAGATCTATGATATTTCTATGATACGTGTATATGTGTGTGTTCATATGTAAAGATATGTCCAAGTATGGAGAACGATGTCCGCCCTTGCATTATCCACTTGACCCGCTACTCTCTCGTGGGCGACCCCAGATTCACACTGGACGGCGGAGCAGTCTGCTAGCGCTATTACATTAGCGGCGCCAAAGTCGAGTAGAATGTAGGCCAAGATTCCGAAGTAGTTTTGCAAGGTCCAGGTCCAAGATTCCGAAGTAGTTTTGCAAGGCTCGCCTGGCATACAGTTAACAATAGCAAGATTCCCATAAACATAGACTTATGAACCTATCGTTTTGTAGAAATACTTCCCCATAAGAAATATAATTTAATTGAGTCATTTTTAGTTATGTATATAAACCCTGGTGCGATGGTCTAGTGGTTAGCGTGCTTGCCACTAGGCCTGCGGACCGGGAGGGCCCGGATTCGAATCCCAGTCGCGTACATTTCGTCGTGAAATGTTTTTCTTCGGCATTTCGCGGCGAAGTAAAACTAGTTCCACGACTGAGAGACAAACTTGATGACGGGCTGTATTGGTATAGGTTTTCCGCAGTTTCCCTATACCCATGACAAAAATGTAATGACGAACATGATACAGGGGGGGGTGGAAGTCGGCTGTGGCCGCAAGGAGGAAGAAACGGGGAGAAAAAGGAGTGTGGAAAAACCGTGAAGGAAAGAAACAGTCACAGTGGGTAAAATTAGGGAACAAACGCTAACAGCGTGTACCTCCGGAAAAAACAAAAAATAAAAAAAAATAGTTATGTATATAATTGTATCGCCTCATAATATTTGTTTTCATAAAGCATTTATTTCCGAAGTATGCGACGACGATAATAGCCTTAAAAAACGAGAACTCTTTTCAAACGTGAACCCTATAAATATACTAAATTAACAGATTATACCAAGCTGGTTCGATTATTCGCACATACAAGTGCGTGATTTTACTCACTAATCGCAGAACTCAGAATGGCATTGATAAACCACATTTCGTAACAGCGCAGCAAAAACCGAACCGGAAATTACATACGTTTCATTATTTCTCGACTTACCCCTGTAATCGCAACAGACTTATTTTTTTATGTAATGAACGTCGACAATGATGCAATCGATAAATCAATTTTTATTTTTAAAGGATACGTGCTCACAGAACGAATACTTTTTATTCATCCAACATTAGTAGAAGTTTACGGAAACGAGGATAATGTTGAAGTGTGATGATTATTGAACATGAGTGGGATTGAAGACCAAAAAGAACAAGCCCTATATATCCATTACACTGCAGAGAACCACACGCATCTCAATTCCGTTTGAGTGGAATCATTAACAATTTCCATTATCTTCTCGTTAGATGTCAACCTCTGCTCTGGACAGCTCTTGTTGAGCGAGGGGAGGGGCCGACGGGGCGGGTAAGCGATCCGACAGTGGAATGCGGAACGGAGTAGCTCGGTGAACTTCACTTTCCGAACAGAGGCAATGTTAACGCGGCTGTCTTAGGTCATGTTATCAAATTTGCATACGAATTACAATGGTAATCCGGAATGATGCTGGTGTAGAATATTGTTCGAGGAAAGCTTGGCTAGCGGAAACTTTGAACTTTTCACTGGAGAATAAATAATTTCAGTACTAATTGCTGTATAATGGTTTTCTATTATAACTATTGGAAATGATTATAGTTTATGTTAGTTCTATATGGATAAAAATGCCATTATGTTTAATGGTTGACGAGATTGATTGAACAATCGCCCCTTTTAATATGATGCGGGAAAAACATTATTAACGTTGGTAACATGAGGAAAATCGATTATTGACATTCATACGATTTTGAAATTTTACCGTTTGCTACTATTGTATCATGTAGTTATACAAATTGTTGTATCATGTAGTTATACAAATTGTTGAGCAAGCAATAAACATGTAACTTTTTTCAAAACGGCTTGCAGTCGATTTTTGTTGAATTGTTAGCAATAATTTTTTTTTTGGAATTTGATGGAAGCACTTAAAATACAACACACAGTTATACGGATTCATAAATGTTGTAACTTCGTTATCGTGGAGATATCAGTATCCTTGGATCAACAATTAATGATTCAACTTTTTGATGGCATGTTTCGGCAGTTAGGACTTTGGCACGTCGCGGAAGAAGATGAAGAATAGAAAGAGAGAGGCAGCACGAGTGTCCGTTTGTGCGTGTGTGTTATATTAGCTGAACTATAACGGCACCTTGCGCCTACCGTAGGGAGAAAGTTAAGTGAGTAGAACTGCTTTGAGATATCGTGTCACGAAACAAGGTGGTCCTTGTAGTTGTAATACAAAACTAAAACATGCATTAGTGTGCATGTTTCAGCCCCAGCGGCTTTGCGAATGCACTGCCACCTGGTGAACCTCGTGTGGGCTGGCGTCGTTCCATATGCGGCAATTTTGCTTGTTAACAAAGTCATTCATCCAAAAAATGCGCCTTGTCGCTAAAGATGATTTTTCGGCCAAAATTGGGGTCCTCTTCCAAACGCTCCGAAGCCCAGTCAGCGAACAAACGGCGTTGTCTATGGTCATTAACTTAGAGCTCCTGGGTCAGTTGGATCTTGTACGGGTGTAGGCCCAGGTCCCGACGCAAAAATCGCCAAGTTGAAGTCTGCGAAAGGCCGAGTTCTTGTGCACGGCCAAGAATTGACTACCTCGGGTTCTTCTACACACTTTCACGGACCGCGGCGATGTTCACGGCCGATCTGGCATTCCTTTGACGTACGGGTGTTGGCTGATTGTTTACCGAACCCATCGTCTCAAATTTGGCCACGAAACGTTGGAGAGTCGACTGTGAACGGCCACCGCGTCTGCCGTAAAATGGGCGCAACGTTTGCACTAAGGAACATGCATTTTGATACTACAGATTTATCATTTGAACGTGCGGTTCAATCGTGTAACTTGCCATGGTGATTTGGCATCAATGACTGAATAACAAACAACAGATTGGACAGACGCCACCAAAACAACATAGCCGCCATGCGCCGCCAATATCTACCCGCGTCAATTGAAAAACCCTATACATTTCATTTTCACTGGTTTTTTTATCCAACAACTTTTTATAGTTAAACAATCAAGCTTTTTTGAAATGTAGAATAAACCCTCTCAATTCTACGGCTCTGTGCGTTTCTCTCATCCTTTCAAGCTACAGCTAAAGCGTTTCTCCATGCTTCGAATACTATTCACGAATCCGCTGAGTGTACCAGAGAGTCGAAATAAATCGGAATAAATTTTCAGGTATGCAGAGGCCATTGAGAAAGGCGAAATAAAGTGGTGACGAAGTTGCAAAAAAGAAAACATTAGTGGGAGAGGAGGGGGGAGAAACGGGCGGGCGAGGTCAGTGAATAAATGCCCAGTGGGAAAACGGCTATTTTTTTCCAATAGTGAACACCACTAATTACTATTTAAGATCTAGACGTATTTTTTTACATTTTCATGTCCTAACAATGTTCTTTCGTATGTACTATGTGTAGAAGTATGAAACCGGAATTTTTTGTAAAAATTACACGTCAGTTTGACAATGATAAAAACGAATGGGGACGGCTTTCTGCGTCACATTCAATTGATCTGCGAGTTCTTGTTGACTTTGAGTATCATCTTCATCCAATAAGGCTTGCAATTCGTTGTCGGCGAACTTTTTCGGTGGTTTCCCACGCTCTTCGTTTCTCACGTAAAAATCGCCACTTTTGAATTTTTTGAACCACTCGAAACACTGTGTCTTACCAAGAGCATATTCACCGTAAGCTTCGACAAACATTCGATGCGTTTCTGCAGCAGTTTTCTTCAAATGATAACAGAAACCCAATGCTGTCCGCAAATCGTAGTTCGTAGGCACAAAATTCGACATGTTTAAGGTTATAGAAAAATCTACCGGTGTAGGGAACTTGGGTTGTTGTGTATTGAAATTCTTTGTCAGCTGTTAGAGGGAGATGATGGCGCTGCAGAAGCGGTTTTGCGGTGCCTAAACTGATGGCTAGCACCATGTATAGGGAAATTCCGGTTTCATACTTCTACACCTGGTACATCCGAGTTTTTACTAGCCCAACCTTTTTACTCCGCACTTCAGTCATCGGTGCTTAAAGTTTTTTTTATTAATATAGCGAGGCATAGCAATTGATACATTGACAAAGAAGATATATTTCTTTGATCGTAAACAACCACGTGAAATCTCGTAAACATTTATTTTCAGAGAACGATCATTTTGCAAGATTCCGCGTTCAAAACTCATCGAATTTTAGTTCTCCGACGGGTTCAGTCGATATGTGCATATGTATGGGCAATTCCATCCCAATTTCAAGAACACGTTATCGGGATTTTTTCACTCAACTTTTAATTGTATTTATATCACGATTTATAAAAATAAACAAAAATGTGTCACGATTTTTTGTTTCCAAATTGTCAAGTTTATGAAACCGTTGGGCGTTTTCAATTTTCGGTCGAGCTCATTAGAATAAATTCCTAATTTTACCTTCAAATTTTATAAATTTCCTTGAAAAGGTAACATCATCCCGACTGGAAATGTTGTTCCGGCAGCCGGATCACTGATCAAGCAGGCTTAAAGATACGGTCCGGAATACCGTAGAAGTGCCCGCCTGATCTGTGCTGGATATCTACTGGATTAGTGAATCCGGAGAACGGGTGCAATAAAGACAAACTGATCAGTCCTTATCAGGTAATCTTGCAAGGACCTTGTTAGAGCGCCGAAGTCCGTGCGTGATCGGCATCGCATGTCTGCCGGATCAGTAGTACCCAGATACCGATGTAAGGAGGCAGCATTAATCAGGCCCACATCAGACGACCGGCAACGCGTGCCTCACATGACTCTGTTAAGGTTACCTGTCCAAGGCCTGATCAATTTTTCTTTTCCCATCCGTGCTCGGCGGTTGGCAAATCCAGTAGACATCCGGTGCCGATCATCCATGCACTTTGAAGTGTATGCCTGATTTTCACCGGATGTCTACCGGATAAGCTTATTCGGGGCCATCAAAGTAAACAAATCAGTTGCTGCGTGCATAATTTCGGCATGATTCTAATAAAAGTAATATGGCGCCCATGCGGACGCCGTCATCATCAAATCAAGATACAAAGAACGAACGAAAATAAATTTAAAGTTTGCATCTTGGGAATGCAACGCTTTTTTCTTTACTTTCCATTAATTAATTTTTATCATCATCAAAAGGTAATCAATCAAATCAATAAAATTAAATTTTATTACCACAACATAAAAAGATTTTTTTTTTACAAAGTCATCATCAGAAGCCGTTTTGCAAATTTCCGTTGTAGCACTCTAATGAGAATATGTAAAAACGTGTGAGTTATTTTCGCAGCCTAAATAGGCAGAAAAAATCCGGTAAAAGAAAAATTATTGTTGCATTGCAACGATGTAATCTTCAACCCCATGAATAAAGTTATTGACATTGTTTAGAATAAAATTAGAATGATAAAAACATGCAATGAAAAAAAGAAGGTTCACACGATGTTCAAGTGGCTAAATCGGTAGCGCGCTCAGCTTTAGAAATAGAAGACGTAGGTTCAATTCCGAGAGTAGGTAAAAAACTTCAACGAGTCAGGATATACGTTTTATTTCAATTATCATATAGGCAGGATCATAAATAACGCATATGGAAACAAAAAAAACTACCAGAATTTTTTTTATTCGTAATTTGTTTTTTTTTTTTCATTTTAGGCATAGATACGGCAACCGGTTCAGAGCCTGAAAAGGTATACGGATCAGTTACGTTACCAGCATCCGCATCATGGCCGGATTCAAAAAAGCGTTTCACGCCCGGTAAAGCTCTGATCCGGCGGCCTGTACCGTGCCGTGGTACGGAATATGGTATGCCGGATGCAGCTCCAGTCTTCTGCCCCGTAGCAACATTTCTAGTCGGGATGATTTCGCAATCCAATAGAAATATGTGAACACTTTATAAACAAACCCAAACTTACCTAGATGAACCCAAATGATCGCAAAGATAGTACCGATCAACTACCATATAGAATGTGCCAAGAGTCAGCGGAAAAGATGTGAATATTTCATAAAATGTTCAATATTAGAAATTCAGAATATTCATCAATAACTGACACAAATATTGAAATATCTGGCTGATCTTAAAAAAAAAAAAAAAATACACTATCATCAATAGCAAGTTGGCATTGAACTTGATGGCAATTCTTTGAGCGGTATTTATAAAAATGTTCAATAGTCGGAACTTTGCTAAGCACTTGAACCTTTCCCAAATTTGGAGATATCAGGCAATTTTTTTGTTTGCGTAAACGAAGAATTATGACAGATGGTTCAGAGAAAAATATACATGCGATAGAAAATTACACATAGCGTCTTTGATATTTTATTCCGTCCACAAAACTTCTTCAATGAGAAAGTCACCATTGAAAAAACCGATTTGTTCGTAGAAATAACGAAATCGGATCGAATCAGATTTCGTCTGCGAAATAATATTTTGAGAAAGTCAAGTGCAGGTTTACAATTCACACCTTTTATTAATCTTCATCCGACAGAGAGCTACGTTCCAACGGGCATTTCGCAATATAGGAAGCAATGTGTAAAATTCTTCAACACTGGCTGACTTGAAATTCTTTCAGACAAGTTCGTATTTTTTTATTAAATGATGAGAGGTATACTATGGTTTTTTTACAAGAAGAGCCATCCCTGCGATTGGTACCAGAATGGTTAACGAGTTACCACCCGGTGCATCACATTGCTTGATATGCAAATTGTAAGTGGAGCCAGAAGTGGCTGATGTGAAGAGAAAAATACTTGATTCCTAAAAATATCACTCATACCGCGTATACTTCCATGTCTATCGCATTTAAATGAATTTCCAAGTTCCCGGTGTATCGAGCGATACGTCTTACAAGGAACAACCGTCAGATGTCGTTCTTCGATCTTGTTGCAACTTATATATGTTATGAAGCATTCAAAACGAAGTGACATGTATTTTTTATCGGCGAAAAAGTGGTGTTAAGGGGTGAAACCACCCCTTGAAAAAAAGTCATGCCAAGGGGAAATATTGCAGTTTCACCCACAAGCAGTCGACCGATCACAATGAAACAAAAACGAAAATTCGTCTAATCCGAAACGATGAGAAATCCACTAGAGTTATCGCAAAAAATAATTAAGGGGTGAATTACCCCTATTCGAGGGCTGGTTTCACCTCTTAAAACCGTTTTTACGCCGATAAAAAAACTACGTGTCGCTTAGTTTTCGATGCTTCATAACATATAAGTCTCAAGAAAATCGAAGGATGAGACGTGAGGATGTTCCTTGTTAGTACGACGGAATACGAAGTAGTTGCGGGAACAATCAAATCGATTCAAATTGCTCGACTCTTCGTTGAAGATATTTGAAATGTATTTGTAACTTTTACATTACGCCCCGAAAGAAATACTTTTTGACTTACTATTGGACGAATTTTGAAACTATGCAGTTTCCACAATTTCGACAAAAAAGAGAGAGTTGGACAATTATGTCGTCAGCACAGTTCCATTATTCGCGCAAATCTTTTACAATCATTTTTTTTCACAACTAGTCATAGTACAGTCGTGCTGTATATTGGAATCAGAAAAAATTAGAAGGCTAATTTCTTGACAGATTATTTTGTAGGTGCCGCGAGCGCTAAATCCAAGTTTGCCCAAAATCGGGGTGTAGGGTTTTAGGAAATCAAAGGGCACGGAGGACGATAGATGCCAAACTACAACCCCCACGAGGTCGGCACCGGGAGACAAAATGTTCAGAAAAATTCGGTCTTTATTTTTATCCACAGCGCCGAAGTCGTGGAAGTTCAGGTTGAAAAATCAGTATTCATTCGATAACGCTTTAGGAAAAATGCATACAATTTTGGTTCAAATGGGATAGTTGTAGCCCTTGAAAAGACGCGTCGATCGAGTATTTAATTATCACCCTCTGATAATATTTTCACCCTCAAAAAAATTGTCGGAGGATCAAAAATTATTGTTTATTGAATAACTCAAAAAGAATCGATTTTTCGGGGATGGTTTAAATGCACGAAATGTAGACCATAATTTTATATATATTTTCGTTTTTATGGACCACCCTTAAATTTTGCTTTTTCCACTCCGTCTCGGGGGTCAAAAATTTCAAATGAAGTTCTGGGAAAACTGTTGGCCGAAAATAAAGAGATCCGAGTTTGACACTGTGGACAAAAATGTAGTTGAGGGTTCAAGCTACAAATTGTTCCACGGCGGCGAATTCGTGCGGTTTTCCCAGAGTTTCATTTTTCATTTTCAACCACAGAGGGGTTGGAAAATCAAGGGTGGTCCATAGAAACGAAAATATAAAGAAAATTATTCTCTACATTTCGTACATTTAAACCACACCCGAAAAATCGATTATTTTTGAGTTATTCAATAAACAATGTTTTTTTGTATAGCAAACATTTTTTTGGGGGTGGATATATTATGGGAGAGTGATGATTAAATACTCAATCCACGTGTCTTTTTAAGGGCTACAATGTTTCCAACTGAACAAAAAATTTATGAATTTTTCCTGAAGAGTTATCGAACTAAAACTGATTTTTTTTAAATTTCACCCGACTTTTTCACCCCCAAAATGAACTCTCACGACCTCGGCGCTGTGGACAAAAATTAAGTCCGGATTTTTCTGAACCGTTTGTCTAACGGCGTCGACCGCATAGGGGTGGTAGTTTGGCAACAATTCATTCCAACCGCTCTACATCCCCTAAAAAAAACCTGCACCCCGATTTTAAGGCAAACTTGGATTTAGCACTCGCGGCACCTACAGAATCACCTATCAAAAAACTGGCCTTCTATTTTTTTCCGATTACGGAGTTTTTCAGCGACAACACGACTGTACATCAGGCCTATGAGACATAGGCGGTCAGGCCTATAAGGCAAAAGCGTGCAAAATTGAGACACACTACTCAAATAATGGGTGAAATTATAAAATAATGAAGCAGTTAGAACGTAGAAAACTTAATTCATATGTTGAATACTCGCACAATTTGCAGGACTTCTGCTTAAGGGATTACCCCAACTTGGGATTTTGAAAAAATCGATTTTTTTTATTGCATTTTTTTGAAGTATAAGTATCTGAGAATAAGTCGTGAAAATTGCAAGTCGATCCGAACTACATTGACTGAGATATGAGCGGTGAAAGAGAAGAATCCGTTCTTCGTGTAAACTGAAATTGAAACTTTAAACGCGTTTTTCTCAAAATGGCATTTCTGAAGTCGGTGACCAAGATTACTCGAACACTAATGAACCAATCTTCTTGAAATTTTGCAGGCTTATTTAATACATAAAAATGTAGTCTTTAATCGTTCGATTTTTTTCGTTAAAATCGAACCATTAACTTTGCCTGTCCACCATTTTGTGAAAAATGAATATTTTTTAAAATCCTTCGATTAAAGACTAGTTTATACTTATATTTGACTAAATCCATCCGCATTTTTTTTTCAGATGATCCACTTCGCCGCAATGTTGGTCACCGCAAACCGTGTATATGAAAACATTATTTCATTGACGGCCATTTGCCACTAAACAATGTAATATTTTTCAATAAAAAAATTACTGAAAGTTCTTCAATATGTGTTCTTTAAGATGGTATATTGATCGATTAAAAAAGTTTTGTAGTTTTCTTTAAAAAAATTCATGAAAAAGGCCTTTTTTTGCGCTCCAAGTGGGGGCAACGCCTTAAATTTCAGCAGCCAATATAGAAATTGAGATTGCCGTCGCCCCACACTTGTCACCATTATTTCCCGTGTCTTAAGGGAACCCGGTGGTCTCGAAATTTCAAAAAATCGATTTTTCTTCTCGATATTTCGAAAGTATAGTATCTTAAGAATATACTGTGAAATTTTCATGCGGAAATTCCCAATAATATAGCTTCTACAGCCCATTAACCAAGTAGAGACCGGTCTGCGCGCTCCTAATGGGTCTAGCGCTCGGAGCGCGAATCGTGGTGCAAGTGCCGTCAAAGTGAGGCTGCAGGTACTTTAGACACCTACGAGCATCCACCTGCTCTGGACGATGAAGCACAAGAAATATTGAAACCTATTTATAAAGAATTGACAGTAGAGAATTTATTGGAAAGGTGTATTAGCAGTAATACGCAGAACAATAACGGAAGTTTCAACGCTTGTGTGTGGCACCTTGCGCCGAAACATCTGTTTGCCGGCAAAAAAATCATCGATATTGCCACCTATATTTCCGCTTGCATATTCAACGAAGGATTCGCATCGTTATTAAAAATAATGGAGATCATGGGCATCACAATCGGGCCACAAGCGGAGCAACTCGCGTGAGACCGAGACGGGCGGCGAGTATCGAGCGCCAACCGTAGGAGCACCGACAACTCCAAAGAGGCTCGTACAGCTCGAAAAAATGAAAGGAGTGAGCAAATCGAGGAATACGAACGTTCCAAAGGGACCCTATATGGTGCCGGAATCGCGGATTAACTGTAAGTATGCAAAATTTGCTCAATTGTTGAAAATATCTGTACCTCAAACTTTAAACTCATTTATCTCGAAACGACTTTTTTCGGCACGGCGGTGGTGAAAACAAAAAAACTATTCAACCGAATCACTTGAAATTTGGATATGTTGTTCAGAACATGTATGACTATCGTCGGAACTAGACACATAATTTTATTTAAATAATTTCCTATTGTTTACACTAAAAAACTAGTGAAAAAGACCCGATTTTACGAACTTTTTTTTTTCAAAAGCGCGCCATTTTGTCAATTTTTAATTTTTTCGATTTGTTCTAGTTCCGACCATAACTGCACTCTTTCTGATTAAGATTCTTCTTGAATTTTGTGTTTCAGATGAGTAGAAGTCTCGAAATCACCTACGCCGTCCGGGTCCGATTTTTCGAGAGGGTCATCTTCAGCGGCATTTTTATAATAAATATTGTTTTTAAATTGAAAAAAAATTTTTTTTGTATGCTCAATAAACGTAGTAATAAGCCCGAAAAGTTGAAACATCGTTTTTAAAATTTTTAATGGCAAAAAAAATCGTGAAAATAGGTGAAATTTTCGTGCTCTAGACCATCGAGTTCGCTTAAAGACCGATTGCAATGTGACCCAAAGCCATCCTTTCATAATGCACTGCTGTACCGTCTTTACACAAGAAACCAGGGGAACTGTGAAAAATCTGTGCCGATACAGACAGCTACTTTCTAATGAGTTTTAGCTATGTTTACCCTTGGATATCCCGTAAATCTGTTTTCCGCTCGGTAGTCGGTACACAAGTCAGTGCAAAATTGAACAGTCACCCATCCAATTGTTGGCCAATGCTGCTGAACAAGGGAGATCACTACACCCACAAACCAGCCGCGCGCTCCCCGACGACAGGTTTACGCAATGGGATCATTCCGAAATACGCGCGCTGTTAAGACCCCGATATACCCCAGGTGCATCAGTAGTCGGTGCCAATATTAGTAGCATCGTGGTACTCGTCATATTGGATGCAATTCCACGACGGCCAAACGTCGTAAGGCTTTCGCAAAAAGACTATTAACAATGAGGTATCATCGAGTCTTCGACGGGAGGCAGTAGACGGAGCTGTCGGGAGAACAACTAGCGAGTAATGACACGATAATCGACCCATATCAAGACTTATCATCGAGCGCAGAAAATCCTCTGGAATCCGCTCAGCGACTTTTCAATACATCAATTGCCAGCCTCAATCATTTTCCTTGTGCCTCTCTTTCCCTACGAGCCCTTCGGCACTTGTAATTGCAGGCCGAACTGATCCAAACTGGTGCCAGCTTTGCATGTGAATTCAAACTGAATATAGATGCACTTTTGTTCAGATGAGAAAAAATTACAACTAGCTCCAAAGATCCGTAGAGACTAAATTGACTTCCGAAACACATTCATTGAAGTATTGTTCCCGCCAACTAAATCCGATAAATTCCTGCAACAATTCATTAAGTTATGAACATGGTCTTTGACACTAAAATAATCTCTGACCAATGTTATGGCGAATATTAAATTAAATTTTGATAACAATTTGTTAAGTAATAAACAAGATCATTAAAATACATTCGAATTATCTCTGATAAATATTATGACAAATATTCACCACTTTACGAGTGTTATTTTCGTCCGTTTCATTACTTATCATCCGTTATTATTTATCTATCGTTAGTTCCGACATTATGACATTTATTACGATTTCAGTGAATGGAAATGAAATTGAATGGGTTAGTAACGTTCAAACTACTTGTGTAATTCGAACGAAAGGTTTATCATTTTCAACCGCAAACCTATAACAGTAATGAAATATCGTTAACTACCCGTAGCAATTGTAGGGTTGTTCATAAGGGTTGGAATTATCCGTACGTCCTTCAGAATATGTTTATGTGTTCTGGAACACTTATATTTCGATTCAGATCAGGATACAATAACAGAAAATGAGATGATAACATTCTATCGATTGGGGAGTGAATTTCTCTCAATTGAAGGGTAGTTCATAATGGTTGATTGACTCATAAGGTCTTCGGAATCCCGCTACGTGTTCTGGAATGAGGTTTCTTCTATTTGTGGCAGAAATGAACGATGGGAAATGAAATTGAGATGTTTTCAAGCGATTGGGGTGGTTTTTTTATTTGGGGGTAGTTTCTGAGGGTAGTCAAATTGACGAATAATTGTGTTTCTCACATTGGGGACTCATGAATTCAGATTCACCGTGTACCAACTTTGCCAAATGCTCCAAAAACTCAGCTGTTAAAGGATTAATGTAGTCCGATAAGTTTTTACAAAATAAATGCTTAAAAAGCTTAAAGAAGAAGCAATTTTCAATATACCCTCACAATGTAATGATCAAATGAAATATCTGACCTGATTTACCGCTAAAATAACACACCTACGTGATTTTTGTATAAAACTTAGTTTGTAGATTACATTATGCCGCACAACTTTTATAGAAAGCATTTTTTTAAATCAAACTCACTCCAAAAAAAGATGACAAAACAGTTAAAACAGTTTTTGTCGTCCGTAAAGCATTATAGAATATTCAGAATTATTGAGGGTACATTCCTGATGGACCAAAGAATCTATCCAAAAAAATTGGCAACATGCTGGGTTCGTTGAGTAGAAGCCATGTTTATTCCGACTGGACTACATATATGGGAAAAGGTGATATCTTTAATGATGGGAAGTTTCATGTAGCTCATAAAGCAGAAGTATTGTTATCGTTGACATACTTTTGAAATATACGAATGTACGTACGTGATGCACATAGCAATATTTCCAAAACAAACGGGTTAGGCATTATATGTTCAATATACCTTCGACATGAATGAGATATTAGGAGCATATGGACGTACGTAAGTCAAACAAGCCTCACTATGTGTCTCTCTGTCTTCCTTTTCCTCCCACCCTTCCCCTCTTTCGCCCTCTCGCTCGAATGCCAAATGGTTCCTATGCAGCTCCACAGCTCGTAATATCCACCGAGCATTACCCGCAAAATGTAATGTACGCGAAATCAATAAGGCATACTTCATGCCATGTTCCATAGTAGAACGTACTTCTTCTTCTCTATATATGTAGTACGCGAATTGTCATTGCAGCGTTGTTAATTGCCAGGGAATGTCAGTTAAGAAAACCATATGTAGGGTCAACCAAATTTTTTTCAGATTAATTTTGAGAGGCAGATCTCCGAACTACATTACCAAAGTGAATATAAAAGTTGTTTATGGAATTAATGAATTTGCATAACAATGTTATTATATCATCTAAAAATTGGAACCAATGTGATGGTCTAGTGGTTAACGTGCTTGCCACTAAACCTGCGGAACAGGTAGTCCCGGGTTCGAATCCCAGTCCGCGTACATTTTGTCGTGAAATGTCTTTCTTGGGCATTTCGCGGCGAAATAAGACTAGTTCCACGGCTGAGGGGCGAACTTGATGACCGGCTGTATTGGTATAGGTTTTCCGCAGTTTCCCTATACCCATGACATAAATGTCATGATGAATATGATACAAAGGGGGAAGTCGGCTGCGGCCGCAAGGAGGGGGGGATCGGGAAAAAAGTGAAGAAAAATAAGTGCGGCAAAAAACAGTGGAGGAAAAGAAACAGTCACAGTGGGGAAAAAATAGGTAACAAACGCAAGCAGCGTGTACCTTAGGGATAAACATAAATAATAAAAAAAATATCATCTAAAAATTGTGAAAACTTGTTATGGATCTGTCAAATTCACAAAAATAATAATATTACAACGTTAATCATCGTGGGAAAATTTTGATTGGCAAAGGTCACATAACATTTGAACCTCCCCTGGACATTCTGAAAGCAATAAAGATCGAGGCAAAAGTAAATAATTGAAAAAAAGTCAGGTATATATAAACGTCCGCATATAAATTCTAAAGTGTGAAAATAAACCGGAGCATTTGTCACCATGGGTCCTGATAAAAAAATATTCGGTTATAATTACGTAACGCTGACTGCGTGAGAAGACAGGTCTGGACCAATCAGTGTGATTATTATATATAGTAAACGGATTTATAACTTATATATATATATATATATATATATATACATATATAGGGTGAGGCACTCTAACTGTTGCCATCTTGAATATCTCTGTAATTATCGACGTCACAAAAAAATGTTTGAAACAAAAGTTGTACCGTACGAAAGGGGTCATCAAATGCGGCCATTTTTTTTTATCTCAGTGGAGGCGCTGTCGCACAGTAAAGGTCATCTCCACTTTTTTTAATGGGACGGTACATTTTTTTTCAACTATCTTGTAGAGCATCAAAAACTGCATAAAAAACATTTAGGGGTCAAAGTCGTTCAAGGTCATTTAAGATCAAAAAGTGACATGAACTTTATTTTTATGTGAAATTACCTTTATTCACAGTACTGTGAATAAAGGTAATTTCACATAAAAATAAAGTTCATGTCACTTTTTGATCTTAAATGACCTGGAACGACTTCGAAATTACCTTTATTCACAGTATTGTGAATAAAGGTAATTTCACATAAAAATACAGTTCATGTTACATTTTGGTTTTAAATGACCTTGAACGACTTTGACCCCTAAATGTTTTTATGCAGTTTTCGATGCTCTACAAGATAGTTGAAAAATAATGTATCGTCCCATTTAAAAAAGTGGAGGTGACCTTTACTGTGCGACAGCGCCTCCACTGAGATAAAAAAAATGGTCGCATTTGATGACCCCTTTCGTACGGTACAACTTTTGTTTCAAACATTTTTTTGTGACGTCGATAATTACAGAGATATTCAAGGTGGCAACAGTTAGTGCCTCACCTTGTATATATATAAGCGTGTACCTTAGGAAAAAAACAAAATATATCTATGAGGTATCCCACGTGAATCCGGTGGACTTTTTCCCTGAACCCCGCCAATTCGATTTTTTTAAATCTGATTCCATCGACTAAAAGACACCCTGATCTTTTTTTACATTTTTCGAAACAACTCTGAGTCAAAAAAAAATTCTCCGAAAAAAACCCTCAGATTTAAAGATCTGAAAAAATTCCCAAAAATGCGTGATGATATGTAAAAATGTTCAAGCTATCGCCCGCCGTGGAAGTATGATTTTTTCTGTGCTGAAGACGACTTCAATTGAAATTAATACCAGAACTTTTTAACTGCTAACGAAAAAATCATACTTCCACTGTGAGGGATAGCTTGAAAATTTTTATATATAATCATGCATTTTTGGAATTTTTTCAGATTTTTAAATCGGAGCGTTGTTCGGAATTTTTTCTTCTTTTTGGCTAAGGGTTGTTCCGAAAAATATAAAACAAATTCGGGGTGTCTTTTAGAATCAATGGAATCAGATTTAAAAAATTAATCGAACTGGCGGGGGTCAGGGAAAAAGTCCACCGGATTCACGTGGACCTCATATATATACACTACCGACCACAAGTTTGAGTACATCAGTCGAAATTTCTTGCCGCACTAAAAGTTAGATAGCGGACTAAAAAATAAAGATAATCAAAACCAAGCGGCGTTTCGAAGAGGACAAATTTACTTTCATTTTGACTTGTTCGAAAAATTTTTACAGTTTTTTTGGCCCCGGTACGCCTTTTCGAAAATGGCTATTTTTCAGTTTTTTTGTACGTCTGAAACTGCCCGCATAACTTCTGGGGAATTTCTTCGCTGGGTTATTCCCTGACAAACTTAAAGAAGGTACCAAAAACCTACATTTTCGTTTTTGAGAAAGTTTGGTACGTTTTTTTCGCCCCGGTATTGCATTTTTAGCTTAAAAAGACATGTTTTAGAAAAATAGTCGTAGTCTAATAACTATGGGGTTTCAGAGAAAATGTCAATAGGGTAAAAAGTTGCATAGGTTCACACTCGAGTAGGCAGAATTTTTTCAGAATTTTTTTAAAAACTATTTTTGTTCGGGACTCTCATGAGTGGGGGGGGGGGGGCTCCATTTTGAAAGTATGGGTCTAGGACAATCTATCAAGGAAGGGAATTCGTTTACTTTATCATTCTTAATTAACTACAATTTGTTCAGAATTGAAAAAAATATCATTTCAACAATTTTGTCAGAATTGTTTAAGATATTATGTTAACATTTTTTTCGTGTAGAACTCGGGGAACCACCCTTGTTGTGTTGTTGTGTCTCAAGACCTATCGGATTCAAGACCAAATATTAAAAAGGAAAAACTTTCAACTTTTGAACTTGTTTTTTACCGCAAAAAAAATAGTCAATCACGTCTCGTACCTGATCTATACAAGTTTTTCGTTGAAATCGTTCAATCGATTGACGAGTTCTTCGTTGAATCGATTTCAGATGGAAACGAGGGTGAGAGGGTTCAAAAGAGAGTGGCTAAAAGTAAAGTGGAAATACAATGCGAAAGTCTATATGTGCTTCTTCTAATTCGGTATATATTGTGTTTCCGGTTTAGCAATCCGATCCCTCACCCCGAGAATGCTTTTACATTCGTCGGTGAGGGGATAGAAACTTTTTCCAAATGGTATTCATCTTCGTTCGAAAGGAAAATACGTGAGGTGAAAAAATGCGGAGGAGAGAGAGGGGAGGGAGAGAGAAAGAGGGAGAGAGACTGAGCGAACTCCAAGAGATATACAAGAGAAAGCGAGATCCAGCGTAGGTAGGTAGGAGGAAGAGGAAAAGCTCTTGGCTGCAGTCCTGTAGCAGGTACCACGTTTTAACGAGTTTATTTGCGCAGCGACGTAATTGGATCTTGACAAGGCCAGAATCACTAGGACTCGGCGCTTCCGTACCTGTGCATCCTTATGCTATCTCTGTATAGCTGTAAAGGTATATCTTTTGCTCTGTATCTCTTTCTCCGTCTTTTTTCTACCTTGCTAGTTCATTGGTTGTGTGTCGACATCCGCACATGGCGAATTCCTCAATGCTGAGAAATTCGCAGCGTGCGAGAAATAGGTTCTACCGACTCATAAAGCACCGGGCTATTAACCAAGAAATGATAAAATAGCTTGACAATTTTTTATTTCCTTTTATTTTGCTTGGTAGAGTAAACTACGACAATTGTCGGTTATCGCTGACAAAACAGTTTCTGTTTCATCGTTTACGAAGCGTTGTCACATCAATGAATTCAAGAGATATGGACACCAAGATATCGCTAAGTTGACTTCAGGGAAACTTCACAAGAGAACTGCATACATAACTTTATCGCAAACAAGCCTCCCCCTGCCCTGCCCGTACGATTAGAGTACTATGATCGCGGATTATTAAATAAAATCGAAATTAGCATGTAACACTGATCATGGTCCAACATACACGATAATAATAACTACATATTAGTTAAATATTGATGCTACAAATGATTGCAGAAACAAATTACTACCTAACCCTTCTTCATGAGTGTTCCAACACGTAGTTGGCAGGTTTAAAAGAATGTTTATACAATATGCATGTGCCAACAAGTTGTTCGTGTTGAGTTATTGTTATATAAGAACAATAAGTACAATACCTGATTACACTAATTGCTTTATTTACAATTAATGGGGCTGCAAATAACAACAAGAGTCATTACAAGGTACGATTTTAGTACATCGATCCTATAATTTCTTATGTTCCTTCGTATGCCCTTGCTGACTTACAAGATTCCATGCCTGTCCCTTTTATGCTCCACTTACTTTTCCACTAAACGTTTTTGAGATACCGCCCGGAGCGCTTTCCACTGCCATATTTTTCTAATGCACTATGGGCTTTGCACGCGGACACAATGAAACTATTAAATACTCGTGTCGATACAGATAGCTCTATTTTACTGAATTTCAGTTGTTATCATAAAAAGCTCTGTAATACTGCCATCCGCTCAATAAACGGCGAGCAAGCAGTCAGTCATCCAAGCATTGACTTAGAGCAACTCTAATGCACACACCACTTGACCACAACCGTTGTTTCTTTCAAAATATTGGACATTACATATTTTCAGGCAATGAAGAATACATTGAATTTTGCAAAGAAAATGAGAATATTAGGTTTATCTAAGTTTCACATAAAGCCTTTATCGGATTTCCTATTTGCTCACCATAAGAATACGCAAAAATGTACTAAACGCAAACGATCGCAATCTTAAACTTTACTTCTTATGGCCCTCCTGCTAAAAACAGCAACAAAATTACTCAAAATGACCATGTGTTCTCAAATACAAAGAGAAAAGTGCATTTCCGATAAATATGACAAAGCTATGGTACAGTCATCATTGTAAGGGAAAAAATCCAGGCTACTGCCGACAGACGTGGTTGCGTGGTCGGTGTGCGGCTCCGACGTTGTCCTAATGTCAAGCGGCGTTGGCCTGGTCCAGTACTTGGGTAGTTGACCGCTTAGTTACGTACTGGCTAGTGCGACAACTACTGAGCGGGAGATAGTTGTACTGAGTTTCATATAGAAATTTTTGTGTCGATTGAAGTTTTCCAGTTTCTCTCTGCTCTCGTGCAAATACGACAATGTAGTGTATTAGGAAAATGTGAGTATGGGCTATATTCTGGGAGTTTTCTTTGGAACAGGAAAGAGTGAAATGACAAATGTGGAGTAAAATAGAAATGGATAGGGTCATAAAAGCACGCAAGTGCATACGAAGAGGGATTCACAGTAAAAATAATAAATCATTTCAAGACTGTTCTAATCTTCTTACTCACTAACTTCGCGAGTTAACACAACGAAACCTTTCAGGTGCCCCGTTCAATTCATGTTTTGTCTACTCCTTACGCATACCAGTCTCGTGCTTCTATCTCTGTTGTACATCGCCAAAAATTCACATATTGTTCCTTCCCTCGCCGTGACCAAACAAAAGATCGCGGAGAATAGGACAGTAATGATCTCGGGGCTGAGATATACTCAGCTGGTTCACAATAGACGGTTGGCAAGGGAATTTTTACAAAGGGAGTAAACCACCAGTAAGACGAAGGTGTTATTATTTTTTTTAAGCCTCAAAATTAGAACCGTCGACACCACTTTCTCACAATATTTTCTTATTCACCCTTATTTACCTCTCTTCTTGTCGGTAGACCAGAATTTTAACAATCTGTCAATATTGATCATGAACTTCTGAAAATTCAGTACAAGACGCAAATTTCACTAGCCCCCCGACTAAGAATTTTCGATTTTCAGAAACATGACTAAATTGATACTTTTTTTTTGTAGAATCAAGAGCTGTTATTTCGGTCATTATTTGTATGTATACGGGGTAGGGAAAAAGTATGGAAACCCCTGGGAATTTCGGAGGGTTGGTAATGAAAATAAATATTCAAGGTCAGGTCTGAGATAAGTTTCAACAAGGAATGCAATGGTGACTTTCAATTTGACCTTGAACCTCATCTTCAAGGTCTTTTCAAGGTCAACGTTGTTTTTTAAAATGAGAACCCCTATTCTTGACATCAGCAATCGGAAGCGCGGGAAATTTCACGTTCAATTATCTACTCAGATCATTGGTCAAGCGTGACCTTGAAGGTCAGCTGAAGGTTATTCGAACTTAAGGAATATCTGTGTTTGGTTAACGCAAGGGTCCAGTATTTTCTCAGGTCAAGAGCATTCTTGGAGCAATTTTCAACGAGAAATTCAATGGTGACCTGCAATTTGACCTCGAACCTCATCTTCAAGGGGAATTTTTAGGGTGAGTTCCTCTTGCGTCTCACTTTCGGGGGGCTTTTTTACAGTGTTCCCCTTGCCTCTCACTTTCGAGGTGCTTTGTTAGAGTGAGTTCCCCTTGCCTCTCACTTTCGGGGTGCTTGCTAGAGTGAGTTCCCCTTGCCGCTCACTTTCAGGGTGCTTTGGTAGAGTGAGTTTTCCTTGCCCCTCCCTTTCGGGGTGCTTTTTAGAGTGAGTTTGTTTGCCTCTCACTTTCGGGGTGCATTTTAGAGTGAGTTCGCCATGCCCCTCACTTTCGGGGTGCTTTTTTAGAGTGAGTTCCCCTTGTCTCTCACTTTCGCGGTGCTTTTTAGAGTGAGTTTCCCTTGTCTTTCACTTTCGGTTTCTTTTTAGAGTTAGCTCCCCTTGCATCTCACTTTCGGGGTGCTTTTGTGCAGCGTTTGAAGTGATGAATTCATAATAGACGTTCGAATTGCTCTCCATTAACCTCTTGACAATAGCCAATTCTGTTATAAAAGGATTGCACTGTATTGCGAATAACATCTCTTGGAATGAGTACGACTTCTTGAATAATTCTGTGTCTTAATTCATCGAGATTTTGAGGATTCGTTTTATAGACGTGATCTTTTGAATAACCCCACAGAAAATAATCCAAGGGTGTCAGATCTGGAGATCTTGGAACCCAGTCTAGCGTACCTCTTCTACCTATCCATCTTTCGTAAAATGTCTCGTCTAGAAATCGTCTAACGTCAACTCCATAATGTGGCGGAGCGCCATCTTGCTGAAACCATGTATTTTGAAAATTGCCTCCTTTTACAGCTTGTATTGCTGCAATAATTTGGGTCCGCAACAGTTGTGCATAACCCCATGCATTTAAATTGCCTTCCATAAAGAAGGGACCAATAATCGTATCACCTACAATTTCTGCCCAAACGTTCAGCTCTAGAGGATATTGAGAATGAGTTTCTCTCATCCAATTAGGATTGGCATCAGACCAATATCTGCAATTGTGTCTGTCGACATTACCATGCAACTGAAACATTGTTTCAACTGAGAAAACAATATTTTCTAAAAATCGTGGATTTTGTGATATTATTTCCATCATCGTCTCGTAAAATTCGACACGACGATCAGGATTATCATAATTCAACTCTTGCACGAGTTTAATTTTGAAGGGTTGATATTTGTTGACCTTTAAAATTTTATGTACAGATTTGTGATCAATTTCGTGTTGTAAAGCTGCAGAACACAGTGATTCACGTCGATTAGGGTGGTCCTTAATGGGGGTGTTGACGAATTTCGACGAGTGCGCTCCCCAGGTATGTTCGAAATAAATAAATAAAAATGTGTGCGAAACCCCAGCGCTTTCATCCAATGAGAAGACGTGCCTGTAAGCTCGTTTTGTTTCCCATTTGAATAACATGGGATTTTCAGACTAATTCAGTCATTATTTTTTGGAAGTGCTCCTAAGCATTGAAAAAAAATATTATTCATATAAATCTATTCTTAATTGGTATATCTACGTGTAACATTTTTTACAAGGGATTATTACAACCCTTACGCCCCCGTCGTATTATACACGGCAGCAAATTGATCAACTTGACTACCTGTTTTTAGCCGCTTGGTGCTTTACACTATTTCTCTCATTAAAAGACAGTCTTATTTGCGTCATAAGTTTGTAAAAATGATAATTATACATGTAGGAAAAAATATTTATTTCAATTAGCTTATTTCAAAACATCGATTACACTTTAAACATTTTTTAAAATAATAATTAAAATTAAAATGATTTCATCACCGTCTGTTTTTTCACGCTCGGGACACGCTCGGGACGGAAAGCGTCTTGCTATGGCAAGCGGCGTCTCGTTGTAAGCAGAGGCGCTTACGTGCGTCCTGTGTTATCGACGGGCCGACCGGCTGATCGGTTGCTGATTTTTGTTTCCTGGACGTTGAATTACGATTCGTTGCCGCCTAGCGAATACAAATTCGACTCTGAAGCCCGGGAGACTGAGGATTCATTTAAATTAAATGAATTGAATAAAGAACATTTTTATGATATTGAAAATACTTCAAATTAATATTTATACTCTAAATTAGTGAACTTCTAGATTATACGTAATTTAAACTGAATGTATTACTAACCTGACCTTACAAACGGACCAATCCTCACGTGGCGCATAAAAGTGTTGTTATTAGGCCATCGCAACTCTGTCAGTCTTTGGTTGACCATGTTTCAAAGAGTTACGATATTGATAGACGATATTTGAAGAAATTCCAATTTGTGTTGAAATCGTTTATCAGTCGTTATCATCGTTCATCGGTTCGCCGTTATCGATAATATACAGGTGAGGTCTTGTAAAAAAATGTACGCGTAATTATACCCATTAACAATAGATTTATGCGAATAAAGAATTCTTTGCGTGTTTAGGAGCACTTCCAAAATATAATGACTGAATTAGTTTGAAAATCCCATGTTATTTAAATGGGAAACAAAACAAGCTTACAGGCACATCTTCTCATTGGACTACAATAGCTGGGGTTTCGCACACATTTGTATTTATTAATTTCGAACCTATCTGAGGAGCGCACTCGTCGAGATTCGTCAACAGCCCCATTAAGAACCGCCCTAATGTGGATTCTCCACAAATGACTGCAAAACATCCAACGATTTTTCTTCATTTGTTGCTGTCGATGGTCTACCAGTAACCGAACGATTTCGAACAAATCCCGTTTCCTCAAAACGTGCCACAGTCTTTGATACTCTTCCTTTTGATAAAGGTGTACCCCCGTTTCGAAATATTCTATTAAAAAGTAAAGTTACGTTATTCAACGACCTTTGTCGATCACCCCAACCCCTCATCATCAGTAGAGATATGCGTTCTCTTTCTGACAAACGAAACATTTTGATTACGGAAATGAATCTACAATAGTACAAATATGAAATGTTATTGAACGTTTCTCTGGCCGGAAATTTATTCAATCGGAATTAATTTCTTTTGTACAGTAAACCAATTGCCTGTCGATAGACAATTTTATTTTATGAAATAAAAAAGTTTGTTTTTAATTAAATAGCTGCTGCTTTAACACTTGATTTATGAAAAATTACTAACAAGTAAACCTATCCAAATGGAACCCGCCGAATTAAATAAAACTTGGCATACGAGTAGGATATTAAGGTTTGTGGGTTTGAGCTTTGTGGGTTTGTGGGCTTGGGATTTGGAGTTTGTGGGTTTAGGGTTGGGGTTCGTGGGTTAGGGGTGTGTCGGTTTGGGGTTTGCGGGTAGTGGTTTGTGGGTTTGGGGTTTGTGGGTTAGAGATTTGTAGGTTTGAGGTTTGTAGGTTTGGGTATTGTAGGTAATCATGAAGGTCATTGTGAAGATCAAATCTTTTTACATTTTTAAACACGAAATTGCCCGCTCTTTCGATTGCCGATGTCAAAAATAGTGTTTTCCCTTTGAAGATGAGATTCAAGGTCAATTAAAGGACACTATTGAATTCCTCGTTGAAAATTGCTCCAAGAATAATCTTGACCTGAGAAAATACTGGACCGTCCCGTTAACCCAACCCAAACGTTTCTTAATTTCAAAGGACCTTCAGCGGACCTTCAAGGTCACACCTGGCCAAAGACCTAAGTACATATTTGAACGTAAAATGTTCGCTCTTTCGATTGCCGATATCGAAAATAGGCGTTCCCATTTAAAAAAACAAAGTTAACCTTGAAATGACCTTGAAGATGAGGTTCAATGTCTTTTTAAAGCACTACATCTCCGTCAAAAACAAACGTACGAAATTTAAAAAAATTCAAGCGTGAATCTTCGTCTTAAAAAATCGCGGTTGAAAATGTGTTCATATATTTTAGACGTCAAATATTTTTAACTCTTGTTTTTTTTTAACGACAAAAGGCAGAAATTGAAATAATTTGCGCAAGCCTGAGGTTGTGCACGGGAAACGGATTTTTTTTTACTAAACCGCTTCGTAAATTTGAAACGGCATACATTTAGCTTCGAATTAATTTTCTCGCGAGCTCTATCCGATTTTTTTCACAGAGATATCTACTGCCAATATAAAAAGCTCATAGCTAGACTTCGAGAACATCATAACCCCGGCGAAAAAAAGCATGCAGCTTCCACAAGGATAGCGGTGGAATGCTGAGTTCTTCGCCTACATAACTGCCGAGGGAAGAACTTTCTTTTACTTTTTTTTTTATTGTCGTCACACGTAATTTAAGAATGTGTAAATCCTTGAAATTCACACTTTTATTGTTAAGAGTGGCATAACTCCATAATAAAACCGGTGAATCCTCGAAGTTTTGTGATGTTTTTGAACCGAGGGTATACTTAAACAATATGTAAAAAATCAGACACTTTACCTTTCCTTATACGCAGAGATCGTAAGCATTTTTCATATTTCCTATCTTTCCATTTTTGTATCAAATGCCAACTCAAGCTGGAATTAATGAAAATTTGAAAAGTACTCCCCGATTGTGTTTGTGTGTGCGAGCGCGCGCATGGTAGAGATTCGGGCCTTAAAGTCGTTGAGAATCTTTTAATGTGAACCACAGTCGGATCTCTCGTGGCCTCGTTTTCGCAACTGAGTTTTGTCCCAGAGCTTTCTGTCTCGTTCGGTGGTTGGGGAAAGCTCATACATGCGAACACGTTACCCCTGACGCGATCTCTTTCGCGGAATGATGAAAAATATCAGAAGATACGAGGTATGAAAAAAGGACCGTGGTATAGACGGGCGATAGCACGGTACCATGGTACACCAGCCTCTGCATATTCATGCGACGCCACCGGCATAATTCAATTTTTGGGCGGGACATCAGTAACGACTTCAATTATTCCCTGTTCTCTGCATACATGTACGCGCAACATAGACAGATTACAACGTGTGTTTATAGCGGAAGTATTCGATCCGGAGCTCCTCGTGCTGTTGCAGCCGTGCTATATGTATCCAGTGAGAGACTAGCACAATTATTTGTCACGACCGATTCGCTCGTACAGGCGTAAATTCAGATTGAACAGCATGGGGACGTCGCAATGAGAGAAATATATGACTGCCAAAAATGATCAACTGTTGTCCCGTACGTAATTCGTGCGAAAAGGCACAATTTTCGTAGCCTATGCCATGACATTTTGTGCTTGCAGAGCTAGAGATAAAGAGGACAAAACTCTGACAAAACTAATTCGGTATTGACAGCCGACATGTGTAGTTAGAAGGAAAACATTTTAACGCTATTATCAATGGAAAGTGGTGGATGGACGATGGGCAATGCGGCGGCGGCGATCTCCCATTTCAAGCAGCGTTGACCCAGATCACAACTTGAATATGTGATCGCTTGCCCACGCACTGGCTTACCAGCCGACTACTAAGCTATTTTACCAAGTTGCCAAGAGTAACACGACTAAACCTTAGTCGAATATAGCCGCCGGTTTCAGCACGCGTTTTTCACGGTTGCCCGTTCCCTAGTACAAATGCGACACAGTAGTGCATCAGGAACGAATGACTGGGAGAAACACTGACGAGAGAGAGAGAGGGAAAGAGAGAGAGAGAGAGAGAGAGAGAGAGAGAGAGAGAGAGAGAGAGAGAGAGAGAGAGAGAGAGAGAGAGAGAGAGAGAGAGAGAGAGAGAGAGAGAGAGAGAGAGAGAGAGTCTAAGGAACTAGGAGTAGCGAATTATCAAGTATGTTTTGGGATTATAGCTACGGCAAACGAAGGAAAATTAACAATATGGATATTATAATTCAGCTCCCCAGCAACCCTTCAACTCTGTCCAAAAATTCTTATTAAGATGTGGGAGAAAAAATGCTGAAAAAAAGCGTTTCACAGTCATTTAAAATCAGTATGTTTCATTTGCAATTGATGCTGTATGAGCATGTACACTTTTTTGTCGCGGGATCACCCTAAGTGGCAAATCCCTGTGAGGTTCATACTAGAATTCGTAATGTTGTATTCGAGCATATCTGCCTCTTTTTGGGAACAGAGGGGCGATTTTCCTCGATGTGTATGCAACGTCATCCCACGTTCACGTCCTACATAGCAGCAATTCATTCTCAGCATGCGTAAGCGCGATCTACCTGCGTCAGAAGGTACGACCCATGTATGTATGAAGTACTAACTGACCGAGGGGCGCAAATTTCGGTCTTTTCGAGTTGAATCCCGCGTGTTGCGCCCTTTCGTCTGCTAGCGATCGATGTGCATAAACTTGAAACCGTGCAAACTCAGCTCGGAGCTTTAACAACGTATTCTCTCTCTCTCTCTCTCTCTCTCTCTCTCTCTCTCTCTCTCTCTCTCTCTCTCTCTCTCTCTCTCTCTCTCTCTCCCCTTTTTGCTCGCTCTGTATCTCATACATATTTGCCACGAATTCTGTCGCCCGACTATTCCCCTACGGCTCATGTTGAAAGCACGTCGGAAAATGTTCCCTTGAAGGCAAGGAAAATGTTTATTCAACGAAAGCTGCGAAATCGCTCATCGTTTAGTTTCGCAAAACCTAGACCAAATGCTATCGATGAAGACAACAATAGTTATTTGAAAACACTAACGATCGGTTCACTTTTTGCCTAAACCTCTCTTGTATGCGCATTCAATTTCGCAATTGCACAAATGATATATGCCAACTCAGTTATACAGAATTTAACATAAACAAAGTGATTGCAGAAAATTGTAGAAATTCCAACTGCCAGGCATTTACAAAAAAATTTTAATACAAAAAATGAGTATCCACGGAAGAGAAATACGTTTCAATGACAGATCGAAAGCTTGCAATTGAGATAAGCTATGATCAAAATGATTAAAGCAGATATTTTGATTCTTTTATGCACCGGGATTGCAAATTTAAAACGTATTTCCATGTATGTAAAGAATAGACTACGCTACATTCTATTTGAAATATTGCCGGATTTATCCAACGACTTATTTAAGCTGAATTATCGTATGAATTATAACAGTAGAATCACTTATCACTCACGATATAACGAGCAACCATTATACCAAAAGCCCCTTACTACCACACTGACTGATCCGATCGTCATACGAACGGATTTCCACTTAAAATAGCCAACGCGATTTATTTCAATCGCGTATGCATTTCGTCCAAAATCCGTGAAGTTTGTAATTTCATACTCAATGGGGAATCGACACGGCCGTTGCCCTGCTACGAAATAATTAATATAGAACATAATTATTTGAAAATTGACCTAAACGTACACCAAGTGCCTGTAACAAAAAAAATAGCGGCATGCGATATTCACAGCTCGAAAAAGCCATGCTGATTGCTACGTAACAATAAAAGCATTAAAACACAAAAGTGATCCTAATAAAACTTTTAAAAATGGTAAAAATCGAACTGAGGGGAACCTAAATGTGTCGGCACGGGTTTTTCTCAGTTTCTCTATGCCCTCGCGCAGATGGGCTTATTGTAATCATTTTAACAAAATATTATTTACATGAGGTGGAGGGAAAATTCCAAAATAGAAAAAACGTTAGGGGGCATTCATAAAGGAGAGCTTTCACCCTTAAGCGTCCTAAAAACCAATGGAGTTCATTGAAATTAACACGGATCTCGAGAAACAAATGGAACTGCGAACTCTCGCTTTCATTTATCCGCAGTCACTTATAAAGGCGTTGGCTTTCTGACAAAAGCCAGCGCGGATGTTAGAGGTTTGTCTATCAAAAAGGGGACACACAAGACCGTGCAATCTTCTTGACAACATGTCAAGTTCATGTGGCCCGATTGAATTTTTGCTCGAACGTAGGAAAAGAAGAGAAACCTGAGTAAATTTGTCAAAAAATCGATTTTTTGTGTGCTTGTAGTTTGTAATTCAAACAATATTGTGTATAAATTTCATGTAGAAATTCGCAATATTGAAGAAGTTGTGGGTTATTCTGCGAAAGGCGGCAGAATGTCAAGCGCGCGGTCGGTTGGGTCTGCAGCTGTCGCGCTGGGGCCTTTTGTTACAGCGAGCAGGTATACAAGGGTAGGATTATTCCGGGGGCCTGGGGTCAGTGCCGAATTAGCCATATACTATAGCAGGAGTAACACATGCTACAGGTCTCGCGTCTCTGGTGGTCCCGCGCCTGGGTAGAATATAAATCAGACTTTTAAATACTTTTTAAATATCCAGCGCGCTAGCACAGTACTCGGGCAGGCGCCGCGTGGAGCGTTGAGATGGATGTGTGAGCTTTGCTCATTGGCTGATTGACGGCAAGGCGCGGTCACGTGGCACAGCGGCTGCACTGATACAACAGTCGGAGAGAAGAGAGTGCAGTAGATAATTACTTTATAATCCTGAGGAGATCGTTGAAAATAAGGTAATTAAGCAAATTCATCGTAGACCCCACTAAATGAGAAACAAAACTGAAAACATGCTATATACAATGTATCATCATGTGTTGATTATCAAACGGATGTTGCACAGAGGAAAGTTTTGTTTGTTTCTTATTCCACACGGCACGACATTGGAGGTTTTACGCATGCTCAGAATGCGAAAAACCTCGGATTTTACAACTCGTAAAAAAAAATCGTTCTCTTGTCAAAGTTTACTATTTTTGCTATTCACGCAAAAACTACTTGTCCGATTTACATCCATATTTCAACATTTGATAACTTATAGTTTCCAGCTGGTTATACGCTACATAGTATAACTACATGCCATATGTATATTGAGATATAGTTTGAAATGTCAACGCATTCAGAGAAAAAGTCGCCGATGCGGTCGCTTTCGTGCCAAACGCTGGGAAAACTATTACATATACACTAAAACTATGTATGGAGAAATGGTCGGTTTTGAAAACTTGCTAGCTGCTTTCACGTGTTAAAAGATCGAAGAAAAAGTAAACATGAAATTTAGGTCCATTTATTAACCTGATTCAGTAACCCTTATCAAATTAAAGATCACAATCCATTTAAGCGTTTTCTATAAATGTAAATTGCCGTTTACACTTTATAATTTGGATCAGTAGTTGAGAAAATAAATATATTATCTATTCGTACACGGGGACGCCAACGGGGAACAGGCACGCTTAGGAAGGTAATACCATGAGAGTGGTTAGCAGTGTTTACGTTTATCCGTAAACATTTTTTTATGATACAGTTCTTCATCTCACGAAGGCGGGTGATACTTGAATGTTTAGTGTCTTGTACGTGCATAGCGGAGTGCGTCTGGGTCTGAGCGTAACGTACGCAACAATCACTACTATAACGTTAACTGATCGCTCTCTTATTTACGCAGTGCACGTAAATTTACGCAGTGCACGTAGTTTACGTGCACAGGTACACTGTGCACGTAAACGATGCCAATGCATGTACATTTTTCCTGCGTGAGACAAAACCATTGTAATCGTAATGTCGATGCGACACATGTACATAACAGATTTTCAGGCATTTCGGAATGCTTTATAAAATACTAGCTTTTGCCCACGGCTCTGCCCGCGAGAAAAGTGATTTTCCAAAAAATATCCTATGTATTATTCTAGGATATAATCTATCTGTCTGCCAATTTTATCTAAATCTGTTGTCGGTGTGTTGCAGCAACACACAACACGCCTACACCGTGTGTAGGACATGGTTAACGCGTTGAAACAACGTGTTTTACTTATTTTACCGTGTTGAAACAATACCTTTTATACCATTCTTGGTAACAACACGTTTTAAATATGTTGCTGTAGAACACGCTTAATGTAACACACATGAAGCGTGTCGAATCAAGCCATTTTCTCCCAAACAACACACTTAGTGTAGGTACACGCGACTCGAACGACACAAAGCGTCATGAAAAACTCACTTGCACGCGTGTACCACGAACAACACGCGTCCAGTGAGTTAAAATGACAATGTAGCGGCTTTATAACCTCGCTACGTTATGCACGGACTTGCGAAAGAGTTTTTCAATTGCGAAATGTGTTATTTTAAAAGCGAAACGCATAAGTTTTTGCTCGTCGACCAGACCTACATGAATGAAGAAAATAAGGTGCTCTGTGAAACCATGGTAAGTGCAACACTAAGTTTATTGACGTATATAGAAAATAATTTTTTGGTAAAGTGTCACTGGAAAGAGAAATTTTCTTTTGTGCGGGTCAATATGTTGTTCGTTGTTAAGAAAAGTTTCGGTCCAGAGTGAAAAAAGATCCTTCTTAGGGGCAAGGGGCAAATTTAATTTTATGCGTACCAAGTTGTCTGTTCAGTGGGACGAAAATTTTCTATGTGGAGTGAGGGAAATTCGTTGTTCCGGGCAAACGAATTTTTTTATTCTGTGCGGACCAATTTTTCTGTCCGGGGCAAGGAAAATTGTCTATCCGGAGAGAAAGAATTTCCTTATTCGGGGCAAACAAAATTTTTGATTCTGTGCGTGCCATTTTTCTATCTAGTGCGAAGAAAGTTTTCTGTCCGCAGTGAAGGAAATTGCTTGTACGGGGCAAAGGAAGTTTTTCATTCTGTGCGGACCAATTTTTCTATCTAGTGCGAAGAAAGTTTTCTATCTGGAATGGAGGAAATTGCTTGTACGCGCCAAAGGAATTTGTTTTTTCTGTGCGGACAAATTTTCCTGTCCAGTGCGAAGAAAGTTTTCTGTTCGGAGCGAGGAAAAGTGCTTGTATGGGGCAAAGGAGTTTTTGTTTTCTGTGCGAACAAATTTTTCTGTCGACGGCAAAGAAAATTGTCTGTTCGGAGTGAGAGAAATTTCTTGTTCAGGGCAAAGAAAGCTCTTCATTCTTTGCGCACCAATTTTTCTATCCAGTGCGAAGAAAATTATCTGTTCGGCGTGAACGAAATTTCTAGTCGGGGCAAAGGAAACTTTTTATTCTATGCAGACGTATTTTCACGAGGAGCACACTGTTCTGTAAAGGAGATTCCTTGTTTGGGAAAAATGTTCTGTTTACTACAAATTGAAAGTTTCTCGGGGATACAAAGATTCTCCTCGCTACATTTTCTAATTGCTGTGCAGAAAACCTTTTATTCAGTGCTTTGAAGATTTTCTGATCAGTTCGAATAGCGATTCTCTTCCCAACGAATTTATCGATTTACTATATCAAAGTACGGACAGCCAAATGTTTTTATACTTCTTTAATAATTTATCATACTTTTTCAGGTTCTGGAACAACCAGCAACGAGTACGGATGCGAAAAAAGGACAGTGTAAGAAGCTCAAAACGTCCCACATGTCACAATCCATGTCGACTGGACCAGGGACCATACGAAATCCCACGCTATTGCCAAAGCTGACAGGTCAATCGGAAAAGATGTTGGGCACTGTCGGGGCAAGTCGTCGACTGTCATGCGAAGCTATTTCGCGTCGGCTACTGCTTATCCTCCCGCGCTATCGCATTTTGTCCTTCATGTTTTTATTCGGACATTGAGGCGGGATATACATTTAGACGGGAAAAAATTAACCAATTTTGAGCGATTTTTTAAACTAAGGAATAATTATTTTACATCTATCAAACTGTAGGTATTCTTTAATAGTATATTTAAGTCAACAAACAATTTTTTTTAATTCGTTTATCATTAAAGGGCAGTTGCGAATCGGCGTGCAGTCTAGCTTCCGTAAACTTTGATTTGCAAAAATATTTTTTTTTTTAAATTCAGTTAGAACATGTATAATTTGTATTTGGCAGTAACTCGAATGAAGAAAAATCAAATTTAAGAGAATGGCACGCATTTACAAAAAAATGAACATTTCATGCAAAATTTCTGTAAAAATTACATTGAAAAAGTCGTTTTTCAAATAATGATTCAAAAAAAATTCTCGTCAAGTAGAAGGTAGCAATATTATCAATATTCCTACCAAGTTTCAACTGAATCGGCTTTATAGTGTTTGAGTAATCCAGCACGCCAATTTCGAAAATGCAGTTATGGGAAAAAGGGGTTTCAAGTTTACGACCGCTCCGAATCCGAGCCGTGAGGTACAACGTTGACGGGCTATAACGTCCAAAGTTTTTCGAATTTCGCTTTGATACTTCTGGAAATTATTCTACATAATAGACCTATCGTTTAAAGAAAAACAAAGAAATCGATTTTTTTATCGTTGTGTATGTATATCCCGCCTTAAGGGTGTTTTAGTCTTACATAATGGAACATGAACAGTAGATTTGTACGTTGATATTGTAAAAGAAAAATAAATACTTTGATGCAAGAATTTGATTTTCGTATGTATTCAATAATGCAGATAATACGCCGACCAAGCCACACACCTACACACCTACACACTTACACACGCGCGCGCGCGCGCACACACACACACGCACGCACACACACACACACACACACACACACACACACAAAATGTTAAATGTCTTCGTGACTCTTCTTCTTCAATGTAACTATGCATTCCGTTTCTTGATGAAAAACCAAAGTATAGCCGATAGCACAATGATTAACGTACGTATATATATTATGTATAGAAGTAACTAGGTTAGGTAGATTCGAAACCAAGTATGGACAATAAAATTTTTTCGCAGGAATTGATTTCAGGACGACTGGAAATCATCGAGTATGATAGTAAACCATCGGAATAAACCCCCAGTAAGAGAAAAACCTTTTTTTTATTTGTGTTTAAACGTATGCCTACGTGACGTCTTGTACGTTAGTAGTATGGGGGCCACTATGGCGACCCCCACTCCTCATCCCCACTCCTACCCCCACTCCTCGGCAGCCGAGGTGGTGGGGATGGAGTGGGGATGAGCGTGCTTATCCCCTCCCCCGCGCCCCAGAGGGGTGCGGAGGGGGGGAAGGCCGGAGTGGGGGTTTCGCCATAGTGGCCCCTTTTTTTTTTGCTTTATTAAAATATGTTCACAAAGTATACATTTTTATGATATGTACATGATATCGCTGTTAATTAACCGTTTCAACTGATGGTTAATGAGATTATCGGTGACGCTTGTTCTGGCGCGTGCGGAGAGTTCGCCGGGTATACGGGATAGGGTGCGTTGAACACTTTCCTGAATTTTCGTCTTCCTTTTACGAACCCGTCGCCGTAAGCGACGCGCTGTCATGCTGAATAATTTGGCTGCGATTACGCTGACAAGTGCATTTTTACACTTTGTCACGTCTTCGGTGGAGCGATGAAGCCATGCCATGTAGCCGTTTATGCGTTCCTCCAATAGCTGCAGCACGACTAAGTCATCTTTTATGAAGGTGAAGAATGGCGCCGCACGGTGTATAGCGTTTGCTCCGTAGTCGTTGCAATTTTGGATAGTTACGGTGGGCCGGTTAAGATGTTCACCGTATTCTAAATTGTAACTATCGCAGGAAACCACGGTGTGGACCGTAGGAGTGTTTCCCTCGCCATTGAGATACGCTGTGATCGTAGAGAGACGTTCGCGAAAATCCAACCACGACGGAGTATTTAGCGTTGTCCAACCGTTGCTGTCGCATGTGAAACGCATGACAGGGTGTAATTGATTAGCACTGATAACTTCAATACCCAACCGCACACTTTTTGTCAAGCAGTTGTTGAGATTATGGGATATTTGTAGTAGCAGCGGGCACGGTTTATAGCAGCGATTATCGGAAGCCTCGTTTGCCATGGCTGCTCTGGGTCGACTGAATCACGCGAGTGAGATGTCGTTGTCTTTCGCGGGAACTGCAGACGCTGCACTATTCGGCGGCTGGCTTGAATTCCAGAGTGTTGAAATCGTCCCCGAAGAACTCCATGAGAAGATTATTCTCGTGCGCAGCCGTCACCATCTGTCGGAACAGCGTTTCGTTTTCCAGAACTTTGGTGAATCTGGATGGTAGAAAGCACGCGAACTCCCTGTCCACTTCAATGATGATTCTGGGCCCGAAGCGTGTTTTTACTGGCCGTACATCGGAAATCTTGTAGTCGGTTTTTAGCGAAAGTTCCGACAGTTTTTTCGTCGGCAGGAAGCCCGACAACTTTCCGATCTTGTTGATTTGGGAGAAGTCCATCGCTGATATTGAGCTTTTGAATTTCACGGGTTAAAATTTGTAACGCTGTTCTTCTCTGAATGAGTATTTGAAGAGCAGCTAAGTTTTGCAAGAATGCTTCAACGCGAACTTTTAACTCGCACCGCTTCCTCTGCATATGCGTCTGCTGTTGCCGCCCGAGAACAATTAACAATGCGGAACGACTGATCCCTTGTATCTCTGCTACACCCTCCCACCATACCCGCAGCTTCCCCCACCGCGTTTCGCCAAGAGTCGCACAAAACAAAATGGCTGATGTCGAAGAGCGCCAGACGGAGCCTCTAGCAAAATTGCTGACGATGTCGTTGCTATGCGCCGCTGAATAAAGTTCGAGACACAGAGAAATATTCCAAGTGTCATCATTTTATTGAACGGTTAGCGATTACGGGAGCAGCAGCCCTGTACACAATGTAAACTTTTATGATTGAAGGAATTGCTGCCTCCTGCAGGCAGACCCTTATTGAACATTTTACGCGTAGCTTTATTCTGCTTATGGCTAAATGTCTTGTAGTAGTCGCCAGCTATTTTATCGTTGCGTGATAGATCATTTGAAAATACGCTTCTAAACTTATGCATACCGAAGCCAGTACACATATAATGAAGAAACATAATGCAATACTGTCCGCAGCACTGCGAATCCGCAGCTTGAAGCTGATCAGTGCTGTATCGGAAGAGTTTACAGTTTCCTCGGAGTCGACGGAGATGCTGCGGGATGATTGGTGGTAGTCCGTAGCTATCGAAGTACCATCCGCGTCCCTCTTGATCGACGTACATGGCGATCCAGTGGGTACCGGGCTGTTTATATCCATCAGTATTCGCGACAATAGCCGTTGGTTTTGTCCAAACTTTTGGTAAGCGATCTGCGGGGTATACGCCAACAGCGTGATTTTTTATATCACGTAGAGAGTCGAGGATTTGAAGGCTGTTCATAGCAGGGCTCGCCGCAGGGCAAACCAACCGATAACGTTGTTGTTGTCCTATATTCCCATAGCGACTCGCGACGTTCACTCTGACAGAGCAGCGTTTTAATCCTCATCACATTATCCAGGGCACACTTATACGATTGATTTTGCCGTATCGCGGCGTGATATGAGCAATGTGTACCGGCCCCCGGAAGATGCTGAAATGAGATATTATCCTCATCCTCCTCCAAATTTATAATATAGTAGCCGGTGAGTTGCGCTAAATAGGACGATTTAGCGACACCTCGTACAAATATCCGCGTAGAATCGGTAGCGATTGCCCTCAAAATTCTCTCAATACAGCGTAATGGTATATGACCCTCGAACCATTTTATACCGTGATGCTCCCGCGTCACCCGTTCGTTCGTTCTTTTCACATCCGACGGTAATTGTCTGTATGTGTGAGGTGGAGCGACGATCCAATGATCGTGCCACGATGAATCGATTGACGCAACAGCCACTTCTTTCGGTATAAAGTTGTAGTGCTTATCCGTCAAGCCTTGTATGTCTATCGCGATACTCATGATGGTTCTGCTGTGAGTGCTCTGCTCGAACTGGAGAGCTCAACCGCTGAAATCTACAATAACTTGCCGGGAAGCATCAACCTCCACCACGTTATCATATTCCGCATACACGACACAATTTACCGTTGAAGTTATTGCCTCGCCGAAGCGTACTTCGAGCCTCACGCTACCGTGTTTCACCAAATTCCAATGACTGTTACTGTTCGCCGAAAGATCGGGCGTTAGATCAAACGCAAAAAGACAATAGCCCCAGGGATACGCTGTGCGAGTAATTGAATTACCCTGATTGAGAAAGTGAATGCCAGTCCCTGAGAATAATGTATGATACGCATCCACATATAGATGCGTGTCGTCAAAGTTAGGCTGGAGTGCTTTCGACGGTATCTGGACACCGTCAGCATATAACGCGAGATAATTAATTTTATAATTCTGAAAGTTAAACGGGTTCAACGCGCGGTTACCGTTGAATGCTTTATTATCGACAAACCCTATAATTATGCGCTTAGGCAGTTGGCCCAGTATAACATTGTCCAAAGTATCGCCGTGCACTCCTGCATGCATCGATATAGACTTAACCTCGACACGTGTCAAAGGATATTTTGCTGTAGATTTTGATAATGCTCGCGCGTGAGCTAAAAGTATACCAGGGGCAATTTTAGCGCGGCGTACGAGAAGCGATGCCTCGGTAATATGCATGCTGAAATCTTTCGAGGAAGTCATAAGACAGAATGCGTCGCTGGTACGTACAAGGCGTAATCGCATCTCCACGCCGTTTATAAGAAAGCGCTCTTGATTGAAAATATCGCAATGGAGGTGGCCGAGGAGATCGATCTCATTGCGCCCATTGAGGACCATTCGACGATTAGCAAGGCCTGCATTAGCTTCTGCTACATCGTCCATTTTACCGGCCGTATCACTGTACCACAGGCAACTTGAAAGATGAGAGCTTTTCGCACCCTGCCCATAATTTAATAAGTTTTCAATGTAGGCCCTGTATGCATAAGCATTATTGGGTGGAGATACGAGCTTCTGATTGAGAAATACATCGACTTGATTGAACAGCGAATGAAGTAAATTATTGACGGGCCCCACTCTAATGGTAGGGTCGGGTTTCACTGCACTCGAGCGTATTTGGACACGTATGCTTAGCATGGTATGAGCAAGATCGATGTATTCGTCACCTTGGCCAGGTACCACAAATTCTATTGGTGAATCATCCGTCAGAGATGAGATCGGTTTATAGTGCACCCATTGCGTTCCCTCGATGGTTGTTTGAGTCGGCGGTAGTGAGAATAGTTCCAACTCAGACTTCAAACACTCACACGAATGGGCATGCAAGAACGCCATTTTCACGAGAAGATATCTGACACTGTCCTAGCTCGCGACTTCTTCTTCTTCTTCTTCGGCGTTCTCTTTCTAACTGTTCTCTTCTTTTTTTTAACACAATTTGTACGTTTTTTCTTCAACGCGGCTGTTTTCTTTTTTAGGCCGATCCTACGCGCGCTGTAGTTACTGAGCGAATGCGCAAGCTTGTGAATTTTCGAGGCCTTATATCCTGAGCCCTGCATAAGACTATTGAGTTTTTCCTCAGCTTTTCGCTTCAAACTCACACCCGATTCGCGCAAACGCGATTTGAAGGCTTCCCTAGGCTGAATTCCTGCATCCATTATATCGCTCGCCACATTAAGGCCTGACCGTATAGCCTCTTTGCCGACAACTCGCGCCCCTTGTTTTAAGAGAGGTAAAATGCGCCGGAAAAGGCCGCCAAGGAAACTGCCGATACCGTGACCCCTCTGGTTCGGCGACCCTATGTATACTTGGCTAATTCCCCCGTACCCTGTTCTACCTGCGCCTACTTGTGCGTCAAAGTACGCATCGTAGTAATTCATGTTGCTCTCTCTCTCTCTCTCTCTCTTTCTCTCTCTCTCTCTCTCTCTCTCTCTCTCTCTCTCTCTCTCTCTCTCTCTCTCTCTCTCTCTCTCTCTCTTTCTCTACCGCAGCTAAGCTAGGCGTTTGAACTGGAGTGTCACGGTTAGCGTTCCACCCTCGAATGGCATCCAATGCCCGAATTCATCTCTTATATCGATATCTATCGATTGAAAGCTGGTACGTAGAAGAGGTATGTACCGCGGTGGCGAAAAACTTTTGATTTTCACAGAGCCGTAATTATAATTATTATCAATGTCAAAGGGAACGACACGTAATAACGGCGCGTGTACATCGCCGGTCATGTAGGACTCGCAAATATCCGTATAAACAAATAGCATATTGGGTATACCGTTCATGAGACTAGCCGGCTGCGGCGCAATATACTGATTCGCTACCACAAGACCCGTACTATGAGTGAAGCCTAAAATTTTGTTAATTATGGGGGAACAGTGGAAAGCGTGTTCTAGATTTTTGCACTCGGTGCAGACACGCTCTACCGAGACATAGCCGTTAAGAGTATGCTGAAATTTCAAATGTCCTGCGATACTTTGAATTTGGTTAATTGCTTCGAGTAGCGTGGAGACGCTACGGTATACCCCAGATGGTACGCAAGCACGCTCGTTTTTAAAATCGACATTGGCCTCAACGCCCGGGATCACTGCGTTCGTCACTAAGCTGATAAAGTTTGTTTCACCTTCAGGCGGCACGTGTAGAACAGTCATCGGTATGTGTATTTCGGCTAAGGAAACGCCCCATTTACCGCGTAAATTTACACTTTGTGGCAAGTGTGTGGTATATTGCGTCGTCCTGTTATTAGGGTAGTACTTCATGCTGCTATTGCTAGGTAAAACTACAAAAAACTCGGTGTCGCTCATAGCGTCTACTTTTTCTTTCCCCACCTTTGGACTCTAGATAGCTCGGGTTCGTAAAAAATGCCGTCAATCTCCTCGTCGTTGAGATCATGCAGAACGTACACGATAGGTCGGCTGCTCACGGATATACGATGTATCTTAAACAGCTCACTGCTCCAGCCGCTCTCGTATCCTTTAGCAAAGGCAGCCTTCGCGCTACTGATGCGGACAATATCGCCCAGCTTATATTTAGGAGGTGACCGCTGTACAGGATGCTGTTGTTTATATCGCCGTATTAGATTATCGCGCGCTTTGGCAGATGTAAGCAACGTCACAGATGCGGGCGTCATTCTAATGCCACTATGTATCGTACGATTGTATGCGGAGACTATATTCTGCAAAACGTCGATATAACGTTTTTGGCGCGAATACGTGAAGTATCGCCACATTCTTTCTTTCAACGTTCGATTGAAGCGCTCTACAACAGCTGCTTTTACGTCAGGGTTGCGGCTCGCCCGAAACTGAATATTATGCTTCTGTAAGAAAGTCTGAAAAACTGACCCTGTAAATTCCCGACCCTTGTCCGATTGTAGGCAAACGGGAGATCGGCCGTTTGTGCTTTTTAGCGAGAGGATACGAGCCAGAGCGTTAGCCACTGTTAAAGCAGTCTTGTCGTACAACGGTTCAACCCACGCGTACTTACTGAGCACATCTATGACCACAAGAAGATAGGTATAGCCATCGTTATAACTTTTGAGTGAACGAAGGTCTACAAGATCAGCCTCCCAAACATCGTCAATGTTCTGCACATTGTAGATGCGCCGGGGAAATCGCCGGCGTATCGCTCTATGCCGTGTGAAAGCATCCTGTGCTTCGAGCCACTGTATCGTTTTTTCTGGGGAGATTTTCTTTTTACGACCTACGCGTAACAGTTTAGTAGCACCGGAAAAAGACGCCTCATTTGAAGGATCAAAGTAAATTTTTTCAAGTGTTTTCATACTGACAGTTTGAGAGAGGACCAGGTGAGTCGCCTTCTCTTACCCCTCCCGCTCTGCGCGGCTAATTTGTTGCTCTCGCTACCGCTGTAGAACTCGGAATGACTGGTATCGCTAATGTCCTCGTCGTCACCGTCGTCATCAACGTCGGTGGTGCTGTTACCGTGGGGTGAGCGTAATGTTGAATTGGCTTGCGTTTCCAGCCATAGTTCGTCATTTCCGACAAATTCACGAGGTGCCTGTATAGCCCTTAAAAAATTTGCAAAGACTCTACGGCCCGTCGGTTTGGCCATCTTTCTCGCACGCATTGCGTCATTCACAAGATCAACAATATTTGAATGCTTGATTGTTTCTCCATTGACAGAAACCACGCCAGCTGCATCCCAAGAAAAATCTGAGGACGGCGCATCATGTAGGCGCCGCAATAAGAGTTTCGCTTTACTGCGGAATTTCGCAGGTACACTCTCAACGATAATGGAATCGTTCATTCGGGTTTCTGCTGCTACTGATGCTGATGTTTCCGTGGGGTGCGTGTCTTTTTTTTGTTCCTTCACAAGATCATGATACAGCTGTGCTCGTTCGCCATCGACGAAATGTAGATAACGCTGTAATACGCGCAAATACGCTAGCCATTTTTCTCGCTCGTCGCCATACTCGTTAGATTTCAAAATTTCGCTCATCTCCATATCAAGACGATTCAGAGTCGCCGTAATTGTTTTCTCCGCTTGGCTCATCGGTCGTGCCTCACTATCGCTGACGCTGCGTTTTTGGGAATCTAGTTGTAATAGACACTCCTCGGGCACCAGAACCATTTTCCTGGCATGCTCCATTATTTGACAATTAGATTTGACAATATGGTACCGAGGATTGGGGCAAGCAGCAGGGGTAAAAATCCGCCGCTTTGAATGACAAATTTCTTCTTACTTTTCCAGCAGCCTCTATTTGCCGCTAGGCGCCTGAGAAGAGGCACGTGGCGGCGCAATTTTTTCCGCTGGTTGGCTTTGAGAGGAATATTACCGCGAAGAACGTTTAAAGCGCACTCGCAAATGCAGCGTATTATACGAGAATCCGCTTTCCGCAAAATAGCCTCACGCTGTTCTTTGGTGAGATATTGAAGAGCGTTCAATATCGCAACGCTCTTCTTGCAAAGAGACGATCCGCTGCGTGCCATCACAGGCGTAGAACTGGCAATTCTCCATATGTGTCACCGCTTTTTAATTTCTTTCGCGGTACGTAAACGAAATGGCGTGTATCATCAGGGAAAATACATGTGCGGTATCGGCAATTATCGGGTGTTGATTGCTTCAGATCTAGTAACAAATAACCGTGCGGTTTAGATGTTGCGTCGTAATAAGCCTCCTGTAGAAATCGTGGATTTTCGGGACATATTTGGCGCGCCAAGTGCTGTATTTGAGCACGATCGCGAGGGTTTTTGAAGATAACGATATAATTAGCATTCAAAGAGATGTCCCGCTGGCCTTGGCCCTGATGAAACAAATTTTGCGTTATAAAAATAACGCTCAAGTTCTTATGATGACTGCCTTTGGTGAATAGATCGACAACGGCATTGCTCGATGCTTCACGCATTAGATCATCGATAATTAAGAGCTTCACGCGGGGGTCGTTTGAGTAATCGGCAGTCTGGGGTAATCCTTCGCGAAATTCTATAGCATCACCGTACCCCGTATATGCTGTCTGCCACTCGGAATAATAAAATATTATTCTCTCGAAACGTTCGCTGTTCATACGCGTGATACATTTCAGAAATTTTTTAACAAAATACGTTTTACCGCAGCCTGTCGGCCCGCAGATCATAGAAGTCCAGGGATGTTGCCACCTCGTGTCCATAGCGGTAAATGAGGAAATTTAGGCTCAGTGCAATATTAAATAAGATTTTCGGGTTTTTACGTAAAAAATATATTTCCAGTATATTTTACAAATGGCGATAACCGTAGGGAAGCGATCCATACCGGCCGTCACGTCTTCGCTTAATGCTCGACGGCTTGCACGTTTTTGTCTCACCTCGCGTGACAACATGGTGAAGTTCTGTACGTCTAATGGCGTCGTATCTCAGTACAATAGGATCCTCTCGCTCGTCCACGATGAAGGATCGTACGGACTCATAGTTTATTAACGCATTGTTTGCAAAATTAAGCGTGATACCCTTAACTTTGCAAACCTCGCTCTCTGTCCCGTCAGGCGCACGCACGATGAATGCATAAAATTTAGGGCCGCCGGAAATGAAACTTCTTATGTAGCTGCCCTCGCCATAGGTGGTTAGCTCGTTAGTTAAATCGCCAAGCAACTGGCCTATCGGGGGCTCGTAGGCTTCAGATTGTTCTCTCGTTACATAAATTACGGAGTCGGTATCGCAGTACAACGCACGTCTTCCCAGACGTTCCAGGTAACCATACAGTTTTAAACGCGCTTGTGCTGTGGTGTATGCAGCTATTACGGCGTTAGCTATACTTGAGGGTACCACAGCCTCATCGGTTTTAATATAATTGACGTAAAGAATTTCATTGTTCACCGGCAGCATACCTGTAATATCGTATTCTGGATTAGTTAATAACTCCATAAGTTTTTTGCGTGTTGATACTACGACTGTTTGCGGCAGGTTTTCGCGTTGCCCGAATTTTCCCCAGAACGAATTCAGACATAGTTTGGCGACTGAGCGTAGGCCGGGGTTTTTGGTTATCGACTGACGATTCAAACGAACCCCCTCTGATTGTTCAAAGCCAGCGATATAACGCTCCTGGGCTGATTCATCGCCCAAACAGTTCTCAGGCCAGCCGCTCGCCTCCTGCTTGATCTTCAAAAAGGTGTTAATGTACTCGACGAATAAACCTCCCGATTGCGTGTCACGGCTGAATTGCGTTACTTCGTATTGCCAGATTTCGGCAATGTGGAGTATCGTGTAACCGCATGAGACGGCTTTTCGCAATTCATCGGTAACCCAGGTACCTTCGAACACACGCTCGTCCGGATCGTCATGCATACACTCTTCCTCGTTCATCATCTCGCTGCATGTGCGGCACAGAGAGAACAACAGTCGCTGATGCATACGCACAGGCAAAACAGGGTGGTAGAGATCGCGTGGTGGTAGAACGGTACATTTCACCAGGCCTTCGACACGCGCTAGATCACTAGTGGGTCCTGTCAGCTCTAAGCATTCGTCGCCTATATATACTTTCGGATGTCCGATAGGGTATTTACCAAATTTGCAAATATACGGGTACAGAGAGCAGACGTCTACGTAGCGTATGCGCTCCGTCTCTTTAACATCGTAGAGCGTCACCATATTCTCCGTGCGACCACCGAAGAAAGCGTCACGAGGGTTTAAGGGTTCCGCAGCCGTCAACGGATGATCCCGTATGAGCCCGCGAATTTCGGCACTAGTTTCCAAAAGCCTGTCCCACTCGCATTCCCAGATTTCCGTTAACTGATAACCTCCCGAGCGAATTCTATTAGCTATAGCAAGAGTTCTTTCTAACCGCTCGTCCATTGATATATCACCGCGTTGTTTACAGTCTCTATTGAGGGAGAAGCATTGAGGGCAGCCGTGCCAATAGCAACCATGAAATTGTAATACGTACGCGGTATTCCCTGTTTCATAATAGCCGTCGACTAGTAAATTTTGAGGTAGTCTAAATTCGTGCGAACGGCCGGCGTGTATAATACGCTTTCCGAGGGTGTGCTCCATCCATACAAGCCATGAAATTGCCTTTTTTGATTGGGTATGCACCCACCTATAGCCGCCCAACGGTATAATACCGATCGTATTGTCTTTGAGGAAATTTTTCCGAAAGACACTGAAGCAGGCCGAGGCTATCGTTGTGCTCTCGTCAAACGGACAAACTCGGCCGTTGGCTATAAACATGTCACGAAAAGCCATACACGCGCGTCTCAAGATCGTGACATCGTCCGTGCAATAGCTTACGAGTTCCTTCGAAAAGTCAAACACGTAGTCTCTGCCTTTAGACTCGTGATACCAGGCTAAGAATTTTTCGCGCTCTGCGGGGCGCATCGTGTCGGGAGAATAATACTCTACGGCTGGTAGGGGACCCACATAATTTTGATTTTCCGGTCTGTTAAACAAATGAGGGAAAACACCTTTAACGATAGCGCCTGTGAGACCGAAGGCTTTAGGAAGCGCACTGAGAGGCATGTGAAAATAGTTTAGGCTGTCGAGAAAAACAAGTTTTTCAACACGCATCGAAATGATTTTCGTACCGTTCATAATTATACTCGGCAGCTGCACCTTTTTTTCTTCAATTAAATAGCGCAGAATGAACTGCGCGTCAAAGCCACCGGCATTATGAGCAATACAGATAGTACGCGAAAAATGCTCGACACGCTGCATAGCAAGTTCGACCAATTGTCCCACAGGCTGCTGTCGAAATACATACTGTCGAGAGTCGCAATACTCGCATGGCTCTGTCATCGAATCACGAGTGCAACAATACGTGCAAACTCGTTGAACTACGCACAAGTTGGGCTCGTGTAGAAAAGTATTCGCATCGCCTGGTACCTGTGTGCATTGCTGAGTCTCAAAATCATAGAATAAAAAAAGTATTTTCCCCGTGCTTTGACCGCCGCGAATAGGCTTCATAAAGCACATGTGATTATTGGGTCGATCCGCTCTGCATGCTTTACAAAAGGCCACGCCGCAAATGTGTTTTCGTCTTTTATCGAGGGGCCTGACAATTTTCAGGCATTCGCGGCACCGCTTGAGCGAGGCACACACGCTGTTTGATTTGCGTTTTCTGTACTGTTTAACAATTAAATGATTTTCGAAACATTGCAGCCCGTAAAAATCGCGCGCGCACGCTTCGCATCGAATAGCTACATTTACTTCGGGATCGCACGGTGGTGACGTCATGCAGCGAGGACACTTTTTTTTTAAACATCTATGGCCAAATCTGCGGTATTGCGAATTACACGAGGAGCAAAAATCGCGGCTTCCCACGGCGCCTCGTAAATTTAATATCGGCTGATAATGATGCGAACGCTCGTAATATAAAATGTGCAGCGTGTGTTCGATTTTGCCAAAAGTATTTGAGACTTGCTGCGAGCCGTCGAACAAAGGTGCATCCCCCCGCCCGAACGTCAGAAATTCATAAACTACTATGGCAATACCGTGCTGCGCGAGATAATTCTGGTAGAGAGCAATCTCACGGACCCCGCAGCCGTTTGGCGGTACTATAACTCCCGCTGCATTCGTTAATTCAAGAGCAGCATTTTTCTGCAATGAGCCGTTAGTCTGCCTCATGCGTTGCCAGTTTGCGTGTAAACTACCTGAGCGTATTTCACCCCGTTCGGCATACGCGCGCGCCGCCGTCAGTGACCGTGGTAAACACAGAGTATCGCTATTGCGTATCGTGAGAATGGATTTTTTTGCTACTCCCTCATGCGTTAAGCGCTTTCTGCCGGTGCCCTCAACACCCCTGACAATGCTGGCTTTGATTATACACGCATCGTCAATATTCAATGATGCAGCACTCTGAGCAACGCTCATTATTAACTGCCAAATATCATCGGATGCGCAATCTCTAACGGGCCGAAACGAGAGCCAAACGGGGCCGTGCGGTAAACAGCTCGAGGCAAACGATATACCTATGTAATCGCCAGCCTCGCAAGACGCGGTGATATACGTCAAAAGGTCACGAAACGCTCCTTCCAACCATGGTAATAAATGGCCACCAGGCGGGGGTTGACGAATGCGTACGGTGATTTCTCGGCCTCGTAGTTTAAAACGCTTGAAGTACCGACGAGCCTCCTCGATTATCTCAATACGCGCGCCTGGTGGCTGTACATCGTCGAAGGACTCATCACGCTGCCGTCTACGGCCGAAACCTTCTTGTACGCCTGTAAAAAAGAGTACGAATGCTTAAAATTGCTTAACCCTGCCAATAAGTAAGCTCAAAAGGTACCTGATGTTATTGCTACTTCTAACCATGGACGTCTACAAAGCGTCTTCATCAAACAGCAGAGATACTGATGCATAACCTGCCGTAAAATATAATAGCTCACTCTCTATTTTTGCAAACAAAATCTTTCAAGTTAATATTAACTTTGCAAAACCGATAACGTATATACCGATGCGAGTAATAAAGAGGGTTCGTTTACCTGAGTCGTCGCTCGAGCCTAAAAGACGATTTAGCCAATCGTCATCAACACCATCATCATCATCATCATCGTGCGGTAGATCGTTTTCACCCTGCTGCTGTGGCGAGTCACCTCCAAAAGGCCACATCCATAGCTGATTGTCCCTATGCTCGTATTCCTCAGCAGGGTGTTGCGCGTCGTTGACTATCTCGCGAGCCCATTGCTCCAGCATGATGTTGCCTCTCTCACTTGCAACCTGATCGGTGTCGTCGTCGTCGTCGTCGTCGTCGTCGCCGTCGTCGTTGCCACGCCCGGGGTTATTCTCGTTAAAACGAGGATTCAAATCTGCATGTGTTTTATTATTATTAATGCCTGATAAAAACGTATTGTTAATGTATGATAATGGGTTATTATTATTAATACTTACACTCGTTACTACCGGAAAATATTTCGGACGGGTGCCCCATACTGGATGTAGACGGGCGGGCAAGGGTCTCAGCGTCACTGAAACGAGATTGCTCGGTGGAAATATCCGCAAATATATCTACTGGACTTAGAATCGGCTGCTGTAGTGCCCCTTCTTCTTCTTCTTCAACATCTGATATGGGGGATAGCTGAAGGTAATCAGGAAGTCTATGAACAGTCTCCTCGTTGCTGGTCGCGGGGCGTAGATCAGGACCCATAAGCATTTCAGAGTCGGTGCAATTATTGCGCGATGGTCCTTCAATCACGGGATCTAAATGATCGCCATGCCGGCTTTCATCATCTCGCGCTGTTTCTTCCTCCACGGCTTGCGCCCCCTCGGCGAGTGCAGCTTCTTCATCGGAGCTCGCTTCATAGAGTCGGCGATAATCTGCGGGTACTTCTGCATTACCACGATATCACACTTAAAAAAAGATGCTCGCACGCTACGGAGCACAACTTACCGTTTATTTCATTGATGAGATTACGTGTGCACGAAGCAGCCTCGAGATTTCTGTGTTGTAATTCTTCAAACACACATAGGAGAACCCTGTAGCCTCTAAACAGACCTCTGTTATAGGCCGTCACAAGGGCTCGCAGCGGAGACCACCATAACACATATTTCAAACGAGTTATGAGAGAATTTTCCGGTAAATAGCGCAATTCGGTGCACCAGTTATTATTACATCTTCGGCGAAGTTGTGCATTCCGCGTTTTGACCAAGCGAAGAAGATCTAAAATGCACGTACGTATATTACGGCTATCCATAGCTGCTCCTGAGAAATGTATCGAACGCCGTCTAGATCACTACTGACAGCTTTTATTAATTGTTCAAATGCTCGCGTTGTCACGAACAATGTGTGTGTGTGTGTGTGTATGTTTTATCACACATACATGTATCACATCCGGAGACAATAGCCTTTTTGAAAATCTCGAGATTTATTTCTCCGAGCGTGTAAACCGATATTTCGCGTAGCTGCATTTTTGCTGACGCGCGAACATTCCTGAAAGTATCTTCATCAACGTCTCCGTCGAGCGTTTATTGCCGGAGAAGTTTTATGTTAAACCAAATCCAGAAAAATCATAGTCGAATTCAAATTCAACGTTCTCTAAGAGCCTGCGTTCTCTATTTAAAAAAGATAGAACGAGTATAAGTATGCTATGCTATATACAGGCTATCCCTCAGCTGCGATGTTCTCGAGGATGTAGGCTGAAATTCTGAATAAGCTGATATAAGGATGTATGGGGGTAACGTCAGTGAGTGCCGCGCGGGCGTGTGTGCAGTAGCAAGCGGTCCGGTGCCGCACACACGTATGCTCGTGCTCGTCGGTGTGCGCGCTCCATAGCAGGTACGAATATCCGCACAAAAAGGAGAGGCCGAGAATACGGCTTCTCCATTGCGTGCCTCTACACGGGCGTATGCATGTAGTAGCAAGAGGCCCGTTGCCACGACACACGTATACTCGTGCCCGTCGGTGTGCGCGCTCTATAGTAGGTACGAATATCCGCACAAAAAGGAGAGGCCGAGAATACGGCTTCTCCATTGCGAGCCACTACGCGGGCGTATGCATGTAGTAGCAAGAGGCCCGATTCCGCGACACACGTATGCTCGTGCCCGTCGGTGTGCACGCTCTATAGTAGATACGAATATCCGCACAAAGAGGAGAGGCCGAGAATACGGCTTCTCCCTTGCGGGCTGCTACGAGGGCGCGTGTGTGTGTGTATGGGCTGGCAAGCGGTCCGATGCTCGGGTCCGCCGGTGTGCGCGCTGTATAGTAAGCACGAATATCCGCACAAAGAGGAGAGGCCGAGAATACGGCTTCTCCCTTGCGGGCGCGTGTGTGTGTGTGTGTGTGCGAGTGTGAGCCTGCAAGCGGCCCGATGCATGGCACACGTATGCTCGTGTCCGTCGGTGTGCGCGCTCTATAGCGGGTATGAATAACTGCACAAAGAGGGGAGACCGAGAATACGGTTTCTCCCTTGCGGGTTGCTGCGCAAAAGATTTTGACAGTTGTCAGCATAATTCGCGAACTCGTGCGGTGAGCTCATTGCTTAGCTTGCATCTATGCTATCTAAACTCCGGGCTCGCCATCGGATGAGCTCATCGTAGAACGATCGCGCTCAACGTCGGGTGAGCTCATCGTAGAACGATGCATCGGCTACCTCGCACGCGTGCAATTATGCTGACCTGTCAAAATCTGCAAAAGATGCTCTTCATACGACGAGCAGCTTCAGTTGCTCTTCAGACTCCGTCGCGTGCGTCTCGTCTTCTTCTTTTACACCAGTTCGCCAAAAATGTACCCCGAGTGCCTCGAGCTCCCTGTGGCGCCGTTCGCGTGCCGTGTTTCCCGCGTCGACGGTTTGGCCGTATATATACGCACAGTGGCGACGGGCGAAACGCACGAGTGGTTGCGTGAAGCCCTGTACGCGTTTTACGTGCAGCGTCGGGCAGGAGTACGTCTCCCGTTCGACGATGTTGCGCCGGGTGCGTCGTGCGTGATAATCCCCGCGGGCGGCTGTGACGTACTCCGCGGGAACATAGTGTCGTGCGACTCCGAGGGATACAGTGAAGTTTTTTTCGTGGATGAGGGGTACAGCGGGTACGTAGACGCGGACTCGCTGTATACCCCCGCGCCCTTTTGCGCGTTTGTTGCGGGCCTCGTGGTTCAGTGCACGGTTTCGGGGATCGCGCATCTTGAAACCATCCCCTTCGTCTCGGACCTGCTCGCGGACCTCGTAGAGAACCGCGTCGTCGTGGCTGTGGCCGAAAGCGCCACCCCCCTCCCCCGTGTACGCATGTACAACGGGGTCGACGTCGCGACGGTACTCATCGCGGCGTTGAACGACGGGCCCGAACCCGTCGCATTTTACGACGTGGGGTGGCCCGACGACGGGTTTGACGACTCGTTCGAGCCGGAGGGGTGGGAGAACGAGCCGTGACACTCGTGCTCGTGTGGGCGTGTGTGTGTGTGTGTGTGTGTGTGTGTGTGTGTGTGTGTGTGTGTGTGTGTGTGTGTGTGTGTGTGTGTGTGTGTGTGCGTACCCTCGAAGTTCACCGTCACCAGGAGCAGCAACGGTGAGCAAACAAACTAAAAATGAATTTTCAGAAAGCAGAAAAAATGGGGCCACTATGGCGAAACCCCCACTCCGCACCCCTCTGGGGCGTGGGGGAGGGGATCAGCACGGTCATCCCCAGCAAAAAAAAGGGGCCACTATGGCGAAACCCCCACTCCGGCCTTCCCCCCCTCCGCACCCCTCTGGGGCGCGGGGGAGGGGATAAGCACGCTCATCCCCACTCCATCCCCACCACCTCGGCTGCCGAGGAGTGGGGGTAGGAGTGGGGATGAGGAGTGGGGGTCGCCATAGTGGCCCCCATACTACTTACGTTATTCCCAAGCGTCCACAAGTACACGTAAAAAGTGTGTTGATTTAGCCATCAACACATTTTAAACATGTTGAAATTGGCGACAAGCGTATACACGCTTAGAGTGTATCGAAACAACACGCTTTGAACTTGCTAAAACACGCTTGAAGCGTATTGAAAGAACTCGCGTAAAATGTGTCGTTACGACATCAACACATGAGCTGCCGTGTTGAAAACGGCGATACGATTACACACGTGAAACGTCTTGAAACAACGCGTTTGTTTTTACATTGTGGCCGAGTGAAGGCAAATACCAACGTATAAACAGCCTATTTGTTTGGGTTTGCCATTGCTGGTGACATGGTAGTACTTGCTTGTATCAATTTTCTACGCTCGCGTTGGCTGAGGGTCGACCAACCTGTATTACCGGCTTTGCGCACTTACTTGTCCTTAACGATTACTAATTGCAACGGTGAACGTTATTTTTCGAAATTAAAGCGTACAACACATCAATTAAAGAACACGATCGCACAAAATCGTCTAAATAACCTCACTTTAAGGGGTCAGGCCACTGTAACGGCCCAACAAAAAAAGGTTTTTTCACTAATTTTTTGCTCTGGAAATTGAAGGTATTTGAAAAAAAACTTTTAAGGTGTTATCGGGCATACATTAAACTTTATTATAAAATTTTTTTACAGTAAAAAAAAAACAAAATGGCGGTTCCACAGCTATCTTCCCGGGACATGTTTTGCTTCCAGGGCTCCGCGGCACGCAGCACCACTGGTGCACTTTTGAATCTAGAACAAAAAAAAAAACCATTAATCTAGAGGGCTATAGCTAGAGAATGTCGATCGGATTTTAAAAAGTATCAATTTTTGTGGATTTGGCGTGCGTTTGAAAAAAAAAATTGATTTTTGACGAAAAAAACGGCAAGTTTTTTGTTAATAAAAAATCAATAAATAAAGTTCTTGAAAATTCCGATCGACATTCTCAAGATAATGTAAATGTTCACATCTGGTTAAAATTTCAAGTAAAAAAAATGAAAATTGTTCGAGTTATGCTGCGTGCCATTTTGAAAAACCATGTTTCGAGAAAAACGCGTTTAAAGTTTTGCGAATAGTTTTTTATTGGAAAAAATTTTAAAAAATTAAAAAAAATTGAAGAAAAAAAAAATTTTTACCGTTAGTCTGCAATCCCAGCACCATACATTTGTCCTTCGATAGCCAAATTTTCGTCTTCTTCGTCTTTCCTGGTTGATTTTTGGAGCGCGCGCGCACTTTTGGCCGCGTCGCTCAGAGATGTCTCCGCGTGCGTGATGCGTTTGGCGTCGGCTTCGATGCAGAAATTATATAACTGTACACCAATTTCCACCTCCAACATCTTGAATATTTGCAAGACGTTGGTAAGGCCGCCATTGAATATGCAAACAGTGATATCCGTCGCAATATCTAGTACAGTTTTTCCGCTTGAGGATGATTTGGGGGCCAAACTCCAAACGGTAGCGTTGAAACTTTCGTTATTGTTTTGAGTATAGGCCCCCAAGCAACGCTCCAGCAACTCGTCCCGGCTCAATTCCATGTAGATGGGTTTGATGGCTTGATAAACCTACTCACTCATTGGCTGATTGTGATGATACGCATCCAAGGCATTTTCTGCTTTCGCTTTCTTCCACCTGCACCAATTCTCCGAACATTTTTCGTGCTGAGGCTTTTCATCCGTTGACATTTTGTGAAAAAGGGTTGCCCAGATCTCATTTTTCATATTTTTGATGGAATCGGAATTTCGACGGATTGCTAAGCCGTAATAAATGCTTAGTTCGTCAATCAATTTGGCAGTGAGTTTTCCTCTTCCCCCGAGACCTTTTGTTCCTTTTTTTAAGTTTCTCAATCGAGTGCCCATTCTTTTTTGCACGTGATCTATGCACTCTTTTTTTTTAACATCAACATTTTCATAAGGCTTCGAATCCACGATGCCTTTGAAAGTTTTGGAATCGCCATCTCCGATATAATTGCAGTATTTTATTCCGTATAAATCTTCTGAGCGTTGGAACATTTCGACGACAGCATCGACTTCCATTTTTCCCGATGATCCTTCGTGATTGGCTTGGCATTCATCGGCGTGACTTATTTGCCATTCCTCGAATTCCGTTGTTCCGTTTTTGGACTTCCAGTGCTCGCATGATTTGCAATACTTTGATTTCACTTCGACGTCGATTATTTTTCCAGACGACCAGCCGATCAATGACGTGACTCCAAAAAGCGATGAAAATCCGCGTTTTCGCCATGAGCCATCGCCGGAAACCGTTACTCCGTCAGTTCGTCCATTTTTCTGGCTTTCCTCCTTCTCTTCTTGCGCTGCTTTCTTCATGCTTGCATCTCTCACTGCTTTCGTTGCGATTGCTATCGTTTTGACCAATTTATCATAAAATGAATGAAAAATTGGGCGTGGCAAATCCATGAACGCGCAGAAATTTTTTGATTCCATGTAATCCTATTCCAATCAGTCGCATTGCAAGCACGATTCTACGATTTATTTCATATGCATTGCGAATGAATTTGGAACTCGGAATATCCACATCGGGACATTTTGGGCAAACGATTACAATTTTGAATCCTAAACCACGAGGACTTCTTTCTCGAAACGCAATGTCAGATCCGCACGTTTTGCACTTCACGTGCTGGGCAATAACGGCAAAAACGGCGCAGAAATTGATGATTCTATAGCCGAATTGACTATTAACATCGAATTCCTCGTTGCAGTCCTTCAGTTTTTTCGCCGAAGCACTGACGCCCGGCTCATCACTCTGACGTTCGTATTGATTCAAGGGTCGTTTCTTCCCGCCTGACCGACGCTGCGTTGGATACGAGGTTTTCGTACCTTTTTTTCCAAGATACACTCGAGCACTCATTTCAACTACACGTTCGTAAATTTTACAGTGAAATTGTAAAGAAACCACGAAAAACACGCAAAAATCGTCGCTTATGAAGAATCAATCGCTCTTTACTGTGCGCTTGCTGTCTCTAAACTAATGGAATTTTTCTTGATAATGCTCAAAAGGATCGAAAGGACACGTGGAACGTTAATACCGGCGGTTAGGAGCAATGGGGGGGGACCTATTGTGTCGTCCCTTTTCGTCATTATGTTTGCCGCAGGTAGTCGTTTCGGAGCAAGTTTTGACACGCTTGGCGGCGACCTTCATTTCCTAAGGACAACAAATTTTTTTTCGCACAGGACCTTTTTTTCTTATTCTAGAGGGTTTAAACTATTTTTTAAGCCAATAAAAAAAAATCGATTTTTCAAAAAATTTACAGTGGCCTTACCCCTTAATGAACATTGAATGTGATTTACTTCGACCAACTGGTTTGACTAGTGTTATCCCCAAATTCGCCTATATTAAATGAAGAAAAGTTTGTTTGTATTAATGGTGTTTTACTTTATATCCTAAATGAAAATAAGGACTTCGCGATAAAATGTGCTACAAGCCCCGCGCTGGCTTAATCCGGCACTGCCTGGGGTTGTTTCGAAGCGTCAATCTATCGTTTATCCTGCAGGAGTGAAAAGTATTTTCTATTCTGTGCACCGTTAGTGAAATCGATAAAATGAACCGTAAAGACCAGCGAAATAAAATCTCAAGAACGGATAAAGCAACGTTCAAGATCCGTAAAGACAATCTTCCGGGGAAAAAACGTCCGTTGAATCGCCATGTATGTGAAAAAGATGACAGTAAGGTATGGTAAAAAATATCTCTATCCTGCGAGTCATTTTTCTGACAAATTTCGAAACAGCATTGAAGTACACGCTTTGAAAATCGATTTTGACTTCTTTTTTTTTTAATGTTTGAAGTACGAAGAACATTGTGTGAACATTTTATGATGAAATTCCAAAATCGTCAAAATTATACGGAGAATTTACCGAAAGATCGTGCAGCAGCCCGAGCGCGTCATTTTTTTACCCACTTTTGAACGCGATTATCTCGAAACATAGTTTTCAAAGTCGGTGCCAGACGTATCTCGAAAACGGCTTGTCCGATTTTGTCCAAATTTGGATACAATATTCTCCGATAGTTTCTCTCGTTCGCCACGTTTTTCGCGGGGTTTTGCATTTGATTGAACCATTGTTTTTTTATGCAACCAAAATTGCGAACAAAAAACGAATGTTAAATTAAAACGGTCGCAATTCCGTCAAGAACGAAAATTTCAAAAAAATCCTACGACGCGAATTCCTTCGTAAATTATATTTCAAGAATCCGTTGCGTTTTCATGTTTCAGGTCAACCAACTGCCCGGAATTCTTCGCACCACAAGCCATGCCAACGAACAACACGTCTGACGCTGACCATAACAACGGCGCTGCCAGTCACCGGATTTATTTTTTTTATAATCCCAAAAATACCTCAATGTACATATTTTCCAATTAAAAAAAACCCGCACATAATCGAAACATTAGTTTTTGAGATAAAGATTCCCAAAGTTTACCTGTTTTTCTCGCCGTTTACTCAGGTTCCTCCCCTTAACGAGAAAAGTTTTAGTTCCACAAGCCCTTTAATCGAGTACATGAATCTGAACCCTCAATTCAACGCTGAACAAGAGTGCAACGAAACTAAGTCTCGCGAGAAAAAAAATCCCGATGTTCCAGACGGTTCGTCAATTCGACGCGCCATAAAACCTCGACTGACTCTGTACAGAAAACTCTTTGCGCGTAAAGTTGGAAAATATTTCCAAAAGTTCAAAAGAGAAAAACCGCTTCCTTCAGTCCAGTGACGAAAGAAAAAAAATTTGAAATTACCTTTTCAATCTGATTAAATTTCTGTTCTGATTTTTCACATTTGATTAATTCGCCATTCAATCGTATGCATGAAATCTTCGGAATTTGACCGCCTATGAAGTAGTAAATTCGATACGATATCTACAGGAATATGTTTTACAATTATGACAATGCGTGAGAAACATTATCTAGGTGCACTTTTCAATAAAATGTCGCCCAGGGATGGTTAACATAAAATGTACTTTGCAGTATCTGAATTTAATTCAAATATACAAATTTTGTATTAATTGTTATTTTTATTTTCAATGGTTCTTCGTATGCCCTCTTCATATTAATATTACGTGTAAATGATTTTTTTCCACGTTGAATCAACTATTATATCGATGACCGCGCTGTACAAAGTTAACCGAGAGTTGATGAACCAAGTTACTCATTAGCTGAAAATGGAGAAATACAAACATGATGCATGATCGAAACGCAAGTTTACATCTTCGATTTTGCTATCGTACCTTCGTGATTTTCTTTCGTTCAAAGTTTTTCGAGATCGTACTTTTTGAGATCCAAACAATCTCACTGCACGCAATAAAGTTTTTGGATCCGTCGCTTCGGTTTGCTCAGTTCAACCCTTCGGTTGCGACACGGGTTGATACGAGAAAACGAAAAAAAAAATTGAGTTAATGGTGGTACGATGTCAACCGAATACGACGAAAAACGTGAAGATGAAACGATTGGAGCACGGTTTGAGGGGCTGAAAAGAGTCGTTTCTTTCTGAATGTCCCGTTCTCCCAACACGTACAACATATATATACCTATAGAATTAACGTGTAGCTATATGTCGTCTGGTTGAAGGGCGAAAAGATTTTTCGACGAAAGGATCGGAAAGTCGAAGAAGTGATGTTGCCGAGGTTTCCACCAGTCGGGTGTCATTCTTTTTCTATGTTTTTTCCGGTTTTCTCACCCTCGTTCACCCTCATCACCGCATATGCTAGAGGAAAAACAATCGTCGGGCTCACAGTCTGTGCTGTCTCGAGAACAATGAAAGTTTGATGACAATGAAGGGTCTATATATTATAGATATTCGTTCTACCTCAAATAGTCTAGTTCAACAACTTATAAAGCCAAGCCCCTGAAACTGCGGATCGATGATTTGTTTAAATGGTTGTTTTAGCATTTTCTTATTGCATTTATCGATAGCAATTTTTTCGATTTTCGACACCTTTTGACGTTATCTGAACTCGCATTTTCGAAAATAGTAAAAAGATTGTAAACATCGGTATCGCGGGATTTTCAAGAAAAAATCGATGAAATATTGCGATAGAATTCAAAATATCTAAACAAATTTGAACAACCACGATGACTAAAATCATAATTCAATTATTTTTATGCGAAATAGGTAATTGGAAGATGTTGAATCTGTTTGAATGCCCAAACAAAAAAAGTGGAATTTAAGGCCATACGTGATTTTCAGGAAAATGAATTTACAAAATTTCAAGAAACAATTTACAGATACCAAATAAACCCAAATACGAATTTAAAAGGATTGTGGAAATCATGGTTGAGTAATTAACGGAGGAAAATAAATCGATTGCAAATATTGAAAGAACATCTAACAGCCTGATTGTTTAGTAATGAGTAGGAGAATAAAGAAAGTTTGCTACTTTTGTAAATATCCTTTCTCTCGCTTATCTTTCAAGGTTCGGCAGTTGCCATGATCGGTGCCAATCTGAGATTTGGCATCGGAGCTTCCGGAAACATCACTTCCAACGCTACCAAAGTATTTCAATGTCATCCTGGCGGTGTGACCGAGGCGTCGGTAATATTCAGCCTCGGTGCACTCGGCATGGGAGCAAATATTGTTCTTATGACTCTAATCCTCGCGAAGCGACAGCTCAGAAGGTAAAAAAAGTAAATTAATCATACTACATGTAACCGCACACTCAAAACTCAGATTGAACATATCCAACGAGAAAATTCAATTTTATTCATGAAATAAAAATAAGCATACATATACTATTTTCATAAGTTTATATTTGTTTATTTCTATTTTTTCATTTATTTAATTATTATTATTATTATTGTCTTTATTTTCATTCGGCTCTCGTAACGAGTACAAGTACCATATTGTACACAATGTGTCAGTGAGAAGTTTCGTAAATTTTGCACACATACGAAGGCGCATTCAATCTTTTAGTCGGAACCAGTGTCGGAGAAGATAATGCAGGGTAACGCGTCAAATCCCATAGTGATAGCCCAGACATTACGTCCCAATTATGTGCCTCATTCCTCAAACGTCTCGTTTCCCCGTTAGCTTTCAAACTGTCGGTGGATTACACGACACTTCGAATGTCTAATCTATACACACTAGCTACAACATACGCCAGCAAAACTTTGCTGTTACGGGTACCTCGTTCTGGCGGATATTAAGTCGGATGCGCTGACTGAATTGAGCCAATTATCGAAAATGCAATTTTTGTTTGAATTTAACATTTTTGATAATTCTCTAACTTCAGGTAGAGAAAATTTTAACTACAGAACAACCAGACTTTCTTACAAATAAAAAAATTACAATAGAGAAACAACTCTACTTGCAGGTCTAATTCAAAATCTTTCAAAGCTCTTATTTGAATGGACAAAACGTATTGGATGCATTTCAATTTACCCTAATGTTTAGCGGGATCAGGTGATTATCGGAAGTACAACGGTAACCAGAATTTCACTTTTTTGTATAATTCTCTAATTGTAGTTCAATATCATAATCTTTCCCGCCTAACTTTATCCTAAATAGTCAAAATGGATCAATTATTTTTTTATTTATTCTCTAATTGTAGTTCAGATACACAACCTTTTGAGGCTAGTATTATTTATTTTAATCTGATGAAATGGATCGATTGAAAGTTAATGAGCTGTTTGAATTTACGTACATAAAGCGGGCCATATACGCCATGGTATACCTGGTGGATTTACTTCAGAGCCAGTTTTTAGGCCCCTCTAAACTTTAAGACCCTAAGTATTAAAAATTAAGGTTGGATGCCACTACTACATAATTTCGTGTGTTGCCAATCGTGAATTTTATATTTCCAGTAGTGGTGTTATCCGTGTATTTTATGTATTTTTTTCGTTTTTTGAGCCTATTTTATAAATTCTTTTTTATTTCACGCAGAAGCAAGATAAATCTGAGGGTCGATTCCTCAGAGCCTAAGCTTATGTTGATGTCACCTCAAACGTTTTCTCTGCAAAGAGATTGTGCACTTTTTATCCCGATCCTGTCAGTTCCGTCACACAATGTCTCTAATATAAAAGCTTTCAGCGCTTTCCTCGGAGTCTTCACTCTCATAGATCGTACCCTCGACGACTGGAGGGAATATTTACATTTCGCAAATAAACGAAAAAAATGTCTGTAAAGTCTCGACAGATCCTGGACTGGTACACGAAATAATAAAGGTTTTGGTGTCTGGGCTAAAAATTCTTCTTAACGATGCATCGATGAACGGATTTAAGAATATCTGACATGAACAAAAAAGGATTTTAGTCTTCTTCGGCGGCCTTTCGCAATTTAATAAACATTTCGGAGTGAGATGAGCCTTAAAACCTTACTTTTTACAACACGTCCACCGACAGTAGAAGAGACGCGGCTGTAATGACCTTCCATGTCAAACAGCGCCAGCCTCGGCCAATGATTCATTGGATGACCGCTTAGCCACTTTTCTATATTCCATACATTCGGGGGAAATAATTACAGCAATTTTAACTTATATTTCTTTAATTTGATTTTGCGCAACACTACTAATGTTACCCGATCGGAGATGATTCAGATAATAAAAATACGCTGGGAAAATGTTGTATAATTTTTCCTGGTCAAGCTTGTCTTCTGGAGATTCTCTCAAGAACGTAAATTAGTAAAGTCAAGAGTGTGGAGTAGAAGTGAAAGGTGCGAAAAAATGTTGAAAAGATGAATCGTAATTTTTAAACTTTAACTTTTCTTCAATGGTGTAAGGGGCTGTGCGCAAATTACGTAACGCAATTTCGGGGAGGGAGGGGGGTGGTCGAGGTTTGCGTTACGTCACGCTTTTAGAACTGCCAGAAATAGAAAAATGTCTGCATGTTCAAGTTTTTAATGTAAAATTTGCGCACAATTTTACCGCGGAACGTTGACAGCTCTCCATATGAAATGTCACTTAAGGATTTTGAGTCCCTATGAAACATGCTAATGTTAATTGTTCAATAAATAGCTTCTTAATCGTCATGACATTTTTACACGACCTCCTGAACACGTCAGGTAAAAACATACCAAATTTTCAGAATTCTATCATCATTGCTTCTACCTCCTTAAGGGTTGAAATAAAAAATGATAAGAATATTCTGAAAATTTGGTATGTTTTTGTATGAAGTATTTAAGAGGTCGTATTAAAATTTCACGACGATTAGGAAGCTCGTTATTAAAAAATTAACATTTTGTTAAGAACAATTTTTAAAAGAAATAAAAAAAATGTATCAATAAACTTCGTTTTGTTTCCGTTGCTTTCAGTATATTGTAGATATTATAAAATTGAGAGGTCAAAAAAAAAACTTATTGCAAAGTTACATCAGTTTCCATTAAACAGCATTTAATTTGTGAATGTTAATTGTTCAATAACGAGCTTCCCAATTGTCGTGAAATTTTTACACGACCTCTGAAATACTTCATACAAAAACATACCAAATTTTCAGAATTTTCTCATCATTTGCGATTTGGGACTCAACATCCTTAAGGGGGGAAGTCATCGTGCAAGAACTTGCACAGTAGCTTTCCCCCTTCCCAAGCAAAATTTTATTTTTTTTACAATTCTTGAAAGTACATATATTGAAAAATATGTTGGCAACATTTTTAGTCACAAGTTTGAAAATTGACGGCGTTACAGCCAGTTTAGTGTGAACAGGTAGGGCGACCGGTTAGTGTCCTCAGTTCCTACAGGCGTGGCATCGTTCACAATAGTTGAAGTGCAGGCTCTTATTATTTTGTGAAATATAATGAAGATGAAGAACCGTCACATCGCCCACGACGTTATACTTTCATGTATCAATATTCTTAAAAAAAAACATAACTTTATATCAAGAAAAGCGGAACGAAAACTTTGAACACGTTTTTCTCGAACCTACTTTTCGGGAACTTGTCCCAGCGAATACCCAAAAACTTATCAACCGATTTTCAAACTTTTTTTGACTTTATTATAGTCACAGTGACTAAGGCTGTATCCCACCGATTCTTTAAAGTTTGATAATTGTTATTTTTAATGATTGCTCGAATACAGAAACAGAGCCTTAAAAATATAAAAAAATGTCCAAACTGTCAGCATTTTGTAAAAAAAACGACAACGCATAACGATAGCTACGTTTCTATAGATATCGATAAAGTGTTGACTTTTTATGTACAGAGAACCTTTCATAAAGATATCGATGGGACAATGAAGAGATGTTTCCGTCGTCAAATCAAAGCATATGCCTCGGTTAAATGATGAAAAAAAATCATAAAAATTGGTATACTACTAGATTAATATACACTTCATAAAATGAGTATGAACCCGGTCCTTTCATAATTGGTTATTTCTTCGAAAAAAACGCGCTTATTGACGACCAAACACCCGTTACGTAACGGAATAGAGGGGGGGGGGGGGGGGGAGTTCAGGCCAGGCGTTGCGGTCCCGTTACGTCGGGGCAGGGAGGGGTCAAAAATTGAGAAATTTGGCGTTACGTAATTTGTGTACGCCCCCTAACTTCAAGTTTTTTCTTCAGCAATTTATGGTTTCCCTTTGTCTTTAAATCGAAAATTATTGTTCTGTGTAAGAATAAGAATCCGGAATAACTTTAGTTAACTGTTCACTAAATGATATCGCTATAGGTCATATATACATTAAAGACAATGAGACGAAAAGAAAATTCTGCCACAACGATCGAACGGCCTCCTCAGAACCGTAAAACTTTCGTAGTGAACATTTATTCGCACGTCTACAATTTTCCCAGTCTGTTTGCCGTATTAGTAACAAAGGGACACCTTGTACACCTAAAGCCTTGTATCGATTGCATAGAAAAGCAATTAAAGCATTTCAATGGTTTTGGTCCAATGGTTTTCAGATGGTCTCAGGGGTTACTGTTCCATCAAGCAATGGTCGACTGCGCCAGGGCCGCGATACTATTGCCCCTTGGATCCAGTATATTGAACTGTCAGCCGGTCAACAAGTGTTCACTCGTCGAGACGGCTTTTCTACTGTTGGTGACCGTTTCAACGGTCAACATGCTTACGACAGTCCTAAACGATAGTCCGGTGTTTCCCGAGAGCGACGAAGAAGCCGATCTAACAGCTCCCTTGCTCATGGACTCGCCACAGGTAATGACGAAATAATTTCTTCCATCGAACCGAGCACACTCATTTTTGTACGTATTCATTCCTGGCTGTTTATTTACTGCCGCCTAAAAAGTTTCTCCATTTTTCACAGTGAAATGATTGTTCCTTTTTGCTTTGTAAATATTTTATCAATTAAAATTAATGTGTGAATTGAAGTTCACCTTGATGGCAGAATGCTACGGCTATCAAAATTTCTAATGGACGTTCGCGCGACGGACCAACGAACGAACTATCTGCAGCGACAACGTCCATTCACCGGGTGATTGCGGTTTACCTCGTTGTATGAGGCGGACGAGACCACGCGCCTATGAGCTTCAGTGGTTAAAAACTTCGAGGCAATAGGTCATCGTATTACGAGTGATGAATTTATGGATTTTGCTACACTGTGTCGCTGATTGGCCGCTGATCGACGTACGAGCAAACCAAACCTTTGGCATCTGTTGCCTTCGACGATGAAACATGTGCAAATCCGATTATTCTCGCTTTTATTGAAAATCGATGAAAAAGGAGTCTTCGCAATCAGCATTTTTGATGGATGCTCTATCGAAGCATCCAACTATCATCAAACTATCGAAGCATTTTTGAATTACACGATTGATCGAATACAATTTCGCGAAAGGATTTATTAAACTTTCAATAGTCATTTTGAAATCTTTTATGTACAGAGTTATCAAAGTCTGTATTAAAGTACAGTCCGAAAAAAATACTACCAATTTATAGAAAAAAGGGGGGCTTTTCCGAAAACAAGTTTTTTCTTCATGGCAAATCTCCGAAGTAGGTTATCTAAATATTAATCCGCGTAGTTCTAAGGCGTCGAAATCGTCAGTGGCGTCAACATTTTTTAAATTAATTGGCGTCAAGACGCTTCCGAGTCTCTTGATATCCTTAAAAGGTTTGGCACGAAAAACAAATATAATCGCTTTCGGAGAATCCTTTTTGTACATAGGTACTCAAATATCGCTTTTTTACAATACATTATGAAAACTTTGGCAAATCTGTACGAACAATAGAAATACTGTAGGATTTAATTTAATCTCTTCTGTTCATAAGATATTATTTTAGAACCTGTCTTCTAAATAAAGGAGAATAGCAATTTAACAGACGTAACTCACTTACCTAATCTTGATTCCGTCTAATCGAATATCCTTCTGATAGTATACCAAATAGTTGCATTCTAAAAAATGTATAAATAAAATAAGGCGGAAGATTCATAACTAAAAGTTAAAAGTCTTGCGGGTTACTATTTTTTCGCAAAACAATTCTTTAGCACACGAATTTTCAATAACCACCTACCAGGCAACTGCGCGAGGTGTCTTTCTCTGATTCTGATGAACGTTGGTTTGTTGTGAAGTAGGTCAAAATAGTCAACACGTATTTTTTTATACCGGCAGAACGGCATTTTTACGGGGTGAAACGCACCTTTAAACTGTGGGTGTTTTTCGTTTTTCGGCGATAAATTTTTAACGGAACGCGATACAATGAAACTCCAAATGGCAATGATGGTCCATTTTTCGGGTACTATACATTGAATATGAGAACAGTGCAAATCATACCAAATGTCATGTTGTTTATTGTAAAGGTACCTTTTTAATGCGTATATTCGACAATTTTGATCTGATTGGGATGTAAATTTGCACATGTGTAGAGGATGGAAAAGGAGTGGATACATATTTTTTCCATGTTTCGCAACTAAGGGGTTGAAGTCACTCTTCCATTTTATGGCCAACACCGAACTATAATCAGCTAACCTTTTGCAATATCCGATTATATTCGTGGCAATACGAGGTCGTTCGATGGCTCGTTTAAATGCCTATGTAACAGACACTCTCTCTACCCCCATACCCCTCTGACAAGGAAACCGCAGAAGAGTCTCACCCAATGGTATTGAAAACTTCGTGTTTTGCATGCGTACCTACGAAGATTTTCGTCGCATTGGAATGTAAGTTGTTACATGTGGTGAGGACAAAATATAGTCGGCATATGTTTTTTTTGTTGTTGTAAATTCCCTTCAATGTTTCGCTGATCTAGGCGCAGAAATACTTCGTGCTTCTGGAAATGGCTAGATTACAATTGTATATTAATAACAACAAAAGTTCCGTCTCTAAAGACACTATATTCGAAAATTACAGCATTTTCGGTTATTCGCTATAACTCGGGAGAGGAACGATAGAAAAAAGTGATCACTGCGAAAATATTTGTTTCCTCGTAAAAGATGCAATTGCGGTAATACTGAAGAAAAATCATTTACATATTGTTTTCTTTGGATTACCCCTTTTGCATTGAAGATAAAGAGTCGCGGCCGATATTTGACAAAGATTTTCCACGATTATAATTTTTGTTCGCTTTTTTTGAAATCGTGGGCGAGACAAGATACAAAAAAAATCAAGCAATAACATTCTTTCTTTTCTACAAGTTACGCAATTGATAAGAAAAATAAACTCTGATCAAAGTGGATTCAATTTAGAGCTACATACAGGTTGCACATCAGCATCAACAACACACAGCTATACAAAACAATCTTTGATTTCAGCTAGTGGTAAGCTTTTCGTGCACGGATGTGACTGGTCATTCCCTAATTTGTGTCGGGCCCTGACCAGACTTGTCTTGTCTGATTTACCTGACCGAGTCCTCCCGTTGGTTCCAAGAAGTATACACGGTGAGGCACATAGTATTACAGAGCAATAGCACTCAAACTATTGATCGTATCCAAAAATATTTCAGACAAAAGTTTCAGTGTTCGAGAAGGCCGTCATACTGGACCACCCTATTTTTTTTTATCGGTGGAGGCGCTGAAGCTACGTCCAGGTCAACTCCACTTTTTTAAATGGAACCTTGTATTTTTTTTCGGTGACATTATTACCGATTTTAAGACGAATTCAGCGACCTACAACACAAGGTCATATTGTGATCGAAAAAAAATACATGGTTCCATTTTAAAAAGTGGAGTTGACCTTGACGTAGCTTCAGCGCCTTCACCGATAAAAAAAATAGGATGGTCGAGTATGACAGCCTGCTCGAACTGAAACTTTTGTCTGAAACATTTTTGGATATGATCAATAGTTTGCGTGCTATTGCTCTGTAACACTTTATATGCCTCACCCTGTACATGCCCAATACACAACCAAAATCAATGATACGTTTGGATTCTTGGAGCGGTCGATATCCAGCCGCATTTCGAGAAATGGATGTGCAAGGGAAATATATCGGGGTTTAAAGTATTCCAGCATGTATTACATGTATTACTTCGGTAGATATAACAATCAAACAACTCTTGTACATCCGACGAGTACGAATGTTAATGGCTTCCGTGTATGAAAAAACTTCGGCACACGCTTTTCTGACATAGTAATTATGGTAGATTCGTTTGTACGGGATCTCCCCCCTTATTATATTCCTCGCCATATTCCACTACTCATCCCCACCTTGCGGCCGTAGTCGACTTCCCCCACTATATCGCATTTACCATGACATTTCTACCATGGGTTTAGAGAAACTGCGGAGAACCTATACCAATAAAGCCAGTCCCAGGTTCGCTTCCCAGTTTCGGTGTTAGGTGCATTTCGTCTAGAATCAAATTACGGGCTATCGTCGTATGCACACGACACACACACATACCGGTCTGTGTGCGTGACATCCGTGTAGAACGGGAGCTACGTCACGCTCGTGTTTATTTTTCTCTGAGGCTTCGAGATTGGGATTCGAAACCGCGACCTCCCGATGAGCTGGTTCAGAAGCAAGCACGCTAACTACTAGACCAGCAGACCGGCTTTCTGACATAGTAATATTTTTCAATCACGACGTCAATCGGTACTTGGAAGACAATATTATTGAGTTATAATCTCTCACACAAAACCAGATTTCTTCTCCACGGTTTCGAACCTTTTCAAACATGCATGGTACAGAAGTGGTTACGCAGCAACAAAACCACCAGTATTCGAAAATTCAGTAGAAATTTGCTTTTTACAAAAAGCACTGACATGCAATATTTGCGGGGAAGTTGCTATTATGACCTGTGCGGGGCGTGCGAAATCTTTTCGTTTCAAAGACTTTCATCACGACTATCATTATTACAATAAGTATAATCCACGAAAAAAAAGATAGTTGAGACATTCATTAAATAAGCCCGGGAACTTTTTCACGAAAATGTTGTAATTTTCGCAGGTAGTCGCGGAGGAAAATCTTTTCGCAAATACCCGATTATAATACATCTGTCTCCAGGAGCACGAACTTAACCGAGTTCTGAAAAAACCTTACCTATCTCTGCGCTGATATTAGCGAAAAATTGAAGAGAAGTTTTCACCCGTTGTTAATTGCAAAGTGTCGACTGAACTTTAAACATGTTCAGTTATATTCCGGCCGCTACACATGTAGAAAGATGGCTGTTACTTTGAGACAAACATGTTAGTAGATACGCTTGCAAAATAAGTCTTTGTTTTTGTAATCAACAATAGTCAATGTGTTGTTATACTTATTGTCATCATCGTGAATATATAGTAATGGGGAAAGAAAATATTGTTTTCATTAGCACTCTATTGCAATATTGCCCCGTTCACGAGCTATAGCCGAAAAATGAAGAAAAAAAACGTTCGTTTACGAGTGCGTTTAACGTCTTGAAAATAGCATTCCACCGAAACAAATAAATTCTTATCGACAATTTTTGTTCGGTCCACTTTCAGTTCGTCTCACCTCAAGTTGTGCCAAATTTGTTCAATCCCGAAAGGGGTGGATAGACCCTTGGACGGTTTCTTTGTCAGAAGGGGGTAGGGGTGGAGGGAGTGTCTTACATAAATATTTAATTAATTCATCGAACGAGCGTGTACTGGCACAAATTTAACCAGGTATCGCAGAAGGTCAACTGATTTCACGACAGTGTTGGCCAAAATATTGAAAGGTCGATATAACACCTTGTTGTAAGATATCGACAAAACAAAAACATGCACCCGCGACTTTTCCGCCCTCCTTACATGCGTAAATTTGCATCCCAATCAGATGAAAATTTTCGGATACGCATGAAAAAATTACAATTTCCAATAAACATTATCAATTTTGTTTCCATCCGCTTCGTTTTCGTCTCCAATGTACATTACTCGAAAGCGAAACATGCACGGAGAAAACAGGGGCCTCGGAGTTGAGAATGAATACTATGCGTCTAAAAAAAAATATCATTAAATATCAAAAAGTCTTGAATGGAAGATAAAAATTGTAATTATGGTATAGTAATAATGAAGAAATTTTAATTTTAACCTACGATATCGCACGTAAACTGATACAAATAATACATTTTATTCGGCATATTGTGATTTTTCGTAGTATTCAAAAAAAATATTTTGCCCACGTAATTGGAACAATTAGTTTCCAGTATTCTACAAAAAGGACGCGGTATAAAGAGTCACATTTTACTAATCAACTTCGTAATATTTTTCGCTATACGCCGAAGATTAATGCTATGCGTATAGTAAAATCTATACATACACGAAGATTCATGCTATACGTATAGTAAAATCCATATGAAAATATATCGTGTAATAAAGGTTGGTATTTTACAAAGCACGCATCATTTTTACGATACAGCGTATAGGACTCGCGCCTATGCGAGAATAGTTTCAAATGTAATATGCACGCATCATTTTTACGATACGGTGCGAGAATCATTTTTATACTTCTATAACAAGTCTTAGAATTTCTGAACTGGCAGTAAACTGCTATATTTTCTAGCACTGAATATTAGAATTCTGGCAACGAGTGCTATAATTTGAGGCCGTATTTTTCTCCGTGTGGTGATTTGAAATTTCTTCGTATCTCGTTTCGGCAAAAAGTTGTCGCCGAAGACCGGGAAAAAACTTTTTCAAGGGTACGTTTCACCCTTTTGAAACGGAGTTCCGCCAGATTAAAAAAAAAATGTGTCGACAATTTTTACTTACTCTACAGGCAGGTCAAACTTCATCAAAACCGAAAGAGAACACCGCACGGTCTTCTGTTGTTAAAGTACGTATCCCCCAATAACGATTTACTAGATTTAATTTATTTATATCGCATACTCGATCGTACAATAAGAGAAGTGGTAACCATTCGTTGTTGTCGTACTTGATGTTCTTATTGTGAGCCATTTGTCTGTTACAGTGCGTTCTATTCGGCACTTTTATGATATGGTTCGCGAGTATAACGATAAATCTTGGGCCGACTTTTTTGAGCGGAGCACTAGCAGCCAACACGGAAAGCGGCCACAATGCGCCAAGTTGTCCACTCGTTCATGGGCCCTTCCGTCACTACATCCTCAATGTTTTATGGATAGTCATAAACGTAATTTGCGTTGCACTGACGCTCTTTCATCTGAGGAAACTGCATCGTGATCTTACGAAAGCGAACGTCGAGGCGGTATGTTTTAACGAAATGTACATTCGGTACGGATTCAGTTCTCAATGGTTCTAAACTATCTATACTGTAATAAACATTGCCATCCCGTGCAGAAATGTGACCGGGCATTCCCTCCTGTGTCGGGCCCTGACCAGACTTGCCTTGACTGATTTACCTGACCGGGCCTTTCCATGGAACAAACCGGGGAGATCACTAAATCGTCTTTTACGGCTTACCATCTATGTTTGGAAATAACAATCTTCTGGGATGCATTGCGAGCAAGTACATCTTCACGTAATGTCTGTCCGGCCAAAACATTTACATGTCCTAAAAAGTAAAGTAGAGATGAAACTAATACATATGTTGTAATTCTATTCACCATTAAAAGCCTTAATTTAATCAATGATCATCGACGAGGATAAGAATGCTTATCATAAATACCAGAATTACAATAACTCATAATTTGAGCATAATGAAAAGCCAAAATATACAATAAGGCAAAATAGTACAGCTGGTGATTTGTGGTTTCTCGAAGCCATGTCGCAATGTTGGGAATGATCAATGTTCTGGCTGGGAAGATATTGCCTGAATGTATTTCCCCAACAATCCGCCAGGTGGCTACATACAAGCGAAGCGCTTCGTACAAGCAAGGTACAATCATACGAGGATGGAAGTTCGTCCTGTGCGTCGTACGTCGTACAGAACTGCGCTGCTTTGCAGCGTGCACTTACGCTTATGATTTTGCGATATTTGTGAAACAACGCTTTGCACTCGAGGCCTTTTTCGCCCGCATGGTAAATGATGAGCGAGTCTACTCTCGAGTGCAGAGGGACACTAAGTATCATTGTACCACCGAATACTATCTATTTTACTCGAGAAGATCGCCATGAGCCTTTCCAGTACTTGATTATTATCGTGTCGAGTTCCTAATTAGTTCCCTATCAGTTCCCGGAAAAAGAAACGGCGGATCGGGCCTGGGCTAAGACCCGTTACATGGCGAACCTGATCCACGCTGGGCGGCCTGACCATGGCCTGATATTATGTAGAGAAGGCAGATCAGGGGCAGGACTTTGCCCGACTCAAATTTCTACACGGGCATGCCTCAATTATATTTGACACGAGCGAGTGGCTCCGGCGAAGTCCCATGTCAAGCAGCGTTGGTCTGAACCAATATTCGGACGGGTGACTGTTCGGCCGCGCACTAATTTCATAATCACAACAGTAAAAAACAAAAAAGAACCTTCTTTGCGTTCCAACGATGCAAACTCCAACACAATCCATAATTAACATATGAATGGAAACCCAATTATTATACCTCGTTGGAGAAATACAATATGCGTCTCCGAAAAAATACAAAACACGTTAATCTTAATAAGAGAATAAAGTGGATGAGGAAATCCCGATAAAAAGATATCGAACGACGTACGAAATGTCTCGGTTAATTTACAAAAGCACCGAAAACTGAGTTTATTGCCACTTTAAAAGTCCATCGCGCACACAAATGCATATAAATGGTGTCTTAAAATGGCCTAACATGTTAAATTGCACCCCACTTTTTTGTGGCGAGCATAGAGTACTAATCCTTGACAACTGGCATCAGGAAGTAATGCGGTTAAGTCATGGAGAACTACATTATCGAGCAAAGCATAGGAATTGTAAAAATTCACTACAAAAATGGTGAAAATGTTTGCAGAGACGGTTCGAAACTCCGCACGTCTTTTGGTCATCATAACGCACCATCGCGCAACACTGTGGTCAATTTAATGATAAAACGTAAGGTTAGTGGTTCAATTCTGACCGTGAAAAGCAGTGGCTGTCCTCGTACCGGTTAGTCGAATGAAAACAGCCGCAGTGAATGCAAGTGTTAACAAAAGTCCTTCCACCTCGATTCGCCATCGTGCTCAGCAATTGAACATTTCAAGATACTCTGGGTAGCAAATTTTGACGAAAGATATACATATGAATCATGGAGCCTAGATATCAGGAGGTCCAGCGCCAATGCAAAGGCGCTGAAAAAGCGTACCCGAAAATGCATCGAAGTGATGGCGCTGGGGTGCAGCGGCACCTACATATTGGTCAACTAGATATTGGTCATTTATATTGGTCAACTAGATATTGGTCAACTAGATATTGGTCAGATATTGACCAATATATTGGTCAACTAGATGAAAGTGATCGGAGAAGTTTCTAACCTCACGACAGACCGATCGTGAAATCAAACATCGAAATATCCGCCGATACATAATTTCCTCATGACGGTTCGAAGAAAAACTCAAAAGCGAGAAAAGGTCTCAAACTCAAAATGACGGTGACAGAGCCCATATTGAAAAACGTGTTTTTTTACAAATAGCTTCACGGGTGCACAGTTTTCTCGTAAAGTATAAGACCTGGAAGAAAATCCAAGAAAAATGTATAATCTATAAATTATAAGCTATGGGACTACATAGGGATTTTACTTATCAAATTTTGAAAAGATGGCGCACTTTAAAAGAAATAAATCGATTTTTTGCCCAAAAAATAAGCAGTAAAGTGTTTATAAAAAAAAGTTTACATTTAATTTTTTTTTAAACGGCTACGTACTCCCATAGAGAATGTAATTGTAAAGCTAGTATCAAAATATCAAATCGATGCATGTAAAAGTGTTCGAATAATCCGTCTTCCCAGTTTGAAAAAAGTGATTTCGAGGAAAACGCGTTTAAAGTTGTACGAGCAATTTAGCGCGCGCTCCGAGGCGTTGCGGCAAAATTGATAATTGAACCTTTAAATAAGAAAATTCACTACGCTTATAGAGCATGTAATTGTAAAGCTACTATCAAAATTTCAAATCGATGCATGCAAAGGTGTTCGAGTAATCCGTCTTCCCAGTTTGAAAAAAGTGATTTCGAGCAAAACGCATTTAAAGTTGTACGAGCAATTTAGCGCGCGCTCCGAGGCGTTGCGGCAAAACTGATAATCGAACCTTTCAATAAGAAAATTCACTATGCTAATAGAGAATGTAATTGTAAAGCTACTATCAAAATTTCAAATCGATGCATGCAAACGTATTGGAGTAATCCGTCTTCCCAGTTTGAAAAAAGTGGTTTCGAGGAAAACGCGTTTAAATTTTTCCAAGCAATTTAACGCGCGCTCTGAGGCGTTGCGGCATAATGGATAATTGAACTTTTAAATGAGAAAATTCGCTACAGGACCAATTGCACATTGTTTTTATGACACCAAAGTATTTTTTAGGCAAGAAAACGCCTTTCCAAAATCCCAGAGGGTTGTTATCCCTTAACACGAATGAGGGTTAGGTACATCATCTGTGATCCGTCTTAGATTGCACCCATGTTTAGCGTATATCTATATACATATAGGTGCCGGAGCACCCCAGCTTTCCTTTCTCGTCATCGTTTTGGGGACGAGTTGAAAGGTCTCACTGGACCTCCTGGTATCTAGGCTCCATGATATGAATCCTCCAATTACAAGATTCAATTGACACGAGAACTGCTGCTGCCAGCAGACTATGCCATTTTTCGGATATTGTGTTCCACACATAACCTCCGCATGTTTGTATCTTATATTAGAATAAAAATATTCGGACTTTTCAAATGAATAAAACGTTTTTAAAATAAATTAAACTGTCAGGTCATTTCGAGACACCCTTTATGTGTCTAGGATGTTTCGGGATATGAGTACACGCCTCTTCTTGTATAGTTTATAGGCACGCGGACTAATCTTTTTTTCTTTTTGTTTTCACTTCACACCCGCATGCAGGTACGAGTTGCTGGACTGGTGACGACCCTAGTTAACGTGACCGGTGGTCACGACGGAACGAATGGTATGGTCGAGGGTGGAATAACCGATGTGAGAAATGTAACAACCCCCAAGGTGAGCCATGAATTTTCAATTCCCACTCCCAAAAACCGAAAACGAGAGGATGGTTTTCACGGCGATGATAGGACGAGAGAGGTGTGGGTATAAAAGTTGTGGCGTGCAATAGACAAATGAAAATAATGGCATAGGGTTACGCTTCGTGCGAGCGGGGAAAAGTAACAAAGTATTGTTTGTCACGCTCCAATTTTCCGGCTCACCATCGGACAACCCGAATAAACGCGCATTCGACGAGAAAATTCGAGCCTTGGAACCTTGTCTCGTACATTTACTCTTTTTTGTAAGCTTTTCTCATGGTAACAACTGCGAAAACTCGTCGGCGATAGCCACAAGCCCTTAACTTACTTACCGTAAGACCCTTTCCCCCTTTTTTGTTCCAGCAAGCTAATTGCAGTACGACTGCATCACTCGGCGACTACAAAACTTTTATCAACAGAAAAAAGAAACTCGTGTAACTGTACAAATCATTATACAGGGTGTCACAAAAGTAACGGGACGGCTGAATATTTCCGCAGGTAAAACAATTTCCCAAAATGTTAAGGTCGTTCTTGAAGTAACTTGACCCAAGGAATTCAATGGTGACCTTGGCGATGTACTTCAAGGTTATTCCAAGGTCAACTTTTGTTTTTCAAATGGGAATCCCCTTGATTCCCATTTGAAAAACAAAAGTTGACCTTGGAATAACCTTGAAGTTCATCGCCAAGGTCAAAATGAAGGTCACCATTGAATTCCTTGGGTCAAGTTACTTTAAGAACGACCTTAACATTTTGGGAAATTGTCTTACCTGCGGAAATATTCAGCCGTCCCATTACTTTTGTGACACCCTGTATGCAGTTTAGCACAGGAAATAAATCATTCCGAAGAAAAGTTTGGAATTGCGGGTCGTTACGGAAGTTTTTCTTTTTCTTATATTAAATTTAGAGATACATATTAATTCGCTTCTCTACGTTGACGGAATCTTTTCTGCCGGATAAGGAAAATAAGCTAGCGAATAATAGATCGTGATTTTTGTATCCTCAGGCTAAACATTCAGAACGCAAGTGGACAAAGGTTGGATACTAGTAGATTTTGAAAATGAAAAATGTACTGGGTCACCGCTTGGCCACGTAGTGGCCTACATGTCGACTACTACAACGAGCGAGACAGTCTTACTAGCTTCCTAATAGGGAGCGCGACAGAAACTAAAAAAGAGCTACATATAGCGACACAGGTTTTCCCCGTGCGAATGCGAGGGCACGGGGAAAAAAAATTATGAGACTGTCATTAAATAAACTACTATCCAATGCCATCACGAGCTCTTCTATTTGATGCAAAATCGAAAAAGACCGAATTCATGCCTACCGAATTAACAATTTCTTGAATTTAGTGAGTTTAACCATACCGTTCACACACCAAATATATTTTTACAGAGAACGGGGGCGATCGAGGAACATCGTAAAATGCGAAACTATTTGAGAAGAATGGAACGGGAGGGTGTACAAAGAGTGAAGATGTTTCTCGTAATAACAGCTGCCTACGTAATATTCTGGGGACCCTTGTTCTTCGTGACTCTGGTGCACCATCCCGTGATCGGGAATGCCATGGGCTACGAGGTATAAGCGTAATTAAGTTTAAAAATCGTTTATAAGCTTTCCCCCCTGACCCAGCTCTGGAATTTGCCTCTATTTTCAGAGTTCCATGTCACCGAGGATCTACTTTCCGCAACGACGCATTTGCATTAAAATCCTATCCAAATTATTTAGACGGATTAATATAATAACCATAAAAATAATAATAATAACGGTAACAATTTCCGTACCATGGAAATTAAGTAATAACCATTCTGAAATATACATCGAAACAGATATGTATGTAAACTAGAACGCCTTAATGTAAAGTTTTAAAGTAATTGTTGATAACATTTCGAAATATCAGAAAGCAACGTATTCCAAAAATCCAACGGAAATAATATGTCATTATAAACGATTAGTATAGAAGCTATTTATAAAAATCTATCATTCTTATTATTTTTTAAACTATGGATCCGCCATACAGGATTTGTTCCATTTGTAGGAGTCTGCGTTACGTGATCACCCTATTGCAACTTTTTTCCCCACCTTGTGGCCTCAGCCGCAAGCGCATTTTCCCTCTGTATCGCATTCACCGTTATATTTCTGACGTGAGAATGAGGAAATGTGGAAAACCTATACCACCAATTTAGCCGGCCCCAGATTCGCTTTCTAGTTTTGGAGCTACGTCGCGTTTCGTTGAGAAATGAATCACAGGCTACAGGTTATACACGCACATACGAGTCCGTGTGCGTAAAATCTGTGTTCAACCGAAGCTACGCCTGCATTTATTTTTCTCCGAGACTGCGAGGCTGGGGTTCGAACCACAACCTCCCGATGTTCTGTTTTAACGACAAGCACGCTTACCGCTAAACAAGCACACCCGTTTAAATCCATTATTTGTATTAGTTATAATAAAAATTTGCACATAATTTTTTAGGATAGAATGGAAAAGTTATATATTTTTAAAACATCTTTTATATATTCATAATTTTATTATTATTCGTAATGTAAATAATAAATTATTATAAATGTATGGTAAAAAGTAATGGGCACTTGTAAAAATGTGTAACTGCTGTAATAATAATAAAAATAAAGTGTATTAAAAAATGTAATTAAACAATTAAAATGTCTACTATATAAAAAGATATTAGGGTGATTAAAAAATATCGATTTTTTTTCTCAACGGAAAACTGAAGTATGTTAATAAAGAGAAAGTTTTGCAAAATTTGAGGATTCTAAACAATTTTTCAGGTAGTGCTTGTACGCTCTTTTCATGTTTTTTTTCATGATTACCGAAGTATTCATTTTTTTTGTTATCTCGATGCAGAAAATCCAATGTAAGTTTGGATTGGTGCGTGATCCAATGTAAGTTTGGATTTAATTTTTCTGTAACAATACACATTTTTTATTTAATTATTTTTTTTACCATAACCACTTGATGAACAAGAACACGGTGTTTACAGCACTGAACGTCTAACAAGTATGCGGGTTTTTTGGAGCAATATGTTGTTTTCGAATAAGAAAACAAATGATGAAAAAACGAAAAAAAAATTAAAAGTCGATTGAGCACTACTTAAAAAAATGTTTAGATTAGGTCTATCGAATGTGGTATAAATTACTTTTTCATAACGTAGTGACATTTTCCGTTGAATGCCGCAAAAAAAAATTAATTTTTTTTTGAACCACCCTAATGTATATATTTAGTATATACGTATACATGTATACATAAAACAGGGATAATCTTTCAGGTGACTCTACACATCGCTTATGTACACGCGTTCGTAAACCCCGCCCTCTTTTTGACACTTCATCGGGGCCTTAGGCAAGGTATATCGGAAGTTTGCTGCGGTTGTTGCGAGAGCTTAGCGCGATGGATACTTGGCTCGACAACATCTAGCCCCTTACAAACCGCCCAGCCACCTAGATACGAGCCGCCCATGAATCTACCATCGCCACCGGATCCACCCCTGATACCGGCAGCCGTTACCGCCTGCGATCTTAGCGACGTTGCTATGCTCAAACCACCCTTACCACCAATCGCGAAACATCTTCTTCCGGTATAGTATTTCAGCGAGGGAAGAAAAAGAACGAGTTCATTTTACAATATTTTTCTTTTCGTCCCTTCTTTTCAAACATGCATTGCAACCATGAATGCTTCTGCCTTAAGGATGTTGTGTCCAGAATTGAAAATGGCGATCAAATTTTAAAAATTTGATAGGTCATTATATAAACCATTTGAAAGGTTGTGTAAAAAGTTCATGACGATTATGAAGCTGGCTACTGAAAAATTAGAATGAAATTAGAAATTAGCGTGCAATCCACAAATTGCACACAGCCTTATGGAAACTGAAGTAACTTTGCAATTCTATTAGCAAATAGCAAACTTTGCTATTTGTTTTCAAGAAATAGAAGAAATATTTATGAATGATCGTTTTTTTATTTAAAATATATCAAAAATAAAAGTGGTTTTATGGTGCAAGAAACGACGTCGTCCGTGAACGAAAATGAGTATTTACATTTCCCGCTACTTTCGGTCTATGCAACGTGTCCGCTATATTCTTATATGTTTCTCCTCAAGTGTGATTTTTTTTGTATTTTTGGCATCATTTTTTATAACAACGGAAAATAATAATTGCAAAGTTACTTCAGTTTCCATGAGGCTGCGTGTAATTTGTGAATTCTAATTTCTCAGTAGCCAGCTTCCTAATCATCGTGAAATTTTTACACAACCTTTCAAATGTTTTACATAATGACCTATCAAATTTTTGAAATTTTCAATTTTGGACACAACATCCTTAAGAAGAGTCGCGCGTTTCACCAATGATTTCTGGTAATAGCTATACTAATCGGTTGCAAGATTTCTAAAAACTTCTACTTTTTATTTGTGTTTTAATAATTATATATTCTGCTAAATTGTATTAAGAGCGTCCCATGTTTACCCATTGTATGTTGGATGATTTTTTACACGTAGATGTTTCGACTCAAAGTTCAGTTTTGGGGTGTTCTTAACTCCCGCTATACGAGATTTCGGAGAATAATTTATATTCAAACCTACGCCATTTAGTAATTATTTTTCTTATGAGCGTTTCTTTTGAAAAATCGTGCGGTGAGCTGGAATTTTATCGCCAACAACCACAGTTGATATGTTTGCAAGCATCGCTAAGAATATACGGGGATGCAATGGCAAAACAATTAGCCGCAATTCGAAATTCTCCAATTTATATCGGAAATGTGACATTGAATCAGTCATAAATGACATTACATGTAGACCAGGCTACAAATTTTGTTTTAGAAGTCTCTTTTAAATAATTGTTGCATCTGTACTTTTTAGTATTTAACTTTATTGGGGAGAAACTGTTGGGAGTGCCTCACGACTGCCGCTGTTATTGAGTCACTCAACCGTTTAGAGCATTACCGTACAGTTTGTTAGGGATGTATATAAAATCCAAACGAGAAAATGAGCAGAAATAGAGCACGTCACAATTACTTTCACTACCATTATATAGTGAATGATTGAAGAAAATTCCAAAAAATTTTTTCCATACCTTAACTACCCACGCGAAAAATCGAAAATATTCTATACCACTTTTTTTACTATGTATTTCCTCATCATATCTGACAAAGAAACCGCGTGAGGTTTCTGTCTCCCATTCTTATGAATTGTGGAATGTGCGTAGAGTGGGTCAGAACTGGTAACACGTATTGCGGTAAATCAGCGTGCCTAATTTTTTACGGGTTGAACGCGCCCTTGTATATCGCGTTTTTTTCTTCATCTTCCGGCAGTAACTGTCAAGCAGAACAAGATGGAAACTAATTTCAAATCGTAAACATGTTTTAATGGTCGAGTACTAAATTTGTATGATGAGAACGATGCAAATAACAAATTCACATTGTTTAACGCAAAGATGCATTTTTTTTAATAGCACATCTGCGAACGATTTTCCTCCTAATGAAATGTAGATTACAATACAGAAAAAAGTAGCGGATGCATATTTTATGTGTTTTTCGGTACGGTGCAAATGAGAGGTTGAAACCACCCTTCGATTTTTATTGTTAATAAAGGCTCATAAGTATCTAAGATTTTGCAATGTCTTACGAATTTCGCGTTCTTGTAAACTCATTCAGTTATTGGACTTGATATTTACGAGAAATAATCTTCCTCCAGTCCTGCTCTCCTCTTGTATAGGACATTCCAACCTTGAAGATTAGAACATTTGCGAAAAGTAGTACTATAGTACTGTGTTTTTTAATACTGCGTCCCGGTAATGTGATAATTAATGTTTATTTCAGGTACGGATATACTACTTGCTTTTTGAAATGCATATCTTAACCATAAAATACATTCGAAGCATGAAAGGGTCTTCACTTGTTCTTTTAACCCCTTCGTTGGCATTGACGCAATAGTGCGTCAACCTTTATTTCCCTATTTAACTTGCTCTGATTTGAAATCGGAGCCTCACTCGGGGGTTTTTGGACTCGCTGAATCCGAATTTGAAGTAAAAATTCGGAAATTCAAAATGACGACGCCAATATGGCGGACAAAAATGAAAAACTTGACTCGATTCAGATGAAAATTAGTACTCCGGGATTTTTGAGGTCGCTTATTACGATTCTGAACGTTAAATTTGAAAATTCAAAACGGCGGCGCTAGAATGGCGGACCGAAATTAAAAATTTAACTCGATTTAGATAACAATTGGTACCCTGGGATTTTCGAGGTCGCTTATTACGAATCTGAACACAAAATTGAAAAAAAAAAAAAATTCAACTTCATACAGACTGCTATTGTATCCGCAAACTGAATTTAAAAATGTTATGTTCAGACTCCTAATCAGTGACCTAGAAAACCTATGAGTACCGAGTTTCATCTAAATCAATCTGTATTCATTGTATTTTCATTCGCCATTATTGTTCGTCATTGTGAATTCCTGAATGTTGAGTTCAGATTCGTAATCAGCATCCTCAAAAACCCCAGAGTACAAGTTTTCAGGATAAAAAAATGTCATGCCATTTTCCGCACTTTTTGCCGAATTCTCTCTGCCAACGAAGGGGTTAAGGGAGGACACCAGTGTAAAAGTTTCAAAAAATCGTTTTTTTGGAAACAGTTTTGAAAAATCCTTTGAACCTTCAAAAATATGATGCATATTCGTTGATGGCTGAAAAAACAACTTTAAAGCGGTTTTCGAGCTATTTTTGGGGTGAGTCTGCGAGCGCTGAAAAGCGCCTTCGGCGATGCCAAGCCAGTAGACGCATTTCTCGACTCCTGTAAGCCTATCTTTAATGAAAAAGTTACCGACTAAAAATAGTTTTATTTTCTAGAAACAGGTGACATTAGATTACGAAAAAAATTCATCAGCTCATGGTTTTTTCATAAAACCATGTTTTTTAAATGGGCACGCAGCAAAACTCGAACATTTTTCGTCCAATCGACTTGAAATTTTAACTGTAGTTTTTTAGATTGCATCAACAGTCAGCACATTTTTCGATTAATTCCAAATTGTAAAAAATATATCACTTTTTATATGAAAATTGTGGCGAAAAAAAACGAACTTTTTTTCAAACTTGTCTCTATTCTTTTTCATTGTTTTTCATCCCCCCCCCCCCCCCCCCACTTGACTGCTAAAACTAATATAATTAACGAAAATATTTCACTCTTAGTTCCAGGATTAAATGTACGACATTTCTAGTTAACTGAAAAGCAGTAGTGCTATAGTGATCCGTGCGCCGCCATTTTATATTTTCTTGACAAATGAATTATTTTTTTACATATTTCGATATACACCTGATAAAGCCTAAAAGTTATTTTGATCGTGTATTTTATGCTTTCTTTTAAAAAAGAATCCAACGGAACCGGTCGAAAATGGGTAGTTACAGTTGTGTCCTCCCTTAAGGTTTTTGTCTCAACTTCATTATCCTCTCGCAACGATGCAAGAGGAAACCTATAAGAGGAATTGTAATTGTATAAGGTGTCACTTCTTTTTATAAATTGATTATTGGTAAGTGTGAAAACTACAGATTTTTGTGTGGATTATACGTACAACAGTGGTAATACTCGTGAAAAAGTATTTGGGACGAAGAGATTGCTTACACTATATACAAGTCAATATAATAGTTCCGCCAAAAATATCGTACGTCAAGGCATTAAACGAAAAACGAAATTATACGGGATTTATGGGGATTTCTGGTGATTTTTGTTTCTATGTAAGCACATTCGTGCCACGCATATTTCAAACACAGATTAATATTGTAATGATAAATTTTATATAAGGCAGAAACGTGTTTTAGAAAATTCTTTCATACACGGAATCCATATACATCCAAGGGTTGTATGGTTTCCGTTGCATCTCCACGTATCGTATGTATCTAGTATCTCTAGTATATAGAAGAGTACTGAGGTCATATTGATTATCTGCAGGAAGTTAAAACTTGAGTATTTCCCCCCTCATATCCATTGCTCGAAATACAGCTGGGAATTGATCGCTCCAAAAATCCGGAAGTAGTACGGATTTTTCACCAATTCTAGCCATGTATATTTCTGGTCCAGTCAGAATCAACATGACTTCTATTCAACGAAGCTAGCATGTTGTCAATTTTTGTTGCAGGCAATTTAGAACTCCATGAATGTACCCTCAAAATATCACCCAATTCTATGGTGTTTGCCGGCCACCAAAACTTATTTTTGAAAAACCCTATTTTTGATGTTCGTCCTTGGAATAGGATTTATCGCAAAATACTTTCCATAACAGTTGTGAGCCGCGATGGCATCTACAAAGTAAGCCGTACACAGAAAGCACGTAGGTTTGTTAGTTTGAGAGTAAATCGAAGTTAAACAATAACATTGTTTGCTCGTTTATCGTATGCACTTCGGTTATTTATCAACGTACTGTTTTGAAAGGCATACATCACCTAAAAGAATTGATCCCCAAGAGATATCATTGAAATGTTATTCAGCTATGTCATATAATTTAACAATAATAACCGATTTACGTAAATCCGGTGTTTCCCTATACCAAGTAATCCAGAAGGCTCACAGAGTACAAACAAATCGTGGTGGTAGTTTTCAGCGCGTACATTCACGATTTAACGGGAGGTACCTGAGTAAACGGCGAGAAAAACAGGCAAACTTCGGGAATTTTTATCTCAAAAACTAATGTTTCGATTATGTGCGGGTTTTTTTAAATTGGAAAATATGTACATTGAGGTATTTTTGGGATTAAAAAAAAATTAATCCGGTGAATGGAAGCGCCGTTGTTATGGTCAGCGTCAGACGTGTTGTTCGTGGTTCACATGGCTTGTGGTGCCAAGGATTCCGGGCAGTCGGTTGATCTGCAACATGAAAACGCAACGGATTCTTGAAATATAATATACAAAAGTTTTTTTGAAATTTTTTGAAATTTTCATTTTTGATGGCATTGCGACCGTTTTAATTGAACATTCCTTTTTCGTTCGCAATTTCCGACGATTTTGGTTGCATAAAAAAGCAATGGTTCAATCAAATTAAAAACCCCTACGTGGCGAACGAGAAAAACTATCGAAGAACATTGTATCCAAATTTGAACAAAATCGGACAAGCCGTTTTCAAGACACATCTGGCACCGACTTTGAAAACTATGTTTTGAGATAATCGCGTTTGAAAAGTGGGTAAAGTAATGACGCGCTCGGCCGTTGGGCCGCTGCACGATCTTTCGATAAATTCTCCGTATAATTTTGGCGATTCCGGAATTTCAACATGAAATGTTCACACAATATTCTTCGCACTTCAAACATTAAAAAAAAAAGAAGTTAAAATCGATTTTTCAAAAAGTGTACTTCAATGATGTTTCGAAGTTTGTCCGAAGAATTACTCGCAGGATACAGAAATTTTTTCACCTTACCGTTAATCAGGAATCCCAGGGCCATACATTGGTCCCTCCGAAGTACTCGCTGCCTCGTCAACTGCAATTCTCGATTGTCTGCGCTGAATTCTCTCTTCATGAGTCGCGTTTCGAGTTTGGATTTCCTTCGCAATGCGGTCCGCATCCTCGATCTCGCATTGCCTGTCAGCATTTCTCCCGACTTGAATTCCCAAGGCATCCATCACTTGGAGATAGGATTTTGCCCCACAGTCAAAAACGCATGTCGCAATATTGGCAGCAATGTTGACAATATTTTAACAATATTTGCCCCAGCGCGACAGTGGCAGAGCCAACCGCATTACCCCGCGCGCCCGACATTCTGCTGCCTTTCGCGGAATAACCCACAACTTCTTCAATATTGCGAATTTCTACATAAAATTTATACACAATATTCTTCGAACTACAAACTACAAGAAAAAAAAAAAACGTTTTTTTTTAAATGTACTCAGGTACCTTCCCTTAACTCAAAACAATGATTTCGACAACACAAACACGTTTGTCGAGGATATCAAATTTTCGCTCATAAACAAATATAAATGACTACCTAAATATTGGCGCTTCTCCAAATACTCTTTGAGATTCTTATGCGTCTTTGTGTGACGCGTAATTTCCAACAACAAACAGTCGCAATATCTTTTCACAAGCGATGCTACAGTTATTTATGCATATATTCGAGTTATTATTGTTGAAATCAACATTTTCGCGCAATTCAAGTTCGTGAGCATTTTTAGCCCTTTTAGGCATGCCATTCAATACGATACAAATCTGTTGAAGCGTTAATCTCATTGCAGATCATGATTGAATTCGATCCCCCGCGGACGGAATAACAAACGGCTTCGTCTGCCGCCACGGCGCCCTTAGCACGGCTTGGTTAACTATTTCCACATATCTCATATAAATGATCGTAGAAAGTTTTTTTTTGTAATTCGCGTATTTTTCCTCACACAATCGAAAATTCTCGTAAAAACCAATATTTTTCAACAGTTACCCCAATAAGTATTGTTTTGCTTCAATTTTGACGGGATGGGAGTGCCTATGAATAATCTTAAAAGTGTATTATAACCCACTAAAAAAGTGGGTTATAATAAATAAATTTTAGTCTACAATTTTATTTATTACAACAATTATGTAATATACATTCTTACAAACTAGATTCGTAGTAATAATTACATTGTTTTCTTTAGATTCATAAACGTCATTTTTGTCTGATTTATTCATCTTTTTTTCGGTTTTTAAATACGTTATGTCAGCCGCGTTATCGACATCATAAAACTTAAAAAATCTTCGTCGATTTCATCGTCGCTTAAAACTATTTCGGGTTCGATAACGTTTGCAAAACGTTGGCCGTTACATTTCTTGTAGAGTATGGTGCATTTGACGCCAACCTTTCGACACGGGTAGTAATTGGTTGTACAAATACTGGTATCGTAACCGCAAGAAATAATTTCCAACAAATTTGGCAGAATTGGGTCCTTCCCTCACGAAATGGACACCAACCTATTGTGACTGTAATATAATAACTTTTACGATTTATCGAAGTAAAGACGAATGAATCAGACAAAAATGACGACTACGAACCTAAAGAAAAAAACCGAATTATTACTGCGAAGCTAGTTTGTAAGAATGTATATTGCATAATTGTTGTAATAAATAAAATTACGAACGGACTAAAATTCAGTCATTATACCCCACCTTTTTAATGTAAGATTATTCATTGTCACTCCCACTTCTAAATTGAAGTACAACGGAATTGAAAAAAAAATGAAACTTTCTACGACAATTTATACGGGAGATATGGAAATAGTTAACTAAGCCGCGAGAGAGGAGCCACAGCGCGAGAGGCGGCGCCCCGACCACGCCGCCCAGCCGCACCGACGATGAGGTTCGCCATTCCGAGCACGGGCGATCGAATTCAATTATTACCGGCAATGAGATTAACGCTCCAACGGATTTGTATCATATTCAATGGCATGCCTAAAAAGGTCAATAATGCTCACGAACTTGAATTACGCGAAAATGTTGATTAGAACAATAATAAATCGACCGCACGTATAAATAACCGTATCTCGCTTGTAACGAAGACGTTGAGACGTCTTTTTTTTATTTATATATATATTACGCGTCTCGCGAAACGGATAAAACGGATCTCGAAGAATATTCCAAGTAGTTCCGACCTTTTAGAAGTTAGTTATATCTGTTTATAAGCTGAAATTTTATATCCTCGACAAAGGTGTGTTTTTTTCGAAATCACTTTTCTGAGTTTAATCGTGAATGAACACGCTGAAAAGCAACGCCACGATTTTTTCTCACTCTGTGAGCGTTCTGGATCACTTGCTATAGAAAAACGCTCGATTTACCCAAATCGGTTATTATTGCGAAACTATATGACATGGCTGGATAGAGTTTGAAGATATCTCCTGGAGATAGATTCTTCTAGGTGATGTATGAGTTTCATAACAGTACGTTGATAAATTATTTAAATACATACAATAAACAAAAACATCGTTGTTCAACTAAGATTTACCCTTGTACTAACAATCCTACGTGTTTTTATGTAGAACTTATTCTGTAGATGTCATCGTGGCGCACAACTTTTATGGAAATCATTTTTTGACAAATCCCATTCCAAAGACATTAACATACTCCGAAGACATTGAATAATCTTTAAAATAGTTTTTGGGGGCCGCAAAACACCAGAGAATCCGGAGATATTTAAAGGGTACATTCGTGGAGGTCCAAATGACCGAGAAAAAAATTGACGACACGCTGGCCTCGTTGAATTTTGAAGCTGTCCAAATTTATGTACATTCCTACTGGACTATTTTTGAAACCAATAGAAATGTGTTATCAGGCTTGGACATTGTTTGTTCCAGTCGCGGCGAAAATTTGCCAATCGGTTCATTCGAAATGAACAAAATGCGTGTTAACTAATTTTTAATACACTTTCATGTTTTTATATAGTTGCGAAACTATCAGAATTCGAGAGTCCCGTACAATATTGTTTTTCGCAAAATGCGTTGAGATGCGATATTTCCGACTTACCTGCTATAATTAGATGGTTCCGTTGTTTCAAACCCTCATTTCGTGAGATCTCTTTGTTTCGAATACGTATTTTGAAAGTATTCGTAATATGATAGGTATAAGCCATTTCAAAATTTACAGTTTGCACACTCATATTAATAAATAAATAATAAAAAGTAGCATATTATACAATCCATTCCTTTTATATGTTTTCATCTTAGTTATTGCGAGAACTTAATAAAATTAAAAGAAAAATCATAAAAGAAGAGGTAAAGACGTTTCCACATTTGAAATGTGTTATGCCGTTAAGAAATGCATTTGAAAACCGTAAACAGAATATTCGTACCTCAGATACACATTATACATGAGATTACAAGGACAGAGTATTCGAAACTACAATAAAGTAATTTTTTCCATGGAATGAAGATTCCATGAATCTTCAAAGGTGGATTTTTTTGGGCGGAGCCGGGAGGGAGGAAGATTATTCTTCGTGCTTATTTTTAGTCCAGTAGTCGCGGTGTACAAGGGCATTGATTTGATCGGGTATCGAAAAATATTAGCATTCATGGACCAACGTATGCAAAAATATCGTAGGGTGTTTTCAACCCTTTTATTACGAGATATCAAAAAAACACATGTATCCGCTACTTTTTCACCCGTTACAGATGGGCGCAGTTTCAATCCTAAACGAATGACAACTTCCATAAACATGCATTTTCATAAATGCATTTTTGCAATGAATAATATGAAGTTTGTTATATGCATTGTTTTGATCAGAGATGTCTCACTCGCAAAATAAAAATTGTTGTCATTTGTAAAACGGCAAAAAAACGATTTACAAGAGTGATTTTAACCCCTTGAAAATGGGATTGCACCGATATAAAAAAAATACCCGTTGTGTATTTGGACCCACTCTACAATCATACCAAATTTCATCAATATCAGAGAGGGACACTTCACGCAGTTTCTTTGTCACAGTAATCCAACGTCGCGTGAGGACAAATGCAAAACTGCTGCAAATTGAAAGTGTTAGATTTCCGCAAAGGGTGAGTGATTCGATCCCAAATGTTGCATACAGGCTTAGAACAAACGACATAAGTAATAATGGATTCAAATTTTATCGACATAGAAGTATTCAAATAAGACTCTATCCTTTACAGCGGTTGAATTGCCAATTTTTTACAACACTAAAACTGTGCCAAGTTGACCAGGTTTCAATATTTTTTTTTTTTTTCAAAAACGATGCAGTGGAACTTACGGACCTCTCAAAGTTGAGCTCTTATTGGGAGCATTTACGTCTAAGAAGTCAGTACCCTTCAACGTTATTTGATGGAGTAGTCGACCCTCCTTAAAAAGAGGCTTCGATGGTTTTCGAATATTGATTTTCAGAAGGGCCACGCGGTTTTATCTCCCTCACGAGCAAACCTTGGCTTCTGATTTTTCTTTAACGACACCACGGCAGCTACTTCAACGCGTCATTTAACCGATTTGGGAATAATGAAAAAAAAAATGTTTTTTTTTTCTCGCCGCTTTGGCGGGCAGGACGAGCCAGTTTCGGTCCCGGATCCGTGGAGTATTCTCACACGGCCGAAAAGTATACCGAGCCTCTACGAGCAAAAAATATCGCGAAGGCCTAGTTTGTTACTTCCGCCGCCACCGGACCTCAACGATTTGCAAACGACTATCAGCCCCACAAGCAGCGATTCGCCTAGTGAATAATTCGCCGATTCATCGAGATAATGTTTATACGATATTATCATTATTATAGTTATTGTATACCGTCATTATAATGGCTACGAAAAGGACGCGTAGGAACGAAAGCAATGAATCTGAAGATGAGCTGAAGGAGAGCGGGTGAGAGGGCGACAAAGAGAAGAAAATTCCGACAAAAAAAAGTACGATACGCAATACCGAAACAGCAGACCTTCACACGTGATATTTTTTGAAAACTTTAACTCTCGAATAGTAGCGTGACGCGATCAAAGGTCAAAGATTCGATCGACGAGAGATTGATTCCCGAAAAATTTGACGGACTAGCATGATACCCAAATTTGTTATTCCTTAAAAGTGTCTGAAGGGTTGAGAAAAAACGGGAGTTATTATATATAGTTTTTAATATCAAAATGAAAGAAATGCAATAATGTTTTATTGCATTTCTATTTATCATACTATACTATTATACACATGTGTATAATGTTATATTGCAAAATTGTTATTATTATTTATATATTTTATATGTGTGTACATAGTAACGTTACTAGTAAGCTAACCATAGGGGGTAACTAGGGCGTTACTTTTTGTGGATTCATATGGAAGCCGCACTACTCTACCAAAAATGCATCGACGTCGTGTCTCCATGTTTCGTAAAAATGCATAAACACTTTTTATCGGTAGAGTAGCACGAACCCTAATTCATTATCCCCAAAAACAAACTCCCTAGTTACGTTTTATGAACCGGGAAAAAATCAAGGTGTTGAAATTGGCGTCTCCGCGATGCAACCAAAGCACTCTTTTGTTTGTTTATTTCTTCACTGCTGCTTTTGTCAAAAATATCTTCAAGCCGATTTATACTGCAAAGCTACAATAAAGCTCCTGAAAAATGTTTGGCTAATTTTTGTAGCATGAATCCGCAAAAAAATGGTGTCGTATAAAAAAAAATAATTGACTCCCAACGATGCAATCTTCAATATCATGAAAATAACAGCGTGGTTACTTTTTGTGGGCGATAAAGTATGGGATCATGTTACTCCGGCAATTTTATCGCCTCGCATGGAGATAATGGTCGTTTCGACCAATCCCGATGCGACACATCGCGACGAAACACTAATTTGATAATGTGATCATTAAAGGAACTAGGGCCTATAGTTACTTTGATCATTCGCATTGCGTGCTGGCCAATAATTTACTCTAAGCTCGTAGTTTTCGGACAATGACCACTTGGAGCTTTTGTACTTAACTTTGTCATGTTTTTCATACGCTTTTAATGCTCCTACAGGGATTTAATGCTCCTACAGGGATTTTTGGCGACGCACAATACTTTTGGGGTTTGGGTTTCTTTGGGTATTTTTTTGGACTCAACTACTAGTTTTCCATTTGTGAGCATATAGGATAGCTCTGTCCAAGCAAATAGCTTTTTTTAATGTCGTGCGACAAAAATTGGCCGAGATATTCACGACTGAAGTCTAACGGTGAGTAAACAATGGCACAGTAGTTTCGGCATCCAAGCGAGCGCGGACGCGGGTTCGAATCCACATTCGGGCAAGAGGATTTGAACTTTCAATTTTGGATTTTGAAATCTGAGTTTTGAACGTTGTCCGTTCGTCCGAATAAAGTATCAATAAATAATAAATAAAAATGTTAAACAATAGAAAATATTGTCCAACACTTTTTATTTATATCTCGAAAACTTTTTATTTATATCGCGAAAAATCCCTTAGGGGTTTTCTTAAAATATTGAAAGGAAGGTTTGTGCAAAATTTCAGCTCGATCGGAGGTCGGGGCTTTTCGGAACCTTATCCTTATTCTTGCTTCAGTTGACAGATCACATTTTTTAAACTTTTACTTCATCAAACAGATACTGATACTTCGACTTCATATTTTTTCATAACTCTACATAACCGAATGATCAAACAAACTCAATAATTATATTTTTGTATTTCATTTGTCATATACCTGTGGAACTTTCGTCATATTGTTCAACTCCGCAAATAAGGGATTATGTGCTTGAATTACATCGATTAAAAAAACATCGCATTGTTAGAACGCGTAAATAATTATTATGTTTTCCAATTTAATTGGTTATGTTGTTGGAACTACCGTCGTAATTTAAAAAATTTTAGGCGATAAAAATAACGACAATTTTGTTTTATGAAAATAAGATCGTCCTTATGCCACGATTAACACGAATGTATTGACCGAATCAATGATTTGAAAAAACCAATAAATGCAACGACATCTGCGTCCCGATTATCGTTGAAATTGAACGAACGTTCAGATACATTGAAACGACAATTTATAATTAATGTTCGAGCGGAACGGTAGAATAACACTTTCTGTGGATTGTCGTATATATTTTTCTTCTTTCACAACCACTCATTGAACGCTACGATCGCAATGAATTGAAGAAGACAAAACCTCACAGACTAAAATGTTATTTTCAATCGATATATTCGACAAATCATTCTACGTATCTGCGACATTAATCATGATATTTTTGGTGAAAAGGATTTTTTGGCTAACACATCGCGCATTTGTCCACTGAAATTCCCCATTATTACCTCCAATACAAGACACTTTTTCGCACCTAAGCTGTTTAATGTACAAAAAATATAAGACTATGATGGTTTCGTGTCTGTTGAAATTTTGTATCGTATTTGGTATGGTATTGTATACATACATACATACATACATACATATATATATATAGTATGAAATTTTATATATATTTCACGTCAATTTGGTCACTGTATTGTTCACCAAAATTTGCACTTGGTCATTTGAAAAGTCAACGGTATTCCCGATTTCATTCAAATATTTCGAAGTTATGATTTTTCTGCGATAAATATCTCACGATATCTGAATTAAGTAGTTAATAGATCGGGTACGCGCATTTTGCAAATAAATAAAAATATGTACGAGCGTAAGTAATACACTTATTAAGCATATAATCTCCTTTGGAAGTAGAGTTCCCATTCTATTCCTTTTTTAAAGCAGTGCCTGAGCGTTCAAATAATTTGAATTGTATTTGGAAAGCTTTTTGTAACTTTTCGCAATAGTTAAAAAAATGTAAGTAACCGGGTGGTCAAGTTATCGTGGAATGAGCCGATGTTTGGAACATTTGATGGTGATTCGTCAATATTTCGCAACACTTTTCAAAAGCACAGTTCAATGTTTTTTTATTTGACCACTTCAATTTCACCATTTACTAGAACACATTTTAATTCAGCAGAATTCTCCCCGAATTTCTTCGTTGCATAGTTTTGGTTATCCCCGTCTTCTTGACGTAAATCCGACATTACTACTTTTCTTTGCCAGTATTTCGAAAAATCATTATTTCCCAACATCCAGTCGTACCATATTGTTATTATTTTCAATGATCCTTCTTATGAATTACGGACTTTCCAAATATATTTTCCATTTTTTCATCACCAACTCTGGTCATAACGACGTATTTACTATTTCTTTCAACCGAAAGTAAATATGCGCATCGATGGAATTAGCATGAGAAGTCCCGAATAATATACATACTCAACAGCTATATGTATCATTGAGTAGTGCAATTGAAGCTCTCCGATAGGTGTACAGAAAACGAATCATCAAAATCGTTCCTCACGGTCAGAGCGAATGCTACGTTCTTGGTAGGAAAAAAACAACCAAATCTTTTTTACAACAAGCAGACAGTGTCAACTTTCTTCTGGATAAACTGCCCTAAAAGACCTGAGAACCCTCTATTTGTGACACGAGGAGATAGAAAAAGGTTCACACTGACGTCGATAAAGCACAAAGATCTAAAAAAAAAGTACGGAAAAAGAGAAAATCGTCCGAACAAAAGAAATATCGAGATAACTGTTAAAGGTAGCAAATACCGTAAAATCTGGAGCGAGGCCATATCAATACATACAATTCTTTTACGTAAAGAACAAAGAGAAAACAAAACATACATTTGTAACACCAATTAAAAAGATATGATAATCAGATCACGGATGTCGACAGAGACATTTCCATTAATTTATGGAGCATCATTTACAATGTGCACCACGTACGAGAACACCATGTGTTTTTACCTCTGGGACATTATGAGGAAAACATTTTTGCCATAAGTGTGTACGTGTGCGCGCGCGCGCGTGTGTGTGTGTAATAAAAATAAGAGTAACAAAATGAAAAAGTAGTTTGAATCTTGCTGGCGCGACGCTCAGCGCCAACCGTCGTAAAAATAATTTGGAAGAATTGCTCACCAAACTGAAAATGAAAAGAAGGCACACGTACTCCGACCAACGGCTTCCTTACGCCGTGGGAAGAATTAAGAAACAACTCGTCAATTAGAGAATAGATCGTTGTAAATCGCAATGTTCGAATGAAACGATAAAAATCACGATCGCAGGCCAATGTTCGGTTGAATGTGCTATAAATGTATTTAGAAAAAAAGAATATGACAAAAGAAAGAAAACAGAAGAAACATGTACTTTGCTAACGTTAAAGAAAAAATTTGAGGAAAGGCATATTTTTTCTCTCGCCAAAGCCCAATAGTTTTACACCACTGCTACATCTAGAAGTGCACTTTAACATTCACCGTGTGGGTCCATACGATATATACTGTAACTTTTCGGTGTCGTTGCATAGTAAACACGTAAACGTCTAGTAGTAATGATAGACGTGCAAATGTTACTTAATAGTTTCTTGTTACTCAATTATATACCTCCTCTCCCCTTCTTAAGCTCTCATTATTATTGGAAAGATTTTCATCGCCCCGAAAAATTGCCAATATTTCTGCAGCAGGAAAATTTTTATATGCGTGTGTTAGATTCTAAAAGATAAATCGCGTTATTATATAAATATTTTAGACAAATATATATATATATATATATATATATATATATATATATATATATATATATATATATATATATATATAAGTACGTACACACCACCGGAAAAAAGTATGGACACTCTCTTTGCGCTTTTTCGAGCTGAAGCCGTCATAAAAACAACATTCCTAAAATGAGTATTTTTTGTTCCCCTTCCCGATCATTCATTTCAAGCCCCATTGTTCTCGAGTTGTAGCGGTCTCTCGAAAACTGCACTACATCACGAAAGTTAAATAACCTTTCGGAAAAGAATCAGGAAGCTTCTTTTAGAGATAAACTGAAGGGAAATCTCGGCCCTTTCGAGTCCCGATCGAAAATTCGAAAAGTGTACCTATATTTTCTCGTGGTATTGTATACATATTGAATCAGTGTATAAACGAAATGTGCCTAAAAGAGACTAAAACTTAAAAGTGAACGAGACGAAGTAAAAACGCCAAATGGACTAAACAAGAAAATTTAAAGGAGTAAAACAAATCCAACCAAGAGGCCGTGAAAAAAAATGTGCTGTATGGAAGTTCCAATTATGAAATATCTATGTATATTTCACTTGTTTTCACAGACGAACGTTTTCTTTTCGATTTTATTTTTTTGACATTGTATATTAGCGATAATGCCAATCTCATCGAACGAGATGAAAAAAACATTAGTATCACCATCACTGGACGTCCAACTGTCTATAAATACAACCACTAGGAATTAAGTAATCACATGTTTGTAAAATGACATATGAATGTATATGAAACGTTTAATCGATGCACGATAATGAAAAGAAAAAAATGCATACGAATCGCATAATTGAAAAATTCGTTTGGTCGTACCTTCCGCAAAATGTTCCCCATATAATTCTCATAGAGATGATCCAATCTTACAAAATTTGCTACAAAAATAGCAAATTCATTGATTCCATCAAAAATATTATTAATTTATTTTGTTATCCCCAAAAATATGTGGACACGACAAAATTGAAACGCGAAAATGTTTTTCCCGCAAGTCCTCTGGAATTCCACAACGAGGTATCGTCTCCTTGCGCTGACCAAGCGAACAGTAAATTGGGAGCACAATTCAAAACTCGCGATGTGGCAAATTGCAAGAAAGTAATCATCGCGTTTTATTTTTCAAATTATTTCTCTATGGCGCCTGTTAGAGTCAAAGAATTTTACAACGATGATTAACGCGAGAACATACCGGAGCACAATGGTAAAACGAGAGAAATTTCTGGATTGCCAGAGATTGGAAAAAGCGCCCATCTTCCCGACCCATTCCTGCACATTTCATACGCAAGAACGCGTGCAGATGGAAAACAATGGGGACGCGAGTACAAAGAGTCTAGTGGTTTAGTTCAATCGGAATATACATAAATTGAGACGACTTCTATTCAACGATACCAGCATGTTGCCAATTTTTTTTGTAGGTTCTTTGGACCATAAGGAATGTACCCTTAAATTCCCGCCTTACTATGATGTTTTGCGGCCGCCGAAAATTGTTTCCAAGGAACCAGTATTTTAATGGTTTTTTTTTTTTTGAATGGGTTTTATAAAAAAATGCTCCCCATAAAAATTGTGCGGCATGTCATCTAGCAAAAACCACGTAGCATTCTTAATTTAACAGTAAATCATCGATGAATAGCGATTTTTTTATTCGATTTATTGTATATACTTTGGTTATTAAGAAACGTATTGACCGGGAACTCATAGGTCATCGACAAGAATCTATCGTCAAGAGATATCTTTCAATTTTGTTCAGCCATGTCATATAGTTCAGCAATAATAACCGATTTTCGTAAATCCCGCGTTTGCTTATAGCAACTCATCCACAACCCTCGCAGAGTTAAAAAAAAAATCGTGGTGGTAGGTTTTAGCGCGTACATCTATGACTTACCGCCAAAAAAGTTATTAAAAAAACCGTCGTATGACCTTTTATATCGAGAATATAAAATTGTAGCTTATATACAAATTCAACTAATTACTTGCATTTCGGGGCTACGTGAAATAGTCTTCGATATATTTATACGTCTTTGCGAGACGCGTAATTTCCAACAAAAAATTATTGTTGTAATCAACATTTTCGCGAAATTCAACTTTACGAGCATTCCTGCTACTTTTAGGCATCGCATTCCCTATGATACAAACCCATTGAAGCGTTTCTCTCATTGCAGATGATGATTGAATTCGGTCACCCGCGCGCGGTAAAACAATTATCGTCGTCGGTGCGGCCGGGCGGCGTGGTGGGGCCATCGTCCCTCGCGCCACGGTTCCCCTAACGCGGCTTAGGATAGTTAACTATTTCCGTATCGCCCTTATAAATTGTCGTAGAAAGACACTTTCATTTATTTTCCGTGTTTTTTCTCCAAAAAATTTCTCGAAAATTACCTCCAAAATCGGTATTTGCCTATGAAGACGGTCCTCGACGTCGTGTGTTTTCAAAATCAATTTTCTACGCACACACACACACACGCGCGCGCACGCACCCACGCACAAACACTATAAAGTATGCAAACCCGTTTTGTGTGCGCGTGCGCCTACGTGTGAATGTGTGTTTGGTGAGGGCGAAGTTGGTGATTTTGGAACATTTGATTTTGAGGGTCATCCCCAAAGAAGCCTGTCATGTCATGATCAACATTATGGAAACCCCAATGTCATGAAAATACCATTTGAAAAAATAAAAATTTATTTATGTAAAGGTTATTTCAAACACCGTCTTCCAACCGTATTTCCAATGAATATCGATGAGGTAACACACGTCCTGGCCATAACCATCCTGCGCCTATGTTTTCTCTTCGACGTATTACATTTCGGGCAAACGAATACATACGTCCTTTATTTTGCTGCCCCTATGTTTTCTCTTCGACGTATTACATCTTCGGGCAAAGGCTGTTCGTCGTTGAACAGAGGGCAAAGGGGTTCATTTCTTTTTTTCTTGATATGAGTGATTTCGTCGAAGACTTGGAATTGCAAAAACAGCTATCGGACTTGCACTCATAGCGCCACGGTCAATATAATAACCCAACTAAACTGTACATTATTAATTATTTGGACTAAGTATTACAATCCGTGAGTAACATGGCAGGAAATTCATTTTTTTGTGCGGTCAGCCATCTCGTTATCGAACATCGTTCGTTATTTCGAGTATTCAAGGTATTCCTTTCACGACTCAAATATTTAACAATTAACTGAATTTCGTCCACAATCAAGTAAAAATACATTGCAGTATACTAATACAATTTCAAGCCAAGTTACTGAACTTTTAACGAAAAATTAGGACTCTAAAAATCGTCTCATTCATATGGCGCTTTATGGAGATGACACGCTGACCATATTTCTATCTAATAATTTATATACTACATAACTCTAAATGCCTGCCAACGCGTGTAAACAAAATGTAAGGATTCCGTAACGACAACGAAACTGGGGGTCACCGAATGTTTAAGGTTGTTGCCTAAAAATATGGGGATAAATAGACATTAATGAAAACTTTACTAATCGTTATGGTATATATTCTGAATATACGGGCAAAAGGAGAACGGAGTTTTCCGCATTAGTTTATTAAATATGAAATTTTAAAGTTTACATCGTTCCCCACTAGATCGCATTGGTTGTACGGGGCAACGGCGTGAAACTTCAGTTTCTCGCGGATATCTTCCGCATTTATGAAGAAAGTAGCCCAAAAAACGAATATTGTGTGCAACATAGTGCATAGAACAATATTACCGTAATACTATAAGTCAGGTTACCGATCTAATTAATGATAATGTATGAAAAATATGCGACCAGTTTACGGAAAAGTGAGGCTCGTTGTAGTGTATGTATTCAAATATGGCAACTTCGGAACTATGGGAATAGCAGAACCAATCGAAAACCTAGTGCGCCAATTTCAAATACGTTCAAGTCAAGTACGACTAACGGGAACTTATTCATTTATTTATTATGAAGTATATCCTTTTTTTCTAGCTCCTAGGCTCCTTTCTAACTAAAATTTTCGCAATATTCAGTCGTACACGTCATTAATATATTGCTACAATAAGTTGGTACTAGTGACGTCACACCGTGTGTTAGCATAGGAACTTCCACTTAATCGTTGGGTATAGTAATTGATTTTGACTTACTGTTATCAAGTGCCACTGTAATTTACCAACTATTCAAAAGGGCCCTCGTGATACTCCTACAAAATACAGCCCTTCGCGAAAAGAATACCTTAAGCCTTGAAGGCACTTCTAAGTTCAGCGCATCATCTGATGACGGAAAATCTATTCCCGTTAACCTGTAACGCTATTGAGCCTTGAATAATGAAAACCCGAGAAATTATGCGGATAAATCTTTGTTTCGTGTCTCTTATGAACTATAATCCGTTACTTATCGTAGCAATGAATAGTTCAGATGTACCCGCCCATGACTGTTGGCGTATGCAGAAAGCACATCCATTGTTGTACACCGTTAAAATTTTCGCCGTACCGAGTAGTTACTTTCTGCTCCTTCGCTACGAAATCACTCTCGCAGGTCCAATGGCTTGAATCGTCTCATTTTTTGTTAAGTCAAACGAAAAATAATCAACGATCTATATCAATTCATGATGCCTATAAGTTTTTGGCCAGGTCGATTTTTTATGTTTAAAAACCGATTCGGCGTATCCTTTACCATTGTCTTCGGATCCTTTAGTTTGCTCGAAGACACAATAATTATCGAATTATTTTATTACAGTGGGGACGCCAAAATGATAGTATACATTTTACCGTTCGAGAAGCAGGAACATTTGATCGTTATATCGTGCAGCATGCAGAAAATTGGTTTAAAATTTTGTCATCTCTGCTCGACTCACCTGCTCGAAACCGCCTAGAATCTCGGTTGTATCCATCGCCGAATTTACCACTATGGACTGCAATTTTTGTCCTGTGAGTTGGGCGAGAGTACGCACGACGCTGCTTTTCCCGCAACCGGGACCTCCCACCTGCGAAACACAATCGCTGTATTAATGTCCGGTCTTCTTTCGTGTGTCCTTGCGTTTGCAATTCCTTTCAACTTGGTCCCATACTTGACACGTCACTACTTTCCGTTCCTCAGAACGAAAAAGTTTCGAGAAAGTTTTTCGAGAAACGGCCGACGGCATTTATTTAACTTTTTCCCCCCGCTATTTCTATGGGGCGACCTTTACGCGATTTGGCCTAACCACCATGTTAGGCTACAAACTGATGAGGATTATGAAGTTAATTGAAAGATAATTAGTGGAACTGCAATTTTTCCACAAAAGACACTACTCCAAAAAATTAAAGCAACAGAAAATTTCTTCAATTTTTTCAAGCACTGTAGTGTTTTTTCGAAGCACTGTATGTAAATACTATTTATATATACTAAAAAACATTTTGATGCTTCAAGTTGCTAGTTTCGAGATGTTTTGGCACATGTCTCACATGTCTTGGTGAGCTACGGTTATCGCGCAATCCTAAGAAATAGCCGGCGAAAAAATGTTCCAAATTTTTGGTTTTTTTTTTTCAAGGCTCCACAAGCTCGGGAATTATTTCTTCAGTTACATGCATGGTCGGTTCGCTTGTTTATTCAGCTTCGATTTAGTTTTTTTTGAGTCTCCCTACGTCAATTTTTTGCTTTGACATACGACTTTGAATGACAAAAGACACCTTTGCCTTTGATCATCGATATCTCAGCAACCGATGATCGCACAGGGCATTAAAGGTCAGCTTTTAAAACTTGAATACATTTCCTACAATGCCCTTTCGTTGATTTTCGAGACATTTTTCTCCACCCTTAACAGTAATCCGAAAAAAGTACAAAAAAATGACTCTTTATGGTTGTCCAATAAACCTACCACTACTTTACAAATATTGATGAAAATATTAATGTTGCTAGGTTTCTTTTCAGCTTAATGTACACCCAATAGCCCTGTCAATCTTCAAATTAATTCATCGAACCGTTTTTCCGGACCGATTGATCAAAGTTTTAGAAAACAATTAAAGGAACAAGTGTATTGTTCCTAAACATCGTGTAATCATCATCAAAATCAACAGACCAATTTCCTTCGACTTTTTTTCACAACTTTGCGCTAGTTGCATGTTAAATTAAAGAAGAAAAAAATCGGAAAATTTAAATACTTTTTTCAAATTGTAAAACATTTCCGAAAACAATACTGACTCGTTTTTTTAATGCTGCATTAATCAAAAGTTAATATCCCCAAGCTGTATTCACTAGGCGATATGAGAACATTTATGCGATTAATTCTCGATATTTTCTGCGAAGGTTAAATGGTAAAAATTGAGAAAAAAGTTAAAGTTTACAAAAACTTTCGATACATTTTTTCGCTGCGGCTAGCCGTCCGGTTATCAGACGAATAACCGTATGTTATTCGTCGGGATAGCGGCTCAGTTCATACTGTACAACGCCCCAAACAAACCCAAACAAAATTAAAAGATTTTATTCGGACGAATAAGTGTAAATCATTCGTCCGGATAGTTTGTTTATCTATTTAACACATTCTATCCGGACGTTTATATATACGTTATTCATCTGGATACCATCTGACACGAATCACAATAATACGTACGCCCACTAGAAATACGGCGTGAACTGGGTCGCTATCCGAGATAACATATGCTTATTCGTCCGATAACCGGACGGGGAGACATTCCACATTTTTTTTACCAAAACTTACAAAAAATTTACCAAAGAAAATATTAGTTTTGAAAAAAATGTTGTTTGATACTAAAAAAAAAATCAGTTTTGAAGAAAACTGTTTTTTGTAAGCCTAATAACCTTCGCACAAAATATCGAGAGTTAATCGCATACAAGTTCTCACAATCAGATCGGCTAGTGAATACAGCTTGGGGGTATCAACTTTTAATTAATGCAATTAATAATGAGTGAAATTATGGTGCGCCAAGGCCGAATCGTGTCAAAAATGAGTTGGTATTGTTTGCTAAAAAATGTAACAGAATAAAATAATTTTTTTTCTAAAGTTATCACGCAACTAGTTCAAAGTTGTGAAAAAGAAGAAGAAAATTGGTCTTTTCGTTTTGACGATGATTACACGGTGATTAGGAACAATACACATGTTCCTTTAATTGTTTTGTAAAACTTCCAAATCAATCAGTCCGAACAAACGGTTGGATGGATCAATTTGAAAATTCACAAGATCATTGGGAATACATTAATCTGAAAAAAAAAACGTGGCAACATTAGTATTTCCGTCAATATTCGTAAAGTAGTGGTACAGTCACAGGAAAAACCATAAAAAGTCATTTTTTGTCTTGTTTCAAATTAATGATGAGGGTGGAAAAAATGCTCAAAAATCAACGAGAGGGTCTTGTAGAAAATGTATTCAAGTTATTAAAGCCGCCCTTCAATTCTCTGTGCGATCGTCGATTGCTCAGATATTGATGATCATAGACAAAAGGATCTTTTGTCATTCAAAGCCGGATATTTCAGCAAAAAATGACGTAGGGAAACGAAAAGAAAATCAAATTGAAGCTGAATAAACAAGCTAACTGACCTACATATTCATTTAACTGAAAAAAAATTCCCGAGCCCGTGGTTCTTTGAAAAAAAAAAAAAAAATCGGAACATTTATTTCTCCCGCTATTTCTTGTGATAGCACGATAACCGTAGCTCACAATATTTTTTGCCGAAGGATCTCGAAATTAGAAACTTGAAGCTTTAAAATGCTTTTTTTTCGTGTCGATCCGACCATCTTAGACATAAATACGGCGCTTCAAAAACACTCAAAAAATCGAAGCAATTTTCTCTTCCTTTAATTTTTCAGTGTACTGTATGTACAAAACAGAATACAATTTTTAAAAAAATTTTGAAACCTATTTTATCTTATGAAACCCTCCACCGTGGAATCTTTCAAGTTTGCTGATTATACCTGGAGCTGAATTTAAAAGCGTTTTTTAATGTAGGTATAAAACACGAAGAAAAGAAAGATATTTCAAAAGTATTGATTTCTACGTAATTGTTTGAAATATATTTTTCAAAGGTTTTTCTTTTCTATAAATTATAATTGTCTAAGTTTTGCTCTAGCTCTAATTCTACCACGGAGAGCTGCAGCGAAAGAGATAGCGTCGAAAAGATTATTTTACTACCGTTTCGATGAGTTTTTTTGAGAAACCAGTTAAGTTCATGAAGTTCATGAAGCTTTTTGAAATTAACTTCAAAATCCTTATATCAAAGTGTTGCCGCTTAAGGGCAGATATACACCTAGGAGCCGGAAAAAAGGTCATTTTTGTGATTTTTTTCAAGGAAAACTATTTGAAATTTCGGATTGGGTTTTTGATTATCTACAAGTATATAGATTCAAAAATATGTTTAATTTTCTTTATTTAAAAATATCAACAACGTACAAGAATATTGTATGATCCTTGCAGCGTCGTAAAAAAAACGGTACCCACAATTTCTCGAAAACCAATGAACCGATTGCCTTGAGGTTTTTTGTGGTTATTCTATACACCGTTATCTAGTACTTGTTATAGGATTTTTTTCCGTTACTTAGTTTCTGTTTTATAGGCAAAATAATGACTTATTTTTGGCCCAAAAATCACTATTTATGTTCAAACGTCCGCCATTTTGTCATAAATCGATATTTTCAAAATCGGCTATGACAAGTACTAGATTATAGTATTTAATTTAATAATCTTTTTGGTTTTTTTTTTAGATGTTTTTTGAAGAAACGCCAGTGGGTACCGTATACGCAGATTCTTTTACGACGCTCCAAAGATCATACAATATCCTTGTATATTTTTGATATTTTTAAATAAAGAAAATTAAACATATTTTTCAATGTATATACTTTTAGTTAACTAAAACCCCAATCCGAAATTTCAAATAGTTTTCCTTGAGAAAATTCACAAAAATGATCTTTTTTCCGGCTCCTAGGTGTATATCTGCCCTTAATACATTGCCGCTCACCCCGTAATGTCCACTAACTTAGCAGTAGAGCAAGACATGATGACACCTATCGATAAGCTTCACCATACGGAATGCAAATGCTACCTTGAAGCTAATTCTACCAATAATTGTTCATATAGGATTCGTAAAAAAAATGTCCACGGCAACAAGGTTGGAACGAATAGCGAAGCGTCGCTTTAAATGTATTCAACCCCGACTATTTGAGTATTCACCAAAATGGGCATCCAATTCATCTCGACACATCGTGCCAGGCTCCTCAAAACGGCGAGTTGATCGCGGAGCAGCAACAAATTGTGATCGTTGCCGGTGTGGTGTTCCAGGCGCGGCAAACTCACGTCGCCGAGATAGACGTTCTTGTCGGTCACGTGAACCATCGGTTGTCGTGCAATCATTGGATATTTCACGATAGAAAAAAATGCCTCGTAAACGTTGCGTACTTTTTCTCGATCAGCCTCGGTTCTCATTCTATCGACGTATATCAGATCGACGCCGTTCCCCGGATTGTACGAAACGTCTAAGTTGTTGAGATTTTTTCGGGCCGCCGCAACGATGGCCTCGCACCATCGTGTTATATCCCGAAGATTCATTTCCCAGGGCGAACCTTTGTGACCCCAGGATGTGCCCGCTTCCCGCTCCAATTTTGAATTGAAGTCGACGATATTATCGAGGAGGCTCGACGGAATTTGGGGAAATTGTCCTCGCAGTATGAGCTTAAGGTCGTGATCGTTCAGAGCGTCCACGTAGACTTGAGTGAACCGATTGAGAAATGACTTCGGCAGTCCTCGTCTGGCGCCACCTTGCCTAAGTGGATTTTGGCAGGCGAAAAGCTTCGTCGCTGGCATCACCGTGAACGTACGACCCAACTCCGGCACGTATATCTCGCCTCGGTGATCAAGACACGCGTTCAATCCCTCAAGTACCGATTGCGATGCGAGATTCAGCTCGTCCAATAGGATCCAATCGCCGGCGCGCAGAGCGCACAAAAATGGCCCATCCTTCCACGCGAATTGGCCACCTTTTCCACCCTCCAGTGGAAGATCCGCTCCGAAGAGGTCGGAAACATCCTGCGAAGTGTGCGCAATTAAAAACGCGCTCGAGTGCGTATTTAACTTGAGGCGAAATGGCACCCGAGTCTACTTCGAATTATTATGAAGATGACGAGCAAATCTACCATGCGTTTACAGAACTTTGCTCAAAAACAGCTCGACCAAATCACTCGAAAGTTTCACTGCCGACGTTTGATTACTAGTGCAACGACCCGTACATCCAGGTTATTTGTTCCATCGACGGAAAAATGAACGAATTAATTTACCACGGATTATTGTAACAAAAAAATATTTGAGAAATTAACTTTCGGTCAAGCTAATCGCAAATCAAAGAGAAACTGGATCTAGATATGATAGCAACACGCATTTCGACACTTGAACCATTATGTTCTGTAAAAAAATTACTGGGAAAAAGTTCCGAAAACTATCATGCAGGTAACTACAACGAAATGCGACGTGACTAATTCTTTAGCACGTGAAGTTTAACTATTATTCCCGAAAATAAGGCCGATATAACTTTACCCAATAAAAAAAAACTGCTTGCCCCATTGCTTTTCCGTCGGACATAATCATTTTACGATAACCGTAATCATTTTCATTGAAACTACTGACTCAGTTGAATTTTCATTACCTATTTCAGATTTTTCATCCAAATGGTTACAAGAATAGAACGGGGGAAAGAAATAAATTTAATTTACGAATATACAAAAAAAAAGTGTAAACGTAGTTGTGATTACAGATCAGTTTATCCCTATATTGTGCGAAACCAAGAAAACAACAACGGTAATGGAAGACATGCACGTAACACTCTAACTGTCTAATCAAATTTACTAAAAACTCCCTACTAGGATCCAAAACATTGACCAAGAAAAAAAACCGCACGAAATACGTTTTATAATTTTTATAGTTTGTTTTTAGGCCGGAGAAGAATTAGAATAAATACCGTTTGCTCGCTCAAATTGATTCGGAGCACATTGTGACCGGAGGATCGCGCGAGAGCAACGACCAAGCTGGTTTTTCCGACTCCTGGACTTCCCTCTAGTAAAATAGGCTTCTTCAATTGGAGAGCTCTTAACAATTTCAACGTGTTTGTTTTAGTCGTGGGCGCTGCAAACGTGAAATTCTGATCGCTGCCACTGCCGTGAGGTCCTTTGCGAATGAAGAACGGGGTTATTCCAAAAACGTTTTCCGTATTGTCGGCCAGTGTTTTGTCGATACCACCGGAAGTTTCCACGCAAGTGAGTTCTGATGTTGCATCAATCATTTGAGACTTCAGCAAAGTAAAGGCGCTGTTGCTAAACGCCTTCAACTTTTCGGGACTAGTCAGGCCACAGAAAACATTCCGAATAAGAAACACAATTTCAAGCAATATTGTGTGCATCAGTTTTACCCGAAGCGCATTAGAACAAGCCATATTCGTCATAAGCTCACAGTAAATAAATATAAGTAATAATATAATCTTGGAATTAATTCCAGATAACATGTACCACAATTACATGAGAACTTGTCGATGATATCAGAAGGAGCGAGAATTTTCTACGCTTTTTTATTTGTTTGGACATTTTTTTTTAGTATATGGAAGATAAAGCGGTTCTCGGTCAAAATTGAAGAACAGTTTATTGTCACATTATCCTGATGACGTACTCCGGAATCTTCCAAGATGGTCCGCAGTTCAAGATTATCCGTAAAATATTATTCACGAATTTGATTGAAACAAAAGTCTTTTCGATTTATATTATTCGCAAGGCATTTTATTGATGAATTACGAATTCAACGAGTAAGGTGTACTCTCATACCTTTCCATTGCTGTAAGTCCGGATCCAAGACTGTCGATGTACGTGAGACAAGCACCGTGGAAGTAAGCGTCAGGCAAACTCAAGCTCGAAACTCCATTTTCTCTGATACAGGCATTTATGAAATTCACCCACGTCAAAACATCGCGGATGCTGACGGTAAAATGTTTACCGACTTCGGATTTTTTTAGCCAGTCGACGAAAGTCAATATCGACTTGGCAATCATGCGTCGTTTTTCACCAATTCGCAAATTAAAATTGTGCTCGATAATCGCTTGTAAATCGTTCTCGTCGACACAGCCCTCGCACCAGATTTCGGTAAAACGATTTCTCAGAGCCGGCGACAATTCTTTTTTTCCGTAATCACCACCGGGATTCATAGTTCCTAAACAAAGACGGAGAGCTTAGTGAGTTTCAAATATAAAATGATAAAAAACGATGTCTTTCTCATGCGAAACTCGAGAATAGAAGTGCAATGCTCATGTGTAGTATAATACTGTTACTGTAATTGTTAAATTTGATGATTATCAGTAAATCCTTATTTATAATTTATATTATTCTTCATTATTTATTTGTATGTATTAGAAACAAGTGGAATGAAATACTTCTTCATTAGGAGATCAAAAGTGGAATATCAGCGGGGGGGGGGGGGGGGTTGTAAATAAAAGGGAAGACCCCGTACAATGAAATCTACAATTTCAAAAAATAATACATCTTCATTACTTATTATAAACAAATCTATATTATGACAAATGAAACACGCGTTTCCCATATCTTGGATGGGAGGCGGCTTAGCCGCGCCCAGACTTGCGAACCAACTAGTGCGGCCACCGAATTACTGACTTTCCGATGGCAACACAACTGCAACTCAACAATATATAGTCACTTGTATCAGCAATTCATTCAATCCAGGAGTGGATGAGGAATGAGGGCAACACTCTGAGTAGTCTCTGAGAAACTCGAAATAGTGAAATGACGAGTATGGGGTAAAAAGAAAGCGCTACCGTTGTACAACTCCCAGCCCAGTCACTATGTCCAAATAATCCCCCTGAAATAACAAAAATTTCGTTGTCGCTGTTTCTTGTTTTAACCGTGTGGGAGAGAGGGGTTGACTGTTAGTTAGTCTAAATTCAAAATGGCGACCAAATCCTCCATGGGCTTATGTCCGGCATTTTGAATTTTATAAAAAAAAGATTTCCTCGAATAACCTGGCCATTTTCAATTTGTGCGTAAAAATGGTAAGGACTAATCTTGTAGGAACTTCCATTTCCTACAACTTAAGTTATTACAGTTTTTTTTCTACGTTCGATATTTTTTAAATGAAACCTGAAAAAAGCGGCGAAGTAAAACTATTGCATTATTTCACTTATTTTCAATTTTAGGGCACAAATAAACAGCAACAAACTTGTAGGCAATGAAATTTTCGACAATTTCGGTCTTTACCTTTTTTTTTCCTACAATCAATATTTAATGTGGTACGCCAACGGCAAAGGAAACGGGAACCGTCGAAATATTTTTTCGCGAACCATTCGACAATTGAATGTCTGTGAAATGAAGTTCAAACTATTTTTATAAAAACAGAAAGAGAGAGGGGGGGATTCTTTTTCTCTTCTTCTTGAATGATTGATTGAGGGTTTCAATCGACACACTTCGGTTCAAGTGCTTCCCTAAACCCGTATCTAGAAGTAAATTTAACCTCACAACTCTTCCACCTACTACAGCAGCGGCAGAACAACACGTCTACAGGACATATCTACTGGTGCAAATGTGGCCTGAACACAAAACAGATGCCACGGAGTGGGGTTGGATGAAAACTCATCGCGGGTTAGAGCCGATATCCACCATCGCTGCACCCGCCCCGGAATTGTTGCTCAAGACGATTTCTTGCAAATGTAGAACGAATTGCAGAAAAATGTGCGGACGTCGTAAGGTAGGGCTGAAATGTTTTATTTTATGCCATAACTGCAGTGGAAAAAGTTGCGAAAATGTTGTGCAATCTGGGAACCTACTGGAGGAAGACAATAATGATGATGGTGATATCGACAATCCGGCACAATCAACGTTTACCACTGATACTCCTGAAACCGAAAGTTTCGAAGTTTCCACAGATGAAACGGACGATGTTGATTTGGCAGGAACATCGTCGTGAAAAAAAAATGTTCCGATTCTGATATCTGACGAAAAAGTAAACCCGATATCAAACCCGATATCAAAACCTTATAAGAGGATAAAAAAAATGAAAGTACATCGCTCGGATCCTTCATACTTGCAAGGAAAAAAACGGGATTCCCATTTCAAAATCAAAATAGGAAAGAACTCCAGAAAACGAAACAAACTTGCAAGTAGTGATACGTGGATTAGGCCTACTGGGGATACCACGTAAAAAAAAACGCGTCTGTAACTCTACGCCTGTGGTGGAGTGGAAAAAGGTTTTTTCAATGAAAATAATTTGAAGTTCATTTCACAGATACATTCAATTGCAGATGGTTCACGACAAAATATTTTGACGGTTCTCTTTTCCTTTGCCGTTGGCGTACAATCTTAAAAATTGATTGTAGGGAAAAAAGGCAAATGCCAAAATTGTCGAAATTCGATTCCCTACAACTTTGTACATGGTCATTTCTGCCCAAAACTTAAAAATAAACGAGATAATGTCTTTTACCTCACCGCTTTTTTAGGCTGCATTCGAAAAATATCGATCATAAAGAAAAAAAAACTGTAATAACTAAAGTTGTAGGAAATTGAATATCCTACAAGTATTACCGTTTGTACGCAAAAATTGAAAATGGCCGAGATATTCAAGAAAAACAATTTTTCATAAAATTCAAAATGTGTTGGACAAAATCAAATGATTTGGACGCCATTTCTTATTTAGACTACCAGCGAAGCCCCCCCCCCCCCCCCCCACCTCCCAACGGTTAAAACAAGAAATAGTGACAACGGAATTTTTGCAAGGTTAAAAATACATAGTGGCTGGGCTATCCAGAATGGAATACGAAGAACATTTATATATATATTATATATTAGGTTGTCGCATTAAAACCCCCGTTATGTTTATTTTTCGTTCCTTAAGTTTTTTGTTATTTTATTTATTTGATATTTTGAGTTATTAATTTGGGAACACTTGTCGGATTACATTGGTCAAAGTATTTTCCCTGGGAAGGTACTACTTTCTCCCATCTCTCTGGCGGCTGCTGAATACTACTCATTTTTGGACTTTTCCGTAACTACGGAAGGGTGTTTTTTAAGGTGTGTTGCATTGACCGGAGCAAGTGATGATCACTTGAGACAAGGTCCGGAGAAAGCGCTGGCGGAAAGAGGCCCTCTTAATTGACACCCATCAGCTTGTTTTTCACCGACAACGCGACATGGGGCTAAGCGTTATCGAACAGCAGAATCACTTTTCAACGAGTTCCGACTGTTAGACGCCGTTGAAAAAATTAAATATCGTTCAAACGCTCTAGGTTACGCTAGGTAAAGGTCTGCAATGATCGTTTACTTGGATTCGAAGAGCTCATGGAGCACTACCCCATCCATATCCCTCCATATACACAGCATTGCTACGTTACGAGCCTAGATACCAGGAGGTCCAGCGAGGCCTTTCAACTCGTCCCCAAAACGATGACGAGAAAGGATGGCGCTGGGGTGCTCCGGCACCTATACGTATATAGATATACGCTCAACATAGGTGCAATCTAAGACAGATCACAGATGATGTACCTAAACCTCATTCGTGTTAAGCGATAACACCACTCTAAGATCTTGGAAAGACGTTTTCTTGCCTAAAAATACTTTGGTGTCATAAGAACAATATGCAATTGGTCCTGTAGCGATTTTATTTATTTAAAGGTTCAATTATCGATTTTGCCGCAGTGCCTCGGAGCGCGCGCTGAGTTGCTCGAACAACTCTAAACGCGTTTTTCTCGAAACCACTTTTTTCAAACTAGGAAGACGGATTACTCGAACGTTTGCATGCATCGATTTGAAATTTTGATAGCAGCTTCACAATTTCATTCTCTATGGGAGTACGAGGCGTTTTTTTTAAATTAAATGTAAACTTTTTTTTATAAGCAATTTACTGCTTTTTTGGCAACAAATCCATTTATTTCTTTCAAAGTGCGCTATTCGTTCAAAATATGAAAACAAATGCCTACGTAGTCCCATAGCTAATAATATATAGTTTATAATTATTTTTGTTTTTGTGTCAGGTCTTATACTTTACGAGAAAACCGTTCTTCCGTGAAGCTATTTGTAAAAAAAACACATGTTTTAAGATGGGCTCTATCGCCGCCATTTTGAGTTTGAGTTTGAGACCGTTTTTCACTTTTGAGTTTTTTTTCGAACCGTCATGAGGGAATTATGAATCGGCGAATATTCCGACGTTTGATGTCACGATCGCGTCGTCTGTCGTGAGGTTAGAAACTCATCCGATCACTTTCACCTCGCTGACTAATATAGGACTATATATGTAGGTGCCGCTGCACCCCAGCACCATCACTTCGACACATTTTCGGATACGCTTTTTTCAGCGCCTTTGCAGTGGCGCTGGACCTCCTGGTATCTAAGCTCCATGTCGATGTTGATGGTCGGACAGGATCAACCCATGATTGCCTGGGTGTAGGTTGTCGAAATAAATCTCTTTTGTATCCGCAGTTACAATACGCCACAAGAAACCTGTTTCTGCTATGCCTCGCAAGCAAAGAAATGATGATTTTTAGTCGATTCGTAACGGCTTTCTTACTCAGCTCGTGTGGCAGCCATTTTCCTTCGTTCTGTACCTTCCCCATGACACGCAAACCGAATACTGTTGACTTGTCAACATTAAGCTGTGCAGGTAATTCTTTGCGTGTTTTAAAAGAGTTGTCATCCAGCAAACTTCGCAGTTCAGCCTTTTCCAAATTTTTTGACTGAGCTGGTCGTTGCTTGTCATAAAGGTCGCAATCGCCACTTTTGAATCCCCGCAACTAATCTCTACACATAATTTAGGATGGTGCACTCACCCTTAGTGTGTGCAAGCAATCGGTGAATCTCTGCTGTTTTTTTTAAATCGAAGTGGTGCAGTTGGAAGAACTTGTCACGGTTT
>OX632363.1:7006185-7186185 GCA_951751655.1 Ophion costatus
TTTAATAGACCTTCAAAATGAAATTAAATAATTTAGTTATAGTTGTAATGCGGATGGTTTGTTCTAAAAAGCGATACCGTTATGCTGTGAAAACTAATAAATTGAAAGATATAATATATGTACACGTACGCATGCACGCACGCACGCACGCACGCACGCACGCACACGCACGCACACACACGCAAGCACGCGAGCACACACACACACACAACACTAATAAATCTATGCATAAGTTGAACAAATTCAATTTGTTTGCAGAATAAATTTATTTCACATCCGTCTCAGAATTACTAGAACTCGGAAAAAAACACCCTTTGAGTTCCCAAACCGCGCGCCGATCACCTGGCTGCAGCTTACACTGTTGTCATTCCGTTACAGACGGTTGGGGCCCCGAGTTCGGTGTGGAATAAAATTCCTACTTTTCATAAGTCGATATCTCCGAAACTAAACGGTCAAAGTTTGTGATTTTTTAAAATCAATCCCACAATAGTACTGCATATACGTGTGTTTTTATTTTGAAATCCTAAGATCAGTTTAGAACCTATATCGAGAAATGCGAGCAAACTCCTATCGGTTTACGTGTTAGGTATAGGGATCGCGTACAAAAACACCCCTATTCAATTGCAATTATCTCATGAACTAAACCGTGAATCGAATTGTATTTTTGGGCATCAATCCATGAAGGTCATATATCTACACCATACTTAAATTTCAGCCAATTCCTAAGATTTTACCAAAACTACAGAACTACCTTAACTACATAGCTACGTTCTGAACGGAATTTTCTAAACATTCGAACAATGCACACAAAGCATCAGTGTTATAATATGTAAATGTAGAGAAAAAATAGAGATTTAGATATTTACGGACAAAGCACACCATATTTGTCAATGTTTGTTGAATACTTTTTTGTTTTCCTTTTCGTTTGAAGTTTCTTTTTCATTTGTCATATATATTGCTTATTGGAAATAATAATAATGATCTGCAAAGACAATTTTTTGAACGCTTAAATTGTCGAACTTAAGGGGTTACACCTAGTTGGAATGTTTTTTTAAACCGATTTTTCATTTTCGCCAAATTTTTATAATATAACCTTTCAGAAATATTCTCTAAAAATTTCAGCGTTATTATTTCCCCCTTTTTGGTAAAAAATTCAGCGTTACCGGAACGTAAAAATTATTTCAAATATTCCGCTCGAAAGCTAACACAAAACTACAAGTTTAATGTGTAGACATTTTTCTTCAGTTACTTCTAGTTTCCGAGATATATTAATTTGGAAGAAAAACGGCATTTTCTAAAATGTTAAATCAAAAAATCTGAAAAAATTCACATGGAATGCCTTTTAGTAGTACTTTGATATAACCAATTATGGGGCAGATCTGAGATAGTCGAAAAAAGTGGCTGAATTGACGGAGAATCCCTCTATAACGGTGCAGCTGCGCGCTCTAAACAACAGGGTCCACTCTACAGCGTGTTTCAAAATTACTGATCAACCCGGAACTGGCGGGTTCGGAGGGGTCCCCCGAGTATAACTATCGAGGCGTTATTTTTCTGTCCTGAGTTGACATTTCTGTCATATTTGGCGCATAAGTTCAGACCGCGCGGCAAGGTTCTACCGAAATGCACCGTTTGACAGATGACGGCAAGCGTTATTTGACGTTTGGCGTATCGATCGCTTAGGCTGCCTGTTAACCAATCGGATTTGACATCCGTGACAGGCCGGCCGATCTGCCACTTCCAGCTTCGTCTTTATTCGCTTCACGAATGTCGTGCCGAAACATGAAGCTTGCCAACATCCATGAGAAATGTAGTCCTTTGTACGAGCGATGATGAGAACAGATCCTCGCGCTCTATGAGATTATTAATCGAGGCTTAGCGTTATCGTTATATTTAGGCGGTCATAAAAGATAAATAATAAATCGTCACTTCAGATTTCATACTATTTTTTTTTAATCAAGAAAAATAAATAAAGAGAACCGACAATTACTCGATGCATGTCGAATCTCGAGTACAGCGTTACAGCATGTGTTTTTAAATTGTTTTTTATTTATTTACTTGATTGCGACCGGTGTTCTGGCGATTCAGATTGTCAAGTTGTCGGGGATTTACATCGTTACACGAATAACAAAGATTCGATATTTTAGGTTATCTGGAAGCATGCTGGTACGAGAGCAAATATTAAATAAATGCTTCATATGATTTTTGGACGCCCTATCAGACATTTCTGAAAAGATTCGTCTACTTGCGTAATTGCGTTCGGGCGCGCTCCTCGTAATGCGAGTGGATAAGTTTGGCTGCCGTGATATTAATTTTGACTTTCATGATGTCATCATTGGTTCAGAAAACGATGCTCAAGAAGTGGATGGTCTATCGCTAAAATGGAGCTCGGACGAGTGTTAGACAGTGCGTAGCGGAAAGACATGAAAATGATTCTCTCAATCATTTTTCTAGCATCGATGGGACTTCACAAACGGAGATGTAGTCGATAGTCTCAATTGTTTGTCGGACATCCATGGGAAATATTCGGAAGCGTCACGTTGAGTTGGTCTTTGATTTCATCTCCTTTTTGATCTAGGCGAATGGATCATGTAAGCAGAGGTAAAACGTTAGCTCGTTCTCCCTCGTTTCGGTCCCGATCGCGAACGGAGAGAAATAAAATCTGTCAGTGATTCATGCAGTATCCATAGGACAACACTCGAAAACGTCACGACGAGTTCGCCATTGATATCATCGCCTTTTCGATAATACCGCGACGAGATGAATGAATCTCGTTCCCGATCGCGAACGGAGATGAAATCAAATCTGTCAATGATTCGTGCAGTATCCAAAGGACATAGTCGATAACGTCACGACGAGTTCGTCATTGATTTCATCTTCTTTCCGAAGATATTGAAACGAGATAACTTCATCTCGTTCCCGATCGCGATAGGAAATGAAATCAATTCTGTAAATGATTCTTCTAGTGTCCGTTGGACATACTCCAAGCCGTCACGACGAGAGTGCCTCTGATTTCAGCTCGTTTCCGATTATATCGGAACGAGATGAATCCATCGAGTTCCCGATCGCGGACGGAGATTAAATCAATTCCGTCAGTGATTCGTGCAGTATCCATAGGATACACTCGACAACGTCACGACGAGTTCGCCATTGATTTAATCTCCTTTTCGATAATATCGCGATGGGATGAATTCATCTCGTTCCCGATCGCGAACAGAGATTAAATCAATTCCGTCAGTGATTCGTGCAGTATCCATACGATACACTTGACAACGTCACGACGAGTTCATCATTGATTTCATCTCCTTTCCGATGATATTGAAACGAGATAAATTCATCTCGTTCCCGATCGCGATAGGTGATGAAATCAATTCGGACAACGATTCGTGCATTATCCATAGGACATACTCGACAACGTCACGACGAGTTCGCGGTTGCTTTCATCTCCATTCCGATGATATCGCACAGAGATGATTTCATCTCCATTCCGATGATATCGCACAGAGATGATTTCATCTCGTTCCCGATCGCGAACGGAGATGAAATCAATTCTGCCAATGATTCTTCTAGTGTCCGCATGACATACTCGAAGCCGTCACGACGAGTTTGTCTTTGATTTCATCTCGTTTACGATTATATCGGAACGAGATGAATTCATCTCGTTCCCAATCGTGAACGGAGATGAAGTCAATTCTGTCAGAGATTCGTGCAGTATCCATAGGATACACTCGACAACGTTACGACGAGTTCGCCATTGATTTCATCTCCTTTTCGATAATATGCGACGAGATGAATTCATCTCGTTCCCGATCGCGAACGGAGATGAAATCAATTATGTCAATGATTCGTGCAGTATCCATAGGATACACTACACAACGTCACGACGAGTTCGCCATTGATTTCATCTCTTTTCCGATGATATTGAAGGGAGATAAATTCATCTCGTTCCCGATCGCGATAGGAGATGAAATCAATTCGGACAACGATTCGTGCATTATCCATACGACATACTCGACAACGTCACAACGAGTTCGCGGTTGATTTCGTCTCCATTCCGATAATATCGCAAAGAGAAGATTTCATCTTGTTCCCGATCGCGAACGGTGATGAAATCAATTCTGTCAATGATTCTTCTAGTGTCCGTAGGACATACTCCAAGCCGTCACGACGAGATTCCCTTTGATTTCATCTCGTTTTCGATTATATCGGAACGAGATGAATCCATCTAGTTCCCGATCGCGAACGGGGATAAAATCAATTCTGTCAGTGATTCGTGCAGTATCCATAGGATACACTCGACAACGTCACGACGAGTTCGCCATTGATGTCATCTCCTTTTCGATAATATCGCGACGAGATGAATTCATCTCGTTCCCGATCGCGAACGAAGATGAAGTCAATTCTGTCAGTGATTCGTGCAGTATCCATACGATACACTCGATAACGTCACGACGAGTTCGTCATTGATTTCATCTCCTTTCCGATGATATTGAAACGAGATAAATTCATCTCGTTCCCGATCGCAATAGGTGATGAAATCAATTCGGACAACGATTCGTGCATTGCCCATACGACATACTGGACAACGTCACAACGAGTTCGCAGTTGATTTCATCTCCATTCCGATAATATCGCAAAGAGATGATTCTATCTCGTTCCCGATCGCGAACGGAGATGAAATCAATTCGGTTAATGATTCTTTTGGTGTCCGTAGAACATACTCGAAGCCGTCACAACGAGATTGCGTTTGATTTCATCTCGTTTCAAATCAATTCTGTCAGTGATTCGTGCAGTTTCCATAGGATACACTCGACAACGTCACGACGAGTTCGCCATTGATTTCATCTCGTTTTCGATAATATCGCGACGAGATGAATTCATCTCGTTCCCGATCAAGAACGGAGATGAAATCAATTCTGTCAGTGATTCGTGCAGTATCCATAGGATACACTCGACAACACCATGACGAGTTCGCCATTGATTTCATCTCCTTGCCGATGATATTGAAACGAGATAAATTAATCTCGTTCCAGATCGCGATCGGAGATGAAATCAATTCAGACAACGATTCGTGCATTATCCATAGGACATACTCGACAACACCACAACGAGTTCGCGGTTGATTTCATCTCCATTCCGACGATATCGCAACGAGATGATTTCATCTCGTTCCCGATCGCGAACGGAGATGAAATCAATTCTGTCAATGATTCTTCTAGTGTCCGCAGGACATACTCGAAGCCATCACGAGTTTGCCTTTGATTTCATCTCGTTTCCGATTATATCGAAACGAGATGAATCCATCTAGTTCCCGATCGCGAACGGAGATAAAATCAATTCTGTCAGTGATTCGTGCAGTATCCATAGGATACACTCGACTAGAAGAATCATTGACAGAATTGATTTCATCTCGGTTCGCGATCGGGAACGCGATGAAATCATCTCTTTGCGATATTATCGGAATGGAGATGAAATCAACCGCGAACTCTTTGTGACATTGACGAGTATGTCGTATGGATAATGCACGAATCGTTGTCCGAATTGATTTCATCTCCTATCGCGATCGGGAACGAGATGAATTCATCTCATTTCAATATCGTCGGAAAGGAGATGAAATCAATGACGAACTCGTCGTGACGTTATCGACTATGTCCTTTGGATACTGCACGAATCATTGACAGATTTGATTTCATCTCCGTTCGCGATCGGGAACGAGATTCATTCATCTCGTCGCGATATTATCGAAAAGGAGATGATATCAATGGCGAACTCGTCGTGACAGTTTCGAGTGTTGTCCTATTGATACTGCACGAATCACTGACAGATTTGATTTCTGTCCATTCGCGATCGAGAACGAAACAAGGGAGAATGAGCTAACGTTTTACCTGTGCTTACATGATCCATTCTCCTGGATCAAAAAGGAAATGAAATCCAAGACAAACTCAACGTGACGCTTTCGAATATATCCCATGGATGTCCGACAAACAATTGAGACTATCGACTTCATCTCCGTTTGTCAAGTCCCATCGATGCTAAAAAAATGATTGAGAGAATTATTTTCACGTCTTTCCGCTACGCACTGTCTAACACTCGTCCGAGCTCCATTTTAGCGATAGACCATCCACTTCTTGAGCATCGTTTTCTGAACCAATGATGACATCATGAACGTCAAAATTAATATCACGGCAGCCAAACTTATCCACTCGCATTAAGAGGAACTCGCCCGAACGCAATTACGCAAGTAGATGAATCTTTTCAGAAATGTCCGATAGGGCGTCCAGAAATCATATGAAGCATTTATTTAATATTTGCTCTCGTACCACCATGCATTCAGATAAACTAAAATATCGAATCTTTGTCATTCGTACAACGATGTAAATGCCCGACAACTTGATAATCCGAATAGCCAGAACACCAGTCGCAGTCAAGTGAATAAAAAAAAAAACAATTCAAAAACACAGCGTTACAGTACTCGAGATTCGACATGCATCGACTAATTGTCGATTCTTTTGATTTTGTTTTCTTGATTTAAAAAATATAGCATGAAATCTGAGTTTACGACTTATTAGTTATTTATCTTTTATGACCGCCTAAATATAACGATAGTGCTAAGCCTCGATGAATAATCTCATAGAGCGCGATGATCTTTTCTCATCATCGCTCGTACAACAATTGTTCGAACTTCGATATTTTAATCAATTTGAACAATTGTTCGAACTTCGATATTTTAATCGCTCTCATTCAGAAACTATTGGAAGGAAAAAAAATGCCTCGATAGTAATACTCGGGGGACCCCTCTGAACCCGCCAGTTCCGGGTTGGTCAGTCATTTTGAAACACGCTGTATAAAAAGAGGATGCTGTTTACAGCACGCAGCTGATTCGTTCAGATCGTCTATATGTATACATAAAGAACCTGAATGTACAAGTAAGGTGGTGGTGGTTCTAACCGACGAGATGTATGAGTTAGAAATCGCAGACCTTTACAGTACGGCAGTTAGCTTCGAACCGCTCACTACCTTCGTGTCTACAAATTCGTCAACATCCAAAGTATTGATTTCATCGTTTTTTTCAAAATGAATCGCTCTAAAGGATCGCGAGAATTATGGCAATGGTCGAATGTCCGGAAGTCGCGATCGAGAAAACGAAAAATGCTCACGCATATGTCGCAGAAGAGGACGAGAAGCGCGTGCGGACAGCTGAGCACCGCGCTCAATCAAACACCCGGGAAGCACGATTATTACGAAGGCAGCACCAAATTGGAATTTCGCAGACTGCTACCTCTGCAGAGGGTTTGCTGTATGATCCGGGCATCGATGATTCCATTTGGAGGTAATAAATTACATTTTATCTACGTATACACCTGACGTAAAACTTTAAACGCGGTTTTCTCGAAATTACTTTTTCAGAATCGGTGACCAAAATACCTCAATAACAACTAAACCGTTCTGCTTCAAATTTCACAGACATTTTTTGTATATTAAAAGGCAGCCCTTAATCAAAGGATTTATTTTTCAATGCATACTTTTTTTTATATCACGGAAAATAGTGTTTTTTTCACCGAAATTTCGACGATCACTTTGGATCGGCGACCATTTTTTCAAAAATCATTATTTTATTGAATCCTTCGATTGAAGACTAAATAATACGGTACAAAAACTGAATTCATTTCGTTTTCTTATTTCAGATGATTTGTTCCCTTGCCGGAGTGGTCACCGCGAAGGACCTTTTTTTCACGGCGGTCTGTCCAATTTGCTGTATCGCCGTCGTTTATATTTCCCAATAAAAAAATTGTCAAAGATATTTGAAATGACACCCTTTACTATGAAAAAAAAAGTTATGAACCTGCACCCATTTCGCAAAAAACACGTTTACGCAAACACTTCTTTTTTCCGGCCGCGAAATAGGTGTAACCCGTTAAATTAAAAATAACCAACGAAGCAAGCACCCTTTGCAGTTTTATTATATGCATAGAATAATTTTTTTTCAATTCGAAATAGCTGTTTCATCGATTTGTTCTGAAGGAGTTAAAACATACTACAATAACTTACCGATAAATTGGAATTGCTCGTTTGCCGTAATGATGCACTCAGATTCACCCGAATCCGCAAATTCGACACTCTTCTCAGCCAAAAGGAGACTGCGTTCGGGTTCTTGAAGGAATAAATTTCTATTTGTAAATATACAATCAACAGCGGCGAGGCGATTCATCATAAATGACTAAACTCAATAGATACCAAAAATGGACTTTTAAAATTCGAAATATCGAGAACGGAAGTGCTTGTCCACAGAAGTGAAAAGGAGCGGACCGGAGCTGGGAAGAGCAACCAATAGAATCGCCCGGTTCAGCTTTAATAGACATCAATTCAGCAATTGATTGATTGATTTTTCCTAGCTTCGCTCCTCTTCGCTTTGGTACACGGGCACAGTAATCGTCAAGTAATCTTTTCAAAAAATTCTTATATACTAAAAAATGTAATCTGCATAATTTCAGTTAGATCCGGGGGCGAGCGAGTACGTGGGTTGTCGGAGCGACAAAGATGCAAAAGCCAAAAGAAAAGGAGAGCAATTCGAAATAAAGTAAAAACGTTTACGTACCCAGCAAAGAATTCAATCTTTCGAGGACGCTGTCGTCAGCAAGCGAAATCTCATCGGCTAAGAATAAATCTCCCTTCCGCATGGCCGTTATGAGAGGCCCGTCGACCCACTCGAACAATTTTTGACTCTCCGCATCAGAGTGATCCCTAACGGGTCTGAGATTACCAAGAAAATCGGACGATTCGGAGTGCATGTGACAATTCACGGAATACAATTGTTGTTTGCCCATTGACGCGATCAGATGGCAGACGGTAGTTTTTCCGCCGCCGGTCTCGCCGACCAGAAGGACGGGTTCCTTGAACTGGCAAGATTTTCTCACGAGAACAGCCATTCGTCTCATGTGACGAGTCCACACGACGTGCCCGAAGTTGGAGGTTTCTCCGCCGCGCAAAATGTCCTCGAGGATTGTTCTCGTTACGCTGGAAGTTTGTTCGTGCAAACTGAACAAGTTGAACGGGTCAACGCTTCTCTTTAGATATTTATCGATCACTTCGGCGATCTCACGGGCTTCCTCGGGCTGGCGTACTTTGGCGGCAAGCACCAGATATCCCTCGTCGGCCAAGTGTTGGCTCCAATCGTAGAGACCCGGGGGTACGTCCGCAGCGAGGCGATATCTCTCGCCCCAGCGAAACAAGTCGCGAAGCGTCACGAAGCCGTGCTTACCCTGGAATGTCGCGGTGCTCTTGCGCCTCATCTGCAACTCGTTCATCACGCCTATTATCTGCTTGCAATAAGAGTCCGGCATACGACATCTCTCGTGCAATATAAGCCTCAACTCGTCCGCGGGTATCTCGTCGAAGTGCAACTCGACGAAACGATTTCTGAACGCGCGCGACAAAACTTTGCGTCCGCCGTAGAGCCCCGCTGGATTCTGCGTCGCGAACAGCATGAAGTTTGGATGTGCCTTTACGACTCGTTGCGTCTCGGGTATGAACAACTCGCGATTGTCGTCGAGCACGCGATTCAGAGCCTCGAGGACGTCGCTCGGCGCCAGATTCAACTCGTCCAAAATTATCCAATGGCCCTTTCTCATCGCCTCGACCAAAATGCCCTCCTTGAATATTAGCCGCCCGACCTCGTCGGCCACGTAACATCCCACGTATTCTTGCAAATCCGTGTGCTCGTGATTGTTTATCCGCAAGCAAATGTGACCCGAGGACTTGGCCAGATACGTGATGAGGCTCGTTTTCCCGACAGACGTGTCACCCTGCAACAGTACCGGCATCTTTCCGATCGATACGACGCGGACGAGGTCGCGCAAGTTCCGCCTGACGGAACTCGTAAGAATGTAATTCTCCGGTACTTCCAACTCGAGTTTACCCTTGACGATCCAGTAACTTTCGACATTAATGTAATCCTCGTTCTCGTCGCGACTGACCGGCTTCGGTATTTGCGAGCCTAACACCCCCTTGGATGTTTTTGGGTCGAGAATCGCGTGCGCGATGAGACGCTTTACGCGTGGATACGAATTGTGATCGAGCTGAGTCAAAAAGCTCAGGCAGAAAGCCTCGTATAGCGAACGTTGAACGTTCCCGCAAGGATTGGTGGATGCGACGCTCAAAGCGCGACAGAGAGTTCTCAGGCTGTAGTGCGGCTTATGACCGGTACCGTCGTTCAACGATAGCATCGCCTCCTTACGCACGTTCAGATAGAACTTGACGATCGACTCCAGCTTGTCCGCGCTCAAATTAGCATCGGCCAGATAAGAATCGACGAGCAACTGAAGATCCGTGCGCTCGGTGAGTTCGTCCACGTAAAATTCGGTAAAACGATTTCTCAGGCCAATCGGCAAATCTTTCTTGCCGACGTCTGTCGCGGGATTCATGCAAGCGAACATCGTGAAATCGGGATGTCGCTTTATCGCCTCATTGTCGCCGCGCTCGAGCAAAGACAGAGAACCGCTTGCGCCCTCCAGTAAACCGGAAAGACACTCGAGGGTCTCGGACGACGCGAGATTTATCTCGTCGAGCAATACCCAATGGCCTTCGTGAAGAGCCTTTATCAAGCTCCCCTCGAGAAAAGCGAATGCCAGTGAAAAGTTCGTCCTTACCCGTGTCTTTAGTTTTTCCAACTTGGCGAGGAGTCTCTCCCACCTCGACAACATCTCGATCATACTACGATCACCCTTCTCGGGCTCTTTGGAATTTGCACTTCGCTTCGCTCCGCTCTCTCGCATACTCGTCGCCTCGTCGCCGCCGATCTTCGTACGCAATCTCTTGACCGCAGCCATGGCGCTGCGACACATCAGACTAACAAGGCTCCTCCACTTCTGTAGTTTGTAGCAGGCGGCCACGTGACCGAGGAACGTTTTGTTCGGCTCGACGGCGAAGTACGAGCGGAATAGTATCTCGAATTCTTCCCTGATCGGTGTTACGAGATACTTGAAGTCTACAGGCTTGTAACCGCCGAGTAAATCGGCGCTCTCACTCTGTTGATTCATGTTTATTACGACGAGCTTGTGACCCGTGCTCTCGGCGAGATACTGTATCGAGCTGGTCTTGCCAGTTCCCGTCTCGCCAACCAACAGTACGGGTTCCCGATGCGCGACGCAACAAGCCACCCGCTCGAGGAGCGTGGCCGACGGTCTCGTGAATGAAAACTTCATTGCCATTCGTTCGACTCGCGCGTACTCGTATTTTTTCCTGCGTAACTTCGACCGGCCAGCTTGAAACACCTCGGGCAAAAGTTTGATCGTGGGCTTGTGAGAGTTGCAAAAATATTCGGCTTTGGTTTTGACGATACCGAGGGTGTGGCCAATCGCCGTGGCCAACTCCAATCTGACGGCTTGATCGGCCACCGAACAGCAGAATATATCGATCGCGTCCTGAAATATTTTCAAGGCCGACTCAGGCGAGGACACTTGAAAATCGACCATCGCGCGCATACACCATTTCATCAGATCCCTGGTAGACGTTGATCTACCGGTTCTCGTTACGCACTCGCTGTTGCCAGCGTTCTCGGACTCGTGATTACCCACGGAGAACAGAAGAAAAACGTCGATCATTCTTGTGGCGACTGTCGTCAGTTGGGGAAAGAGGGTCCTCGCGACTATTACCAATTCGTCACGGCTGAGTGGGTCCACGTGAACGCAAACCCAATGTTTCTCCAGAAGATTCGTCGCCCCGGTGCTTACCTGACGATGAAGTCCCGAGGCCGTTGTTATCAATCGTTGCGTGAGAAAGAGCTGAAATCCGCTCTTTGCGTAAATTGCGTCTCGATAACCGGGAACCGAAAGAATTCCGGTCTCGATGAGATTACTGAGACAGCTCGCGACGTCCAGGGCCGCGCTGTCGATGTCCTCCAGCAACAGCCATTTCCCGTTCATCACCGCTTGTGTCAATACACCTGGTTGCCACACGAATTCACCGGGCACGTCGGTACATCTGTAAGTGCCGAGCAACATCTTCGAATCCGTCTGATCGCCCAACTGAACCTTCACGAAATTCGAGTCGCTGCGACCCGTTATATTTGCGAGATACTCGACCAGGGCGGTCTTGCCGCAACCGACCGACCCCTGAAGACACACGCAACGTCGGGAGGCGACGGCAAGCGCGAGGCTGCGCAAATTCGACTCCATCGACTTGACCGGGATCAAATTTGCCTCTCGCGGGCGTTCGCTCGAATTGAAAACCGGCATAAGAACACCCGCAACCGAGACGAGGCGATCGATGTCTTTCGATGCGTCGCTTATCTCTTCGATACAATGTTGGCCGGAAGTTGACACCGCGATGGAAGTCTCGTTGCTCCGCTCCAGGAGAAACGATTCCGGATCCTTCATGAAAGTCCTCGCACATGTGAGTCGAGTCGACTCCGACATCCGCAGCACTATACCAATGCATTTCAGAGCGATCCTGGAATTAATGCGGTCCGTACAATCGAAAGTTGACATTTCAAATATTTTGCATTTTATATTTTATCACGTGATGTGTCACATCTCGCGACAATGCCCAAAAAACAAGACTTTTCTTTTCCAACCCAGTCGATGCCCTCTCGTAAATTCCGAAAGTGTGGGGCGAAATATTTAATACTCGAAAAATAGTACGAGAGCATTTCAACGCTATGCAGAACCTTACCGCCGTAAATCTTTATAAAAATTGATGACAGTTTGTTCAAACATAACACAGACTAGACGGCTCCGACGAATTCTTACTAGGAAAAAATACGACATCCTGTCTCGCGGCGTAGTCCGATATATAAACTTCTTGATATGGAAACTCACTATAGCCATAAATTGACACTACCCAAACCATGCGCTCAGACACTACCCAAACCATTACGGCTCAGATATCGAACTCTGTACTCCACGTGGTTGGACGCCGAAACACGGGACAAAGATCCCCTGACTTTGATGCGTGCAATTCCGAATAAGGAATGATCGAGATCAATTCTGCGAAGTACAAATATCGCGACCAATCACGCTAAACCCTAAAGTTCCTTCTCCCACTACCGAACTCCTCCTAATTTTCATATCAAGAGACTTCCTTCCTGAAGCGAGTCTTCCAATAACTTCCATTGCGTTCAGATCGCAGTCTCCCTACAATTTCCATCGCGTTCAGATCAAGTCTCCCGTCAACTTCCATCGAACCAACTTCTCCTATCAAGTCTCAATCCCAGTCTCCCGACAATCTTCATCAAGTTCAATCCCAGTCTTCCTGCAATCTTCTTCAAATCCAGAGCTCAGTCTCCCGACATTCGTCACTAAATCTTTTACCAAGTCTTAATTTTTTTTGTCCGCGTACTAGCAGCCTTATTACAGGCATTTTCCTTCGAGTCTTATATATATATATATATATAACTTCGACTCTCAGACCGAGTAGAAAGGTCAGGAATTCGTGTATCTCTTCGTGCGTTCGTATAGAATCTCGAGTGCTTCTCGCCGTGCACGCATAAACGCATACATCTCCGAGAAACCAAAAATCTTGTGCAAGTGCTACGAGCAACTTGACCACCGAGCGCACCAGGGCACTAGCGAGGGCCCTTCGCCTTACGAGCGTCAACCGATATCTTTTCGAGCGAGCGTATACACGCAAACCAACACCAGCCAATGTAAGCGAAACACGTCATTCTGTCATTTTTTCTGTATCATTCCTTCACTCTTCCGTTATTGTTAATTCACACAAAAATCCGACTATCCATATATCTAATAAAACATCGGTTAAAATTACATGAGCTTGTCGAGTTATTCCTGAACGTTAAAACATAACGTCAATTCCTTAACCGAATTCTCTCCCACGCCCTACCCCTTTTTACCCTCATCCCGTGCTATTGCGCTAGGCGTAGGCAACAAAGAGGGAAACGAAAATAATTATGCTCACGTCCCTTCCGGATGTGACAGATGCGCGTACAATGTCGAAAACTTTGAACGCATTTTTCGCAAAACTACATTTTTTTTCTCCCACTACTTAAGGCCTTAGGCCACAGTAACGGGTGTAAAATCATGTGCGAATTTAACAATTTTTTTTGTATGAAAAAGTGATTCACTCATTAACTTAATTACACATCTCTTTAGTATGAATATCAAGCTGTTAGAAAATATATTTTTTTTTTTCGATGTACAAAATCGCGTACTAATATTTTCTTTCGTTATCTTTTTTTAAGCACTCCGTGGCGTGACCTTTAGCATTCACAATTTTTTGCCTAGAATAAAAAACAAAAATTCTCGTCGATCTACATTAGAATGCCTAAAGAAGTACGTACGGAATTTAAAAAATATTGTTTTATTCAAAAGTTGTAGGTATTTGAACTTAAGAAATGAATTTTCAGTAAAAAACTTCGTTATAACTGCTCATAAAATGACAAATTTTCGAGTAATCAGAAATTCCGTACGTACGTCACTGCGAAATGCAACTAGGAACATAACTTGTAAATTTGAAGTAAATCGAGTGAAAATTGTTGAAGTTATTTGCCACGCCAATTGGAAAAAAGCTATTTCGAGAAGTTTCAAGTAGTCGGCCATTGTGTACATCGAAAAAAAATATATTTTCTTTCTAACAGCTTGATATTCATACTAAATAGATGTGTAATTAATTTTATGAGTGAAACACTTTTTCATACGAAAAAAATTGTTAAATTCGCACATGACTTTATACCCGTTACTGTGGCCTAAGGCCTTAAGACGATAACTACTGTCATTATTAACCGATTTTAGAAGTCCTGCCTCCAAGCAATTCTTTATCATAGTCACTATCACCTGTCATTTTTTTTTCGACAAAAGTATGAGCCAAAAAAGACGGTTTTCGGAGCTTGCATTCGAAGCTCGCGGGAAAATTCACAAATTGACTTTTCGACTTGGTTGTAGCACCCGCGATAAACGCACTAATATATTTTTCTAATGTTCTTGAATTTTCAAAATCAGACCATTTTACCTAGAATTACGATGTGTGCAGTACACCCACGTATCTGTATAACACTGTAAACACGTCCATTTTTCATGACGAATCCGCCAAAAGAAAGGCAGTTTTCCGCACTATTTTGATAAGACGAAACCCTTAATAATTCATCGTAAGTACCTTACCATTTTACGGTATCGTTCTGGTCAACCAAAAAGCCATAAAACTCGGACCAGTTCCACCGGTGCTTGAAATGTTCTGGGGCTGCTTCCAATATGTGGTAACTCGCAGTCACGATTTCCAATGTTGATACTTGTCTCACTACGAAAGGAAGCTTATTTTCCTTTCTTCTCTTCGCTATTACAGCCAAATTATCGACCGAGGCGCTGAATGGCGCCGGATTTCGGTCAAAATAATGCAGAGCGAATCTAGAAGAAATCGAAAGACGTGTTACGAATACGGCAATGCCAGCAAAGCTGCCGCCCGTTCTGGATCCCAGTGCAAAAATAATACGTTTTTCGTTACCATCTTGCTAGGCTTAGTGTCTTAACGTGAACTACCAACTAAAAGTAGGTACGCTCTACGAATTTTTTATCAGAATAAAAACCTACCAATCTTGGACAAAAGAGCCGCATTGGGATGTCCAATGTGTTATTTCAATCATTAAAAAAACAGGCTCCATTAGGGTTTTTAAAAATTTGTCACTACTTTTTTTGGTCACCAGGTAACCTTGAACATGGTTGTTGTTTTGTTAGATGGAAGTTTACATCGTCAGAATGCAATGAAAGTTAATATTTCTGAATTGCTTGATTTTCTTTATGCAAATTTGGCCTACAAAGATGCCTCAACCATTTTTTCAAATACTTATTTAGAGATCTACAATATAAATCTGAGCAAAAAGATTCTATATAATAATGAGAATTCAGGAATGAAAATATATAGAGGAATTCTTGTTGCATTCCAACAATGCAAACTTCAACGCCCGTTCTTTGCAACTTTCTTACCCTTATAAACTCATCTGACATGGTTTAAGAAATGTCAGGTCTTCTTCAAGGGACCCAACAGCTAAGATTTACCTCCAAATAAGTTCTAAATTGTTATTATGTTCGCAGCTTTTTTCGACAAGAATATTCAGCTTTTTATAAAAGATAGCAACCTTGAAAAATGCACAGTAATTTGAGAACTATGGGGTTCAAAATTAAATGTACAGGAGGGCGCAAATCCAATTAAAAAAAAAATAACATAACAAATTTGAGTTTGAAAAAGTATATATTTAAAATTGTGATTTTCGACTGCTCTTCGACTGCTCTTTTGGTAAATACATAATTAAATAGTAAATGTATAATAAATATATGTAGGAAAGATCTATAAACTTATAATAAGGATATCGGAAAATCAATATTGGATGAAGTATTTTCCATCACTTTCGCTCATTAATTATTTGTCAATAATTTCCAAGGATATGTCACAACTATAAAATGATAAATAATTTGTTGAGTCGGAGAAACTAAAGGAAACTAATGTTGTTTCGATCGTAAGTATTTCCTATGAGAGTTCAACTTCCAGATTCCACAAAAATACGTTACTAAGAAAAAAAGACATCAAAACCCAGGGAATTCAGCATAGTTTCTTATTTGATAAAAAAAGAGTGAATTCAGTTGTAATGCATATCAGTTGCAGACATATTGACTGTGGCTATTCGAATAAAAACTCCAGCTCAATGTACGAAATATTATTTGACAAACTATGCTTATTGCCCACATACAATTGTTTTTGTTTTTTTGTAAACAATGCGGTCAACCTCATGAAACTTTCGAAGTCAAATTTGTATCTTGTAAAAGATGTAAAAAATTTTACCTCACGTATCTGAAAGAGAATGTATTTAAGATCATTTTTAAATACATCCATTCTAATAAAATTGGTATCCAGTTATAATCATTGGTAGAATACTCCCCTTTCATTAATCCGATATAGTAAAGTATACATAAAATGATAGATATGAAAATTGGAAACAAATACAATATTCCAGAAAATTAAGAAAAAAATTAAGAACCACTTCAACATTGAAAATCTACAATCTTGCAATTCGCTATTCATAGATGTCACTGAATATGTGACCGGTAATTAAAAAATGTATAATTTATCGCCGATAAGAAATGCACCTCACGCTATTTCTGGCACTCTGGAGGGGTTAGCCTACTGTAAAAATGACACACGTTCGCAGAATAAAGTTAACCTTATGATAACAACGATAGAACGCCTAGTAAAACTTTAAACGCATTCATCTCGATTCTATCCTTTTTAAAACGGTGTACACGATTTTTCGACATCTAATAAACAAATTGACTGGAAATTGTGTACACTTATTCAGTGTAGTAGTAGTTTAGTCGTGATCAAACTTTTTCTTCTTAACATTTTTTTTTCATTAGCTATAAACAATAGTGATGTCTTTTTAATTTTTTTAAACCAAAAATAAAATTGAATGTTTTAAAAAAAAATCACCACAAACCCCAATAAACTCAACCAATATTATTTATGTCAAGAAAAAATCTGTTTTTTTTTTCAGATCAACCGAGTGGCCAGAATTTGGTATATTATTGAGCCTTGAAGTTCAAGGATCCTTTACACGATTGCTTATAACTTCTTTAATGATAAATACTTTTTTATGAAATCTAGTACATAATTTTGGTTATTGCAAACACAACTGAATATACATACGACGGTTCAATCGTCTTACTTATTCCATCAAAGTTGATTTTTTTAATTAACTCTGATTTACGTATTATCATGGTAGCCTAACCCCTTAAGTTACTATCACTCGATAAAGGTTAGTTCTTAAGTATGACGAATACTACACCGCACACACGAATCTAATTATGCTTTGTTGGCAAAAATATGCATTTGGATACGTACCCCAATACATCAGGATGCATAGTAATCAAAACACCCAAAACCACACAGTTTAATCTGTGCAAACGGCTCGTTTCGCTTGTGACTGGAGTTACAGAAAAATCCGTTAGTACGGCTTGAGACAAGAGCAATGGAAGAAACTGGGGAAAGCATAGCGCAACGTCCTTGGTACTCCCCGGTTCCATCAGAAAGCAACATAACGTCTCCAGAATTTGGTTACGCTCATTTTCACTCAAATCCTAATTGGAGAAATTACAAAAATTCATTAAAATATGTGCTTCTTTCGAAGTTGTGCGAGGTCGCAGAAAGAAATTCGGAATGTCGGCACACATGTTCGATATATGTTTCTCACATAATCGAAAGAAAAAGCAGACCGTAATTAGCACAAAAAAGCAAACAGAAATCCGACGTTCATAATAATCGTGGGTACCGGAAGAGTCGGTAATTAAGGACGATGTCGTGAAGACATGAAAAATTGTCGCGTACTTACCTGCGAATTGAGATAGCGCACAAATTCCTGTTTATACTTGTCACTTCGAAAGCAAAAGATTTTAAGATTTTCTAGAAGCATCGTGCACTTTTGCGGCAATCACCGTGTGCCCGTCTCCTTTTTAACAACGAAAAACACTATTACCGGGCGCTTCAAGAATTCCTCGAACGTGTTGCGTGCCTGAATTGGTGACGCAAAGTTATCGGCGTGCGAGCACGTGTCTCATACGCCGCATGCCGGAATTATGAAACTAAAGGTGCGGCCTCATGTAGTCGCTCGACGCTCGTTTGCAGCGACACATCTGGTCACGTGATATGGAGCGACAAATGAGCTACTTTTTTGATTCGCGGGGAATTTAAAATAGGGTCACGTGACCAGATTGATCGCTGCAAACGAGCGACGAGCAACTGCGTGAGGCCGCACCTTACATGTGCTCGAAAATTATGACCCCATCCGTCTACCCAGGTTTACGCTCATGCACACACCGTCTTTAACGTATCCGCTCCGTAAGGTTTTGCCCAATAGCGATGCTGGAACAACGGCATTCGAATAACGTGATTGGTCAAAATCTTACGGCTAAGATCACGGAAGATACGATTGACGGGCTTACACCCGAATTCATAGTCGTTCCTCTAGGAATAAGGATTCTTCGTTCTTTGTTCTGCACAAAGAACAAGGAATGCTTATTTATTAAGGAACGACTATGAATAGGGATGTTAAAAAGAGTCGTAGAGGAAACGTTTAATATCTGTAGTGGCCGCTACAGTCGGTACCAATAGGCTTATTCTGTAAGTCGATACCGACAGCTTCCGCTATCGATAGCTAGCGACAGCCAATCGCATGCATGATTACAAAAGAGAAGGAGCCCCTGATTGGCTATTGCTAGCTAACAATGACGAAAGTTGTCGTTACGAGTTACAAAATAGGTCTACAAGCGGCTGGCACCTCCTAGCCCCTACCGCAGCGGTCGCCAACCTTTTTTGGTCCGCGACACCGAATCGTCAGAAAATATTTTCAAAGACGGCAGTATAACGATGTTTGAGGCGCCAAATTTTGAGCACGACTATTTTGTAGACAATTTTGATTATTAAAAATTATTTTTGACTAAAGAATTTATGGATCTCCGCTAAGACGATTCATAAAAAACAACGAAATAATTGTTTTCGTATTGAAAAAGATTCAAATAGTTTTTGAAAAATGAATCAATTTTTATGAACAAACAATGTTTTTTTCTTCTCTGGACATTTACAATTTCCAATCAACGCTGTTGCAAAAATGTTTTTCCTTAATTGTTTAAAAGTACGCAAAGTAATAATTTGAAATATATTTATTCAAAAATTAAACAAATTGTTAAGCCATGTTTTTTTTGTTATTCGGGATCACATTATCTATTTTTGCGAATCCGTCTGAATTCCCAAAGAATTTTCGTATCAATTTGATACCTGGTTTTTTCGAATTTTTTGAAGCCTCAAAATATGAAGGTATTTTTTGTTTTGAAATTTTTCACGGTTGGTACAGAAGGTTTGAAATTTCTCACGATTGACACAGAACCCTTGTACTCGAGGGAAACTCAAGGATTTCCGACTTTTTGTCAACTTTTCAAAACTGGAGAAAAAAAATTCAAAACGATAACAAACCTCTTGAAAAATTTACATGCATTCGGAAAACTTGAACAATTCATTTTAAATAACAAAAAACAATTTTGTCGAAAAATTGATTATAAAAAATTTTATAAACACTTTTGTTTATAACTATTTAATACTATTATTATTATTATTTAAGAACAATATTTTTAATGTCTCCGAGTAATTGGTTCTTTCTAGCTTTTCTCATTACGCGTAGAAATGATGTGTAAATCTAATTTTTCACTCTGAGGTACCTCCAATACATCCTTAAGGATGTATAGTAGGCATTATTTTAGCAACAACAGAATAGAATTAGAATTTCAAGAGCTTAGCAATGCTATACAAATATGAAAAATATATGAATATAAGAATATTCAGAAAATCTTTTTCCTATTCATGTTGAATTAATTCGTTCATTTTCTTTGAATGCAGTTCTATTTCTTAAAAAAAGGTTATAACTATTAAAAGTTTTTTTTTGTTTTGAAAAAATGATTAAAAAATAGACAATTGCTCATCATTCCTTATATATATATATATATATATATATATATATATATATATATATATATAGGTTTCTCGTTACTTGTGAGAAATTGACGACCCGTTTAACAAGCGGTTTCGTTTATACAGTCTCAAACAATGTTTGGAAAAATAGAGATTGACAACACTGAAATCATTTTGAAAAAACTGAAGAGTATTGAAAGAAAAAGACGGATCAATTTACCATGAAAAAAAGAAATTCTTTGAATATTTGCCGCATTTTTTGTTTTTACGAATTTGTTAATAACTTTTTAATATTGTTATTATTGCCGATTACTGTGCTCGTAAAGACTTTGAAAAAATTGCAAAAACAAAACTTCAAAATCATAAGGAATTTTTTTTAAAATTCATATGCATTTGAAAAAATTAACAATTTCATTTCTAATAACGAAAAAAATGTTTGAAAATATGCTGTTCCATTTTCAACAACTACCTTTGTTTATAACTTTTAAATACCATTGAAAATGAATTTTTGTGACTCGTTACAAAAGTATCGAACATCGACCATCTTTTCGATACGTTTTTCGATACTTCCGATGCTTTCGATACTTTTGTACTGAGTATCGAATGCATTTTCGTTACGGGATACTTGTGTAACGAGTAACGAAAAGCGTTCCGTTACTCGATACTCGAGTATCGTGCATGGAATACCTTTTCGCTACTCGGTACAAAAGTAGCGATCTCCAACAATAGCCTGAAACTTTTGTATCGCGTTACGAAAGGTGTTTCGATACTCGATACGGTTGTGTCGAGCAAAAAGTAACGGCCGTTACAGATTTTGGACAAGTCTGCTACCATGGAGACTAGAGTAAAGGAGCCCAAACGCAATGCTAGCAAAATGGTTGTGAAAGCGATGAACGATCCGCGGATTGTACCCGCCTGGCGGCGCTACCACTGCGGGCTCCGTCTGCGCGGTGATTTTGAATCGTCGATCCGCAATTTGTCGTATATTTCTTTCTTATTAGCGCAGCGTGCAATACTGAAGAGTAATATTGATCTGCTTTTGTTTAAATTATGAAATGACAATGTTTCAGTAATTTTTTTACTTGGAGGTGATCTATACTGTGAATGTTTTAATTTTATACGGTGACATGTACGATTAAACAGCCATAATGTGAATATTGCATACTGGATTTCCAAGAAAAATATTTTTTTCAAATCGTACATTATAACGAAATGGGAGCGAGGGGTATTTATATTAAAGGATTCGCGTATTTAACCTAAAAAACGTTTTTTTTTGTCCAAGCATCATGTATTACATTTTTGCTGTATATCAAAGAAATCTCTAACAGCATTAAAATTAATGGCAATTATAATTAAATTCGGCGACGATAGCATGCGATTAAAAAAATACAAACGATTTGACAAAATGAATCAAGATGTGGTTGCACATGCCGATCCTTATACTTGTCAATATTTTGACTAATTCGCGAATTAATTGCATAGACATAATATTAAGGTTCAGTTCTTACCTTTATTGGATGGTTTTTTTCTGTTTTGATTGTAAAAATACGTTTAATACCGAAATATCAGTCAACGATGCGTAACACCGTAAACTGCGTAAACTGTATGTAACTGACATATATGTACTGCTCACATACATAGTAACCGACAGTAAAACGTCATTGTATGTATGTCACAAACACCGCTAAGCCGGTCCTCACGGACCTATCCTATTTGGTCCCTGGAGCTAGTATCGCTTACGGATATTTTTCGAACTACAAGATCTTTCATCACTTTCGCGATCCACTTTTCGACGATTCCGCCATATGCGTTCGGGCTCCTTTATTCTAGTCTCCATGGAAATATCCATGGAGGCTAGAGTAGAGGAGGCCGATCTCTTATGGAGAGACTTGAAAAAAGTGGCTACAAAAATGTGGACTTACCGGTATGGCGCCACTATCGCTAAAACCTCGAGACACGAGCTGGGTGTGACAGAGACGGAACAAGTAAATAATGAGAAGTGAGCTGTGCATGAGGCAGAATGAAACTTGAGAAGTAGGCTGCGTGCGAGAGAGATGTAAAACAGTGCAGCCAGATCGCGCGCGAAAGTTACCCTCTCTCTAGTCCCTCGCGCGCCCATCACACAATCATAGTAGCGCGTGTCCGTGAGCGAGCGACGCTCGGACATCTTCGGAAAGAGCCGAGTGCCGTCGAACTGTCCCGACCGCGCCTTCGGCAGCTACACCAACACATAGACACGCTGAGCACGTTCATGTGCGGCCAAGCCGAACGAAGGCTTCGAGGGAAAAAGCAATCTGAGCACGGCCCGCGCGTGACGTCACGCGACGGCACGCGCGAGACTTTTAGATGATTTCAATGCTTATTTAGCTCTTGATTCTCTGCGTTATTAATGTATACAAAAAAATGTCTCGCGCACTCTGAACGCTTATATTTTTAGTTTATACGTTAATTTAAATATAATAATAAAACTAAATTACAACTCATTTGTCTTCTAAAAAATTGTTTACGCTTTACTCACACCCGTCCTTATGCCAAATAAATTATAATTCAGAAAAGTAAGTGAAAATATATTTATATTCGTATTATTATATTAATTCTCATACTTTCATCAAGCGATAAAGTATTATCTCCCAAAACAAGTCAATCATCAATCGGGCCGCCAATCGTAACTGCCAGAAAGTGCATCTTTAACACAAGTGATAGGATGGTCCCGTTGGTAGCGTTCCTGGCTTCGGTCCGTAGGGGCGCAGGATCGTTCCTCACGCTCAGCGCTTTTTTTTTTAATCATGGTTACTATTAATTTTTATTTGATTAGTTATTTTTATTAGTTATCATATTTATTTTAATTAGTTATCTTTTAGTACCGAAAAATTTATCGCGCACTCTGACCGCTTAATTTATTAGTTTTTACGTTAATTTAAATATAATAAATCTAAAATACAACTTATTTATCTTCTAGCAAAATGTTTGCGCTTTACTCACACCCGACCCTATGCCAAATAAATTGTAATTCATAAAAGTAAGCGGAAATATATTTATCTTCGTATTATTATATTCATTCTCATATACTTTCATCAAGCGATAAAGTATTATCCCCAAAAACAATCATCTATCCGACCGCGAATCGTCAGTACCAGAAAGTGAACATACATTGACACAAAAAATTAAAGGAGCAAGAAAAGTTGAACTTTGTCAATAGTGGTCGTACAAAAAAAAGGATTTTAAAGCTTCAAGTTTCTAGTTTTAGATCCGACAATGATTTTTTTTTTGAGAATCACTGATTGCGCGGTCGGAAGAAATATCACGGCAAAAAAAATTTTGCAAATTTTTACGTTTTTCAAAGTTCTGCACGTGTTTTGGAGATTTTTTTCTGACTTGACCAATATCAAGGTCATTGAGCCCATTCAATTCAGTTCAATTTGCTTCTTTTTTTATCTCCTTACGACCATTTTTCGCTGATATCGGGCTCCTCGTCGGCCTCTGAATGAAAAAACGTCCTTTTGTCTTCAGTCATCGATATCTCGGGAACTAATGGTCGTACGGGAATTCGACCGGCAATTTTGGAAACGTGAATGCATACTCTACAAGCTCTGATTATTATTGTAGGTTAAAAAAAAATTATTTTTGCCATCAGTTTTAAAAAAGTACAAAAAATCGATGTTTTCTTGTTTTTTATAAAATCCACCGCTACTTTGCAAATATTGCGATAAACACTATTGTTTATGGACGGTCATTCGGCTCAATATGTCCCCAAGAGATATGCAAAATTCCAAATTGATCCGTTCATCGGTCTTTCTTGCCCGATTGACCAAAATATGAAAAAAAATTAAAGGAACAAGTTTCCTCCTTCTCAGAAATCATTTCATGATTATTAAGAGGAAAAAAAACTTTTCACTACTTTTCGTACAATTGGGTATTGAGTACGCATTAAATGTTGGAAAAGAACCCTGAAAATCAAATTGACTAAAAATTTCCGATTTTTTTTTTTTTTAACAAAAATGTTGAAATTTTTTTGTTTATAAAAAAATCTATTTCGATTTTTTTTATTTTTTTAATGTTGACATTTTTTTTCGATTCAACATTGTACCGCCAGCATTAGAATTACCCAAAGTGTACGTAGAATTACCCAAAGCGTACCTCCCCGTGGTATGCTTTGGGTAATTCTGATGCTGGCGGTACAATGTTGATTTAAAAAAAAATTTCAACATTAAAAAAAAATTCGAAACTGAGTTTTCTATAAAAAAATAAAATTTTCAATATTTTTTTTATGAAAAATTTTTTTTTTCGAAAATTTTTAGTCAATATGATTTTCACGGTTTTTTTCCAACATTCAATGCGTACTCAATACCCAATTGTACGAAAAGTAATGAAAAGTTTGTTTTCCTCTTAATAATCATGAAATGATGTCTGAAAAGGAGGAAACTTGCTCCTCTAATTTTTTTTCAAATTTTGGTTAATCGGGCAAGAAAGACCGATAATCGGATCAACTTGGAATTTTGCATGGCTCTTGGGGACATATTGAGCTGAATGACCGTCCATAAACATTAGTCTTTATCGCAATATTTGCAAAGTAGCGGTGGATTTCATAAAAACCAAGAAGACATCGTTTTTTTGTACTTTTCTAAAACTAATGGCAAAAATAAAAAATAAAAGTTTCACTACAATAATAATCGGAGCTTGTAGAGTATTCACGTTTCCAAAACTACCGATCGAATTCCCGTACGACCATTAGTTCCTGAGATATCTCAGCGAGAAATGGTCGTACGGAGAAAAAAAAGCAAATTGGAGTGAATTGAATGGGCTCAATGACCTTGATATTGGTCAAGTCAGGAAAAAATCTCCAAAACACGTGCAGAACTTTGAAAAACGTAAAAATTTGCAAAATTTTTTTTGCCGTGATATTTCTTCCGACCGCGCAATCAGTGATTCTCAAAAAAAAAAATCATTGTCGGATCTAAAACTAGAAACTTGAAGCTTTAAAATCCTTTTTTTTTGTACGACCACTTTTGACAAAGTTCATCTTTTCTTGCTCCTTTATTTTTTTGTGTCAATGTATGTTCACTTTCTGGTACTGACGATTCGCGGTCGGATGGATGATTGTTTTTGAGGATAATACTTTATCGCTTGATGAAAGTATATGAGAATGAATATAATAATACGAAGATAAATATATTTCCGCTTACTTTTATGAATTACAATTTATTTGGCATAGGGTCGGGTGTGAGTAAAGCGCAAACATTTTGCTAGAAGATAAATAAGTTGTATTTTAGATTTATTATATTTAAATTAATGTAAAAACTAATAAAATAAGCGGTCAGAGTGCGCGATAAATTTTTCGGTACTAAAAGATAATTAATTAAAATAAATATGATAACTAATAAAAATAACTAATCAAATAAGAATTAAGGATGTTGGGTCCCAAATCGCAAATGATGATAAAATTCTGAAAATTTGGTATGTTTTTGTATGAAGTATTTCAGAGGTCGTGTAAAAATTTCACGACAATTAGGAAGCTCGTTATTGAACAATTAACATTCACAAATTAAATGCTGTCTTATGGAAACTGATGTAACTTTGCAATAAGTTTTTCTTTTGACCTCTCAATTTTGTAATATCTACAATATACTGAAAGCAACGGAAACAAAACGAAGCTTATTGATACATTTTTTTTATTTCTTTTAAAAATTGTTCTTAACAAAATGTTAATTTTTCAATAACGAGCTTCCTAATCGTCGTGAAATTTTAACACGACCTCTTAAATACTTCATACAAAAACATACCAAATTTTCAGAATTTTCTTATCATTTTGTATTTCAACCCTTAAGGAGGTTGAAGTCATGATGATAGAATTCTGAAAATTTGGTATGTTTTTACATGAAGTATTCAGGAGGTCGTGTAAAAATTTAATGACGATTAAGAAGCTATTTATTGAACAATTAACATTAACATGTTTTATAGGGACTCAAGATCCTTAATAGTAACCATGATTTAAAAAAAAAAAGCGCTGAGCGTGAGGAACGATCCTGCGCCCCTACGGACCCAAGCCAGGAACGCTACCAACGGGACCATCCTATCGCTTGTGTTAAAGATGCATTTTCTGGCACTTACGATTGGCGGCCGGATGGATGATTGATTTGTTAGTGGAGATAATACTTTATCGCTTGATGAAAGTATGAGAATTAATATAATAATACGAATATAAATATATTTTCACTTACTTTTCTGAATTATAATTTATTTGGCATAAGGACGGGTGTGAGTAAAGCGTAAACAATTTTTTAGAAGATAAATGAGTTGTAATGTAGATTTATTATTATATTTAAATTAACGTATGAACTAAAAAAATAAGCGTTCAGAGTGCGCGATACAATTCTTTTGTATACATTAATAACGCAGAGAATCAAGAGCTAAATAAGCATTGAAATCATCTAGAAGCCTCACGCGTGCCGTCGCGTGACGTCACGCGCGGGCCGTGCTCAGATTGCTTTTTCCCTCGAAGCCTTCGTTCGGCTTGGCCGCACATGAACGTGCTCAGCGTGTCTATGTGTTGGTGTAGCTGCCGAAGGCGAGGTCGGGACAGTTCGACGGCACTCGGCTCTTTCCGAAGATGTCCGAGCATCGCTAGCTCACGGACACGCGCTACTATGATTGTGTGATGGGCGCGCGAGAGACTAGAGAGAGGGTAACTTTCGCGCGCTATCTGGCTGCACTGATGCGTATTCGATCCTCTTCCATCTCTCTTACACGACATCGATACTCAGCTTCCGCTCGAGGTTTTAGAGATAGTGGCGCCATCTCGGTTAGTCCATTTTTTGTAGCCACTTTGAAATGCACAGATCGGCCTCCTCTACTCTAGCCTCCATGGAAATATCTTTCAAAAGTAAACAAAACCCAAACATAACCGCTGATTCACGCGACCGCACACGACGTGCTCTACTTGTAAACTTGTAAAAACGGTGATATTGAAAAATGACTAAGTGGTGGATTGTGCCAACGTGTAAAACAGGCTCTCGGAGGGAAATATCAAAACGCTCAGTGTTTCGGGTGCCGAGAGACGTGGCGCAATTAAAAAAAATGGGAGGCCGCGATACCGGGAGTCGGGAAATTAAAGCCGAGACACGTTGTGTGCGAAAATAATTTCGAACCGAAATATATTCATCGAGAATGGGTGGAACATGACTCGAACGGCCGCATAATAGCGCAGGTAAGTTTATTCGACACATTGAATGTACAGATTAAACGATTGCAGCCGGACAAATTTTCCTCTGTTAAGGTCGCGTACAAGCACCCGCAGCTCGATAAACTTGCAGTTCCATTGAAATTTGGTGACATTTCACATATCGAGAGATCCGTCAAACCTTTTAATGAAGTTGTGAGCAGTGGGAGAAATGCTCCGAGACAAGATCCTGTGAATCGATCTCCATCTCTCTCTCACAGCCAGCATCACTCTATCGCAGCGACACTCGTGGTCACTAGGCGAAAAGGCCGGCGCTTCAATCCGAGGACATACCCCTACCACCATAGTTTCAAGACCTGTATGTAGGACCGTGGGGCCCTCTAATCTTTATGTAGGATATCATGATAGCCTCTTTGCCGGACACCCTCAAACTCTCTCAAACGCACGGTCTTAAATACAGGTCGGAAAACTCCGTTAGTTCACATGGTTCCATTCCCGAAGCTTGACGCTAGGGGAGCTGCAATCAAGGAGTGTTGGGTACGACAGAGACAACAATACTAATGCATTCACGTTATAGCCTAGCCTAAGAATCAAATTCGTCTACAAGCCGCTTATCAAATATGACTGTCGTTTTCAAGGCTTGGATATAAGACAGGGTGGGAGCGTACCATACGCAGGTTATGTGTTCACTATTAAAACAACACTCCTCGATATGAGCGATACCACTAATTCGGTTTCAATAGTCAAGCCACAATTTGGTGGTCGACCAAATTTTAATCGAGTTTCCATACTTGTATGTAAGACCGTGCTCGAACGATTAGCATTAATTAAAATTATTTATGATCCTTTCGAGCGGTCAACTTCACGGAGGTGGCCAGGAGAATGGTCTTACATGAGGGGACGGGCACCTTATAGCCCTTACTGTATGTAAAAATACTACGCTTTCTGACCGTTTTATTTAGTTCTACCTCTCCCCGTGGCGCTAGTAAATTACTTACAATATTCTTATTGCACAGGCACAAGGCTCACAAGGCGTACTTAACCACCCCGCGACGAATACGACTATTTTGACGTTTGACGTTTACGCCGCAGTACGGAATTGATTAAATTTACCTGAATTACTTATACACGTGCCCTCATGCCGTGTGTTGTGCACGGTTGTACCTCAGGGTACCCGCGTAATCCTGAAAAGGTTCATTTTTCACCATACCACCCGATCCTCGTATTCGGAGTTATGGAAAGTCTATGAGTTAAGCCTGGCTCACATGACACCATAAACTTAGCCGGACGACTTTAACTTCTCAAGGTTTTCTCTTTCCTAATCGTTTGGTGGTCATTTGGTAGTAATTGGTAGCCTAATAAGACGGTTTGGTGGTCGACCGTTTCTTTATAATTAAATGAGACTTTTTGTCCGTAAAGTTGGCCGGACCTTTTCTCATTTATCATGCAATCCATAAAATGCCACGCCTAATCGATGCAGAATCGTTTGGTGGTCACAAATATGCAAATCCCAGCGTTGGGTAGTTAATTCATTAGTTATCCCGGTCAAAAAACAATCTAAGTCTAGGCGCATACGATAGAGGGCCGCAATAGGTCATTGATGGATCGAACGGAATAGGGCGCAGTGATATTTCAATTTACTTTTGTTTTTCTTCGCCGATCTCGTTCCAATAAATCTCAAACAGAAGATAATCGTTTGGTAGTGATTGGTAGCTTAATTAATGCGTTTGGCAGTTAATTCCTTAATTACGCCGATCGTAAAACCATCTACGGCTAAACGTCGGCGATGGAGGGCTGTAGTTGGCTGCTGAAGGATCTAACGGAATACGAAGCAGTGATATTCAGATTTCTTTGTGTTTTTCTTTACCGATCTCGTTCTAAGAAATCTCATACGGAAAATAACCGTTTGGTAGTGATTGGAAGCTTAATTAAAACGTTTGGTAGTTAATTCCTTACTTACGCCAATCGAAAAACCATCTACGGTTAGACGCAGGCGATAGAGGGCTATATCTGGCTGTTGATGGATCCAACGGAATAAGACGCAGCGATAATTCAATTTATTTATGTTTTTTTTCACCGATCTTGTTCCAATAAGTCTCAAACGGAAGATACTCATTTGGTAGTGATTGGTACCTTAATTTAATCGTTTGGTAGTTCATTTTTTAATTAAGCTGATCGAAAAACCATCGACGTATCGGCGCAGTCGATGGGCGGCTGTAATTGGCCGCTGGTGGATCTAACGGGAAACAGACTATTGATATGTCGATTTCTTTATGTTCCATCCACTGATTATTTCCTAATAAGTCATAATAGAAGGTAATCGTTGTCTGATAATCCTTAATACAACAAACACTAATCATGTTTGCTAGTTAAATTCTGAAGTACGCCATTGGAAAGACCATCCACGTCTAGGCACAGTTGACAGGGGGCTCTAATAGATCCTTGATGGATTTAACGGAAACCGGTACAGTGATCTTTCCATTTCTTTATGTATTATTCTCCGATTTCATTCTAATAGGTCTAAAAGGAAAAATACGTTGGTAGTAATTGGGAGCTTCATTATAATATATAGTAGTAAATTTCGTATTTATGGCGAACCAAGCATCATCTACGTGTAGGTGCTGGTGGAAGTTGCCTGATTGGTCACTGACGGTTAGAATGGAATATACAGTGGCGGTAAGAAACGGTCCCAATGGGGGAATTAATAGGTAACAAACGCGAATAGCGTATACCTTAGGAAGAAACAAATAAACAAAATACATAAAGGAATTGAAATACCACTGAGCCGTATTCCTTTGGATCCATCAGCAGTCAACTACAGGCCTCCATCGCCTACGCCCAACCGTAGATGGTTTTTCGATCGGTGTAATTAAGGAATTAACTACCAAACGTTTTAATTAAGCTACCAATCACTACTAAACGATTATCTTCCATTTGAGACTTATTGGAACGAGATTGGTGGAAAACCATAAAGGAATTGAAATATCACTGCGCCGTATTGTAGTGAATCCATCAGCACCCAACTACAGCCCTCTATCGACTACGTCTAACTGTAGATGGTTTCACGAACGGCGTGATTAAGGAATTAACTACCAACCGTTTTAATTAAGCTACCAATCACTACCAACCGATTATCTTCCGTTTGAGAATTATTAGAACGAGATCGGTGAAGAAAAACATAAATTAATTGAGATTTATTAATTGAGATCACTGCGCCGTATTCCGTCGGATCCATCAATGACCAATTGCGGCCTTCTATCGTATGCGCCTGGACGTAGATTTTTTTTTTTCACCGAGATAACTAATGAATTAACTACCAAACGCTGGGATTCGCATATTCATGACCACCAAACGATTAGGAAAGAAAAACCTTGAGATGTTGAAGTCGTTAAAGTCATGTTACGGCCACCTCCGTGAAGTTGCCCCCCGATATGATAATAAATGATTCTTATTAATGTTAATCGTTTGAGAATTGTTTGAGAGAGTTTGAGAGAAAAGAAAAATCGTTTGAGAGTTTATAGTTTTTCCAAGAAAAACAATTTAGATTTTCGCGTGAAGTTAGCCCCCAGATTTTTTTAATCCGTAAAAAACGACCTTTCACAATTTTTTTTTTATCGCTTGAGAATCATTCGAGAGGGTTTGAGAGTTCAAAAAAATTACTCTAGAGTTCATATTTTATGAAATATAAGAATTTTTCCAAAAACGCAACCAACCGCAGTCCCGTGTCACGCATGGGGCGCACCCTGTTCATCATTCGCAAGAAGAGAATATGAAAACTTGCCTAAAATGTTTAAAATGCCTCGCCTCGCCACCTTCCAAAACAATTCGATTTTTGACAGGTCGTTGACCAGGCACTCTAACCTCGTACATTCGTTCGAAATAAATTACATGTAATGTGTAGTGTGTGATAAAGTGGAGTTTGTTTTTTCGTCGCGTTTTGGTGCATTTATTTTGCTGAGAAGAACAAAGCGAGCCCGGTGGTCGAGGACGACACGTCAGGACGCCGGCACACCACCGACGAAAAATCCCGACAAAGAAAGAATCGACGAGAAAACCGTTGCGGCCGATTACAAGGCGAAGAAGATCGGGAAAAATAGCGACAGCCAGAAGCCGAAGGAGAACGGCGAGGAGAAAACACCGGAAGTCAAGGTATGTGCATGCTATCATACTCAACGGCTTTGGGGATATCAAGGGTCTAAAGGTGCTGAGAAAACCTGAGCCTCAACTCACAGAGGGTGAAGTGTTTATACGGGTCAAAGCATGTGGCCTCAACTTCCAGGCTGCTATGACACGATAGGGTGTCATCGATTCTCCACCGAAAACTCTGACACGAAGCCTGGTCAGAGCTCATTGTGGTGTACTTGGATGCGGCAACCATCACTATGGATTATGCCGTCATTAACATACTACTATTCAAGGTTGCATGTATTACTCCTGACAAGACTTTTCTGATCCATGCCGTCAGGGGCGATATAGGCCAGGCAGTCATTGCTAAAGACGGCTCACAGCATCACAATCTTTGGTTTTTACAGCCCATCGAAAAACGACGAGCTCAAATTGACCAGCATGATTAATGTACTAACGCATGGAAGCGAGTACAGGCATGAAGTAAGGAAAATATCGTCAGGGGCCGTTGCCAGTGTTTTCGATTTCGTTGGTGGCAAGGAGTGAAGCAGAAGATGTCCCTTGCGAAAGACCATGGAAAAATATGTTTTCTAAGGCTCGAGCAACGTCGTAACCAGTGCAACACAGACTTTCTTCTCCGTTGCCCGATACTGGAGGACGATGGACAAAATATTGCCGATGAAGCTCTTCGAGGAGAATAAGATACTGTGCAGGCTGTATCTCCATCATCTGATGCATCAGCACTTTCCGTATATCTTTCTGAGGCGAGCGGTGGACAATGTGTATCTAAATAATGCTCAAGGTATTTGTTTTAATTTATTTCAAAGGATGGCAAGATGTCACCATCGTTGGGGATGCGAGCCTTCCATTTCAAATTCGTTCGGGTCAACGTGACCCAGTGTGTAAAGGAAGGACACCACTGACACTGCCCATTTTCGACCGTTACCTTTGAAATCTTTTAAAAATAAAGCAATAAAATACATAGTTAAAAGATCTTTTACGCTTTATTAGGTATATATTAAAGTATGTAGAACAGTTTATTTGTTAGTAGAATAGAAAATGGCGGTGCACAAGTCGCTATAGCACTACTGGTTTTCAGTCAACCCTCTCCATGCTGTTGAAGTTTGCATCGTTCACCCCTCATTGATTTTTGTGAATGTTTTCTTCATCGTTAACCTTTATTTGGTAAAGGACAAAAAATTACTTTTTCTGGATTTTCAGTAAATCTACCACCACGTTAGAAATATTTATGCAAATACTAATGTTGCCACGTTTTTTTTCAGTTCGATGTACTCCCAATAACCCTGTTATTTTTCAAATTGATCTATCGAACCGTTTTCCATCAAAAGTTGATCGAAGTTTCATAAAACAATTGACGGAACAAGTGTATTATTCCTAAGCATCGTGTAATCATCATCAAAATAAAAAGACTAATTTTCTTCCACTTTTTTCACAACTTGGCACAAGCTGCTTGTTAAATATAAGAAAAAATTCGAGAGATTGAAATTTTTGTTTTAATTTGAAAAATATTTCCGGAAACAATACTGACGCATTTTTTACACGATTCGGCCTTTCCGCACTATAATTTCACTCATCTTTAATTGTATCAATTAAATTCGATACTCGTCGTATTTAATAGTCGGTCTGAGAACATTTATGCAATTAATTCTCAATATTTTCTATGAAGGTTATTAGGGTTATGGAAAGATTTTTTTTTTCAGAAATAGGCATGATCAAAAATTCAAGAAAAAAATGAGTTCACAAAAACATTAGATTAATGTTTTTTTACCAAAACGTAGAAAAACTTGACCAAAAAAAGATTAGTTTCGGAAGAAAAGTGTTAGTTGGTTTTTTTCTTCCGAACAAAAGATTAGATTTTGAAAAACAAAAGATTAGTTTTTAAGGTTCCAAGGATTTCTTAAAAGTGTTTCCAACAAAACGATATTTCGAAAATTTTACACCGGTGTCTTGAGAACAATTCGCGATCGTAAAATTTTACCGCTCTTCTGTAGAGCGAGACTCCTGCGATCGTCTGCTAGAAAATTCGATTCTTGGAGAAACCTGTCGTAGATAAATCCCGGCAGAGAGAACAAATTCTAAACGCAATTGTTTAAACAAAAAGCAGTGTAAAATGTTTTAAAGTTCCAAAGATTTTTTAAAAGTGCTTCCAATGAAACGATTTTTCGAAAATTTTACACCGGTGTCCTCTAAACAATTCGCGATAGTAAAGTTTTATCGCTCTTAACAATTTTTTAAAAAATTTAAGAAATTTCGAAAAATCGTTTTATTGGAAGTACTTTTAAAAAAACCTTGGAACCTTAAAAAATTTCACAATGCTCTTTGTTTAAACAATTGCGGTCGCCATTTCTTTCTCTGCCATGGCTTATGTTCGGCAGGTTGTCTGCGGCCGACCAAATTCGCGAGCGAACGAGATTGAACGAGTCTCACTCTGCGAAAGAGTGGTAAATTTTATATTTACTGCAAAAAAAATACGTTTAGCATTTTTTCTCTCTGCCGGGATTTATCTTCGGCAGGTATCTCCAGGGATCGAATTTTCTAGCCATGACGATCGAAGGAGTCTCGCTCTACATAATTCTGTAGAGAAACCAATTTCATCGTTTTTCGATGAGCGAATACATTCTCGCACGCCGTTCGGTCGTACGCAACACTTTACATCTATGTGTGTATCACACAATACACACAACTATGCGTATCGACCATGGTACGCTTGTATTGGAAGCATGCGCTCGCTCGGCAGGAGAGCGGTGGAACTTTGTTGCACTTACATTGTATATGCAAATGCCATCGAAACTTTTTTTTTTCGACGACGGCTACCGCCAAGACTCGTCTTGTGGAAGGGTACCGGCATTTTCCCACGCTTTTTCAATTCATTTAAACAAATAAGCGAGAGGACCAAGCATTTGATTTTTTTTCACTACTGAATTTAACACAATAAACTTGAGCAATTCGACGGAAATCAATTTTCATTACATTCCAACGATGCAAATAAAATTGTTTTTAATTTTCAATTATTTCTTCAGACAAAGCTCACTCAAACAAACCCAAATTTGAGCGATTCGGTGAAAATTAGTCTCTATTGCCTTCCAACGATGCAAAGTATATCTGTTTCGTTTTTCACTCTTTTCTATACCAAATTCGCCGAATAAAAACCGCAATCTGAGTAATTCAACGAAAATTATCTTCTATTGCATTCCAACGATGCCTGCGATATTCTTCCTAATTTTTATATAAATATTTTTTCAACACGAAACTCCCCGAAATCAACCCAAACTTGAGCACTTCAACGAAAATCAATTTTCATTGCATTCCAACGATGCAAGTAATATTTATCTTTATTTTTTATTTATACTCAATAGCAAATTCACCCAAACAAATCCAAACTTGAACAATTCAACAAAAGTTAATTTGTATTTCGAATTTCGAAAACTCATTTTTTTTTCTTCTAATATCAAATACTCAAAAGTGAAAAATTTGTCTCGCATCGTGCGTTACAGGCAGTGCAGGCACAAGGACAAGGGCCAGCAAACTCTGAACAAAGTTCCACGCCTCATCGTTTTCATCGTCGGTGGGGTTTGCTTTTCCGAGATACGTTGAGCCTACGAGGTGACGAACGCGATGAAAAATTGGGAGGTCATAGTCGGTGCGTTGACATAAAAACTCATACTTTGGAAACCTGGGTTCATAATCAGACGAAAGTAATGGTTTTTTCCTCTGCCTTGCACGATCCTCACACACAATAACGCCAAAGTCGTTCCGCCCGAACCTGAGCAAGCTACACGTTTGAACACCGCAAATCTCGACTGTGAACGAAAAACCCGGAGCGAGCCGGGACCTCGGGCATTGCATTCGTTGTTGGAAGAATTCACCGCTCGATTCGTACATATAAATATATCCACGAACCAATACGAGGACCTATCGACTTCGAGCCTCGATAACAGCTTAAAAAAAAGAGCCATCGAACCAACCCTTTTTTTGCCCGATCACTATTAAGAATGTGAGACGCATACATTCCCGCTTAAAAGTTTGAAGCCATCGGTATTTGGCGATTCGACAAAAATATGACACAAATTCAGAGGTATTCAATATTATGGGAACGTTCAGGCCGTATTATAATTATGCCGAGAAAAATATTTCAAAAATTGGACAAACAATACATTAGCGAAGAAAATTTCTTTGTGTAGAATTGAATACTCAAGCATTTTCGACTTTTTTGGACTTTTTCAATTTCTCTGATCGAGTTTTTCTAACGATTCTATTTACGAAATAATTCGTTTATTTCGAAGCTCTGAGGTGATTTACGTCCTTAAGGTTCTTAAGGACCTTAACGTTCTTAAAGTCCTTAATTGTTACGGTTCATGAGATCCTTAAGGTCCTTAATTCTAACGGTTCCCAAGACCGGGTCTTTCTACAAAAAATCACGGCTCGTTCATTTGTCAGAACTTGACGTCCTTAAGGTCCTTGAGGTTCTTGAGCCCCTTAAGTTCCTTAAGATCCTTGGTTCCTACGGGTTTTAAGGTCTTTAAGGTTTTTAAGGTTCTCAATTCTTAAGGATCTTAAGGTCCTCGATTCTTACTATCCTTAATTCGTACGGTCCTAAAGTTCTCAATTCCCAAGGTTCTTAAGACCAGGTCTTTTTACAAAAAAAATACGTTTTATCCATTTGTCAAGCTTGAGGTTCTCGAGGTCCTTCAGTTCCTTGAGGTCTTTGAGGCCTTTAATTCTTAAGGTCGGAGCCTTCCTACAAAAAAATTCCGTTTCATTCATTTTTTAGAACTTTGAACCTAAAAAGCCAAAAAGCGAGAAAGTTCTGCAAAGGTTCTCAAATAACGAGAACAATCATCGAAGACTTCCAGAGCGAAGAAGGAAAAATCCTTAATAATCTCTCCGACGAATATTCGTCAAGAATATTTGTTTGGGTTTGTTCTATTTTTAGCATAATTTAAATAATATATATTTATATTATTTAAATATTTTCGAAGAAAGTATATTATTATTCGAAAAGAATAATAATATTTTTCAGCATAATTTTTCGAAATCAATGTTCATAAGGAGTTCAATGTATCTGAATTTGTTCATACTTTATTCCAAATCGCTGGGTACTCGAATTCCGTAGCAGATGGCTGGGAAGGTACGAGCGGTACCTTCACGTTAACGTACTAGATAATACGCGAAGTCAATTCAGTAGACGAATTTTCATCGTTGGAGTCACAAAATATTCGAGGCACGAGTTTTTTGCCCTTCTTTTCCTTGACTGCTAACGAATCAACTCAATCAAACGAAGGAGAAACGAAAAGCAAATCGATGTGTCGCAATTCGGTTTATTCTTATGCGGAAAAATTTCTCCTTCGATCGTGACGAACTTAGGTACGAATTTTTTCGCGTGTTCCTTTTTTTTGCAAGTGCCTTAGTTTGAAAAAACGATTTCGCGACGTAAAAAGCAATGGAGGACCGTGAGGCGAAGGAAGTTCATTCTCGGCCCGATCTCAATCCATTTTTCGTTCGGACTTCTCGGTTTTTCGTTGTTGGTCGCACGATTTAAAAAAAAAGCCACACATCTATCTTGCAACGCCAAAAACTGCCACGAGGATTTTAACGATGAATTTTCAAAAGCTAATGAATTTGATTGAAATTTAATATACACACCAAAAAGTTAAAGAAATTTGTCAAGACTTTCTCAACGCAAAACATTGGTGTTCATTTTTTCCATTTTTAGGATAAAGGAGGAATAAAATATCACAACGTTTTACAATGTTTCAAAAACAAATTTTAAAAATATCGTTTTTTCCGAGACATTCGGTACACGATTTTTCGAGGAAAAAATATATATTAATTGCAAAAACATTTTTGGGTATTTCCCAAAAATCTTTGGTACCTATGTAGTGTTTTTTTAAATCTACTTTGAGAAACGCTCTGATATTTTGCTCCAGGTTCGAAAAATTGTAAAAATTCTACCTCAATGGCTTCGGACTGTGCGCCGCCAGATTGTGTTGAAAGAAACCTTTAAAATTTGTTTACACTCATTTTCGTTTAAAATTTGAGGCATCGATTGTACACTGTCAACAAAGTTCAGTGATTGTTGAAAAAGAAAACTTCAAAGTCACCTTATCAGTTTATGGCCTAACCAAATGACATTGCCCCCCAAAAAGTTTCGAGGAGAAACAAGTAGTTGAGAATCGGGTAAAATCGCGACGAATTCAGTACGAAGACTTCCCTCGTTCGGGACCTGACGTATCCCCGTTGTAGATTATTCGTTAATTGTATGGTGATCTACTACGGTGCTCTTGTAAATGCCTCAAACTTTCCAAATAAAAACAAAGAGAGACAGTAATACTCGAATTTGTTCACTTATTAACGAGCGATCTTTTCGTTTGAGGAGTTCACATTCGTATCACACGTGCAACTCGATTCGTCCCCATATCCTAGGAGAAGAACAAATGTTGGCCGCCCGAAGCTCCCGAATATTCTCATTCTTGTCATATTCCGTTAAAAATAATTCTTCTATTATGGTTACATAAACGAAATCGCTCTCGAGACTCGTTATCTCACGGTGAGTTATTTCTGTCAGTCCACGAGTGTCGCTTTTTTTTGGAAAGGAACGAAAATAATAAAAATAAAAACGCAATTGTTTGCGTTCGAGGGAAGAGTCCTCGAACATTTGCATCGTTCGTACGTGCATAAAAAAAGAAGGAAACATGTAGTCGCCAAGTATCCGTAGGACACCTCAACAAATGATATCAATGAAACCGATCCTGTCGTTTTATCCTCGTGGTAAGAGAGCGCCGAACTGATCGAAACAAAAATGTAAAATACAAAAAAAACCTGACCAACTTGTGTGACAATCGGGGCATCCGGGGTTTCCGATATAAATACGATTGATCCGATTGTCGGTAAAATGGTCAAAGATAGGTATGATTCACCACCGACTGGCAAGATTCAATTGTAAATTTGCAATGTCTCAGAATTGTATTTACTTTAAGAGAAAAAAACAACTACAAATATTTTGTGTTACATTTTTATAACACCGGTAAAAAAATATATACAGATTGACAAAGAAACCAGGGAACAAGAGAAAAATAAGCGGTCGGCCTTCACTACTGTCGAAAACATATCCTTTATTTTCTTTCCGTAAAGTATCGATGATTAAGTGACAATTGCGTTTCGTATTTCCACCTCCATATATTTACCATCCAGTGATACAAATTATATTTTTTTTCGACATTCTATCGTCTTTGATCCGTCGGCCGTTGAACTTTATTTGTTTATTCGGGAGCCGGGCACTGAATGAGCGTTTCAATTTTTTTTTCTCATCCTGTTACTCTGCAATCAATTCCATTATCTTCAATTAGTTCCTTGCAACTCTGATACAAGTTGCTATACAGAATAAAAGTGATTATTTTTTCTTCAAGGGGATGAGAGGTGACCATTATTAAAAAATTGAGCACACTCTTGTTTTCGCGCAATATTAGTTCATAAAAATCTCGTTGTTTGTATTTGTAATCGCTCATTGAGGCAATCGGTTGCTTGTCTGTTACAGTTTTCCCGTTGTGATAATTGGTTGCTGAGATATCGATAATCAAAGACAAAATTATATTTCTTCGTTAAAAGTTGGATATCCCAGCAAAAAAAATTGACGCAAGGATAAAAAACCAAATTAGAGCTGAATAAACAAGGTAACTGGCCGATACATTGAGTTAACTGAAAGAAAATTTCTTAGTCCGTGGACCCCTGAAAAAAAACAAAGGCCATAGCCGGCTAAGTAGGGGTGAGCGGCCCCCTCGCGCATTCGTTCCAAATTTTGGCCAAAAGTTGCATCTGATGGGTTACAAACTCATGCCAAATTTCAACCATGTAGCTGCACTAGGAACAAAGATAAAAATACAACTACAGGGTGCGCCAGAGAAACTTACTTATTTGAAAGGTCAATAAAAACAAAAGTACTTCAATTATTGTTTTAAATTTTTTTTTATTTTAGAATACAATATCCCAATTTTTTTTCATGTGGTCTTGAAAATGACATCGGATAAATGGCGACCCCCATTGCGCATACACTGATGAAGTCGATTTTTGAAATTCGTATCCACTCTTTGCAGCATATCAATCGGTATATTGGCAATGGCGTCGCGAATGTTGTTCTTGAGGTGTGCTATGGTCCGTGGTCGATCGACATAAACCAGAGATTTCAAATAACCCCATAAAAAGAAATCGCATGGAGTCAAATCTGGAGAGCGTGCCGGCCATTGGAGATCGCCTCTGAGAGAGATGAGGCAGTCGGGGAAATGTTGTCGCAACAAATTCATTGAGTCTCCTGCTGTGTGTGCTGTGGCTCCATCTTGCTGAAACCACACGTTCCTAACGTTCATTTCTTCGAGTCTTGGAAGAAAAAATTCCTCGATCATGTTCCTGTAACGAGCTCCATTCACGGTAACTGCGCGGTAACTCTCAGAGGCGACCTCCAATGGCCGGCACGCTCTCCAGATTTGACTTCATGCGATTTCTTTTTATGGGGTTATTTGAAATCTCTGGTTTATGTCGATCGACCACGGACCATAGCACACCTCAAGAACAACATTCGCGACGCCAGTGCCAACATACCGATTGATATGCTGCAAAGAGTGGATACGAATTTCAAAAATCGACTTCATTAGTGTATGCGCAATGGGGGTCGCCATTTATCCGATGTCATTTTCAAGACTACATGAAAAAAAAATTAGGATATTGTATTCTCAAATAAAAAAAAATTTTAAACAATAATTGAAGTACTTTTGTTTTTATTGACCTTTCAAATAAGTAAGTTTCTCTGGCGCACCTATTTTTGGAGAAGATTTTTTTTCTCAGGATCTACTGGACCGATTTTCATGAAAAAAAGATATGTTGTAAATATATTCAAGGCGATTCACAGAAAAAATCAAGAACCCAATCCCACGAACGGAACGAACCGAAAAAAATTATTTTAATTTTCGTGATTTTTTTTCGGTCACTCGCTCACGAGATGCAATTACCAATTTTTTTTATTAGACAATCGGACCACTTTCTACAACATATAATTTTTCCACGTCGATCGAAGAGGTGGAGCATAGTTAAAAAAAAATACACTGTTTTTGCACATTCTTTTTGTTTTGGATGTCATGACAACTACAAAAAAAATTCCGTTCAGTTATTATCGAGCGCAGCAGAGTTCCTTTGTGTTGTTACCAAGCGGTTCACGTCACAAATCTACAAATATTCAAACCATGGAGACTAGAGTAATGATTCGACACAGCGTTTAATATCCGATGCAGAATGTGCAGATGAAGTCTTAGAGAAAATGAAAATTCAGAACAGTGTCGAAAATACGTTAGCGACTGAGGTCGAAGAGAAAGGATGGCTCCGTAAGAAAAGACCTTTTCAAAGTATTTCATCGGAGGATCTACTAGATTTTCCGGAAATGACTGTGAGAGAGCTGAAAATTCTGTTCACCGGGTCATACCAGTTCTCACAAGCCATATCATGTCTGGCCGAAATGATTGACGAAGCTGGAAATGTAAATATACAATTCGTCAAAGATAAATCAAACGTTTTGAAGCTTCAAGTTCAGTCTCGCCACATATCCAGGAAGGTTTATCGCTGCTACATTGAATATACCCCTCACAGTATTGGCACAAAAGGAATCACAAGACATTATTGTGAATGCGCCAATGGGAGAAGGACTGTCGGTTGCTGTTCTCATGTAGTTGCAATCATATATTATCTGGCACATGGAAGATATTTGTCCAAGATTTTACGACCAGCTGCGATTTTGAGTAAATTGTTCGCAAAAAAGAATACAACTGCCATCATCAATGATGATAGCGACGATGATTAAGGGAGACAGTGAAATTCTTCGTCGGCTACTAACGTAAATGAAACAGCACCAAAAATTGATTGAAAGTATAATTATATTGTAAGAAATCTTAATAGAATTTAGATAAAATGTGCAAAAAATTGTATTTTAATTCTTTTTAACTATACTCCACCTCTTCGATCGACTTGAAAAAATTATATGTTGTAGAAAGAGATCCGATTGTCTAATAAAAAAAAACTGGTAATTGTATCTCATGAGCGAGTGAGCGAAAAAAAATCACGAAAACTAAAATAATTTTTTTCGTCTAGTTCCGTTCATGGGATTAGGTTCTTGATTTTTTCTGTGAATCGCCTTGAATATATTTACAACATATATTTTTTTCATGAAAATCGATCCAGTAGATCCTGAGAAAAAAAATCTCCAACAATAATAGTTGTATTTTTATCTTTGTTACTAGTGCAGCTACATGGTTGAAATTTGGCGTGAGTTTGTAACCCATCAGACGCAACTTTTGGCCAAAACTTGGAACGAATGCGCGAGGGGGCCGCTCATCCCTACTTAGCCGACTATGGCCTTTGGAATTTTTTCTCCCGCTATTTCTTATGATTGCTTCTTATGATCGCCCGCATACTTAACGGCTAAAACTAACGAAATTAACAAAAATATTTTTCTCTTAGTTCCACGATTAAATTTACGATAGTTCTACTGGGTTTCACGGAGAGGGTATGAGGTTGAAGTTTGTATTGTTGGAACAGAATAAAAATTAATATTTTGGCAACTTTTGCTTACAAAATTACTGCAACCATTTTTCAAGATATCTATTCACTTAGCGATCTATAATAGAAATAATTAAAAACAATATTTTCGATAACCATAACAAATATGGAAAATATAATATAAGCAACTCCTTTCGTTGCGTTCCAACGATGCAAACTTCAACAGCATGGAGAGAGTTGACTGAAAACCAGTAGTGCTATAGCGACTCGCGCACCGCCATTTTCTATTCTTTTAACAAATAAACTGTTTTACATACTTTAATATATACCTAATAAAGCGTAAAAGTTCTTGTAACTATGTATTTTATTGCTTTCTTTTAAAAAACTTTCAAAGATAACGGTCGAAAATGGGCATTGTCACTGGTGTCCTTCCGTTACACTCTGGGTCAGTTTGACCTAGACGAATGTGAAATAGAATGCTCGCGTCCCTAAAATTTAATGTTTTCAATAATTTTTTACAAGAACTCAAATTTGGACTTTCCGAGTTGCTAAGGAAATTTATCTCCAAGGATGGTAAGAGGTCACCATCTTTCCATCCTTTGAAATAAATTTAAACAAATACCTCGAGCATTATTTAGATACACCTTGTCCACTGCTCGCCTCACAAAGGTATAAAGACAGTGCTGATGCATCAGACGACGGAGATACAGCCTGAACAGTGTCTTATTCTCCTCGAACAGTTTCATCGGCAATATTTTGTCCATCGTCCTCCAGTATTGGACAACAGCGAAGAAAGTCTGTTGGGCTGGTTATGACGTTGCTCGAGCCATAGAAAATATATTTTCCTATGGTCTTTCGCAAGGCACGGCCCCCGATGATATTTTCCTTCCTTCATGCCTCTACTCGCTTCCATGCTCTGATCAATGACATGATCAGTCGTGCTAGTCCATGATGACATAATGACAATGACATGATCAATCGTGCTGGTCAATTGGAGCTAGTCGTTCTTCGATGGGTTGTAAAAACCAAAGACTATGATGCCGTGATTCGTCTTTGACAATGAACGACTGCCTGGCCTACATCACCACCAGCAGTTTGCAAGTAATACTTGCAAGCTTGAATAGTAGTATGTTAACGGCGGCGTAATCCATGATGATAGTTGCCGCATCCAAGTACACCACAATGAGCTGTGACCAGGCTATGTGATCGGGCAAAGCGGCCTGGGTATCACCAGCCCAATCGGAGCCCATGATGAACGGAGTTTTCGGTGGAAAATTGATGACACCCTGACGTCCCTCTGCGAGTTGAGGCTCAGGTTTTCTCAGCACCTTTAGACCCTTGATATCGCCAAAGCCGTTGTGTATGATAGCATGCACGTACAGGGTGCGCCAGAGAAACTTACTTATTTGAAAGGTCAATAAAAACAATAGTACTTCAACTATTGTTTAAAATTTTTTTTTATTTGAGAATACAATATCCCAATTTTTTTTTCATGTAGTCTTGAAAATGACATCGGATAAATGGCGACCCCCATTGCGCATACACTGATGAAGTCGATTTTTGAAATTCGTATCCACTCTTTGCAGCATATCAATCGGTATGTTGGCAATGGCGTCGCGAATGTTGTTCTTGAGGTGTGCTATGGTCCGTGGTCGATCGACATAAACCAGAGATTTCAAATAACCCCATAAAAAGAAATCGCATGGAGTCAATTTGTTGGTGGGTCTTCGTCAATTTGTTGCGACAACATTTCCCCGACCGCCTCATCTCTCTCAGAGGCGATCTCCAATGGCTGGCACGCTCTCCAGACTTGACTTCATGCGATTTCTTTTTATGGGGTTATTTGAAATCTCTGGTTTATGTCGATCGACCACGGACCATAGCACACTTCAAGAACAACATTCGCGACGCCATTGCCAACATACCGATTGATATGCAGCAAAGAGTGGATACGAATTTCAAAAATCGACTTCATCAGTGTATGCGCAATGGGGGTCGCCATTTATCCGATGCCATTTTCAAGACTACATGAAAAAAAAATTGGGATATTGTATTCTCAAATAAAAAAAATTTAAAACAATAATTGAAGTACTTTTGTTTTTATTGACCTTTCAAATAAGTAAGTTTCTCTGGCGCACCCTGTACCTTGACATCCGGTGTTTTCTCCTCGCCGTTCTCCTTCGGCTTCTCGCTGTCGCTATTTTCCCTGATCTTCTTCGCCTTGTAATCGGCCGCAACGATTTTCTCGTCGATTCTTTCTTTGTCGGGCTTCGTTGTCGGCATTTTTCGTCGGTGGTGTGCCGGCGTCCTGACGCATCGTCCTGACGCGTCGTCCTCGACCACCGGGCTCGTTTTGTTCTTCTCAGAAAAATAAATGCACCAAAACGCGACGAAAAAACAAACTCCACTCTATCACACACTACTACACATTGCATGTAATTTATTTCGACTGAATGTACGAGGTTAGAGTGCCTGGTACCGATCTGTCAAAAATCGAATTGTTTCGGAAGGTGGTGAGGCGAGGCATTTTAAACACTTTAGGCAAGTTTTCATATTCTCTTCTTGCGAATGATGAGCAGGGTGCACCCCATGCGTGTCACGGCACTGCGGCTGGTTGCGTTCTTGAAAAAATTCTTATATTTCATAAAGTATGAACTCTCAAACGATTTTATCGAACTCTCAAACCCTCTCTAACGATTCTCTATTATTTGTTCTACATTTTAGGCACTTTAGGCAAGTTTTCGTATTCTCTGCTTGCGAATGACGAGCTGGGTGCGCCTCATGCGTGACACGGCCCTGTGGTTGGTCGCGTTTTTGGAAAAATTCTTATATTTCATAAAATATGAACTCTAAAGTAATTTTTTTGAACTCTCAAACCCTCTCAAATGATTCTGAAGCGATAAAAAAAAAATTGTGAAAGGTCGTTTTTTACGGATTAAAAACAATCTGGGGGCCATAACTTCACGCGAAAATTTAAATTGTTTTTTTTTTGGAAAAACTATATACTCTCAAACGATTTTTCTTTTCTCTCCAACTCTCTCAATCGATTCTCAAACGATTAACATTAATTAGAATTATTTATTATCATAGAGGGGGGCCAACTTCACGGAGGTGTCCGATCTGTGTCTTAAAAGGTGGCAACAAAATCATTTGATATAGTGAAGCCATAGACTTATAAGATAGACTGAGCGCTCTTATGGGCCGCTTGTAGCCAACATATGAAGGACGAAAATATATCGGGAGTACTCTTCTCTCTGTCTCAGGATACTTGTGGTGGGGATGAGGCAGCAGACGAGAATGAGGAGAAATCACGCGCTTGCGTTATGAATGGATGTAAATTAACCTAACTTTAGATTCCAAACGTCACGAGTGTTTATGAACAAACTTGTGTGCATGCATAACAATACTTAACAATTTTAAACCATGAAAACAGATTAACAAATGAATCAAAATAAGGTTAGAATATCGCAAGAAACTTAAATCACTGGTTAGCAAAGATAATAAGTCGGTTGTGGAAACTTCTTAGTCGTTGAACCGATTCCTGCAGCGAACGACTTTTGTGATGCAATCTTATCTTATAATATTTGGTTACAATTTTTTCCGCCAACTTATTTCTGTGATTGTTTATAACTAATGACTCTTCGGGATACATATCAAGTAGCGGAAATAAATTATTTGGGAGTAACCGCTTAGCGTCAATGACCAGTTTTGGTAGTACATTCTTCAGGGTAAGGATGTTATTTGTACTCCTTATTACCCTTTCAGCAGTCTTGCAAAGTATCACAACGTCATCGCTGGGATTAAGTAAGCCACCTCTATTTTTCCTTTTTTGAAGCAACGAAGTTGATTTGTCCGATTCCAGAGATTCCAGACAGAGTGGGCATTTGACTGTTTTTTAAATAGATTTAACAATTGCGCCAGCAATATGAGCAACTACTTCGCTGCAATACTCATTCCAACTCCAGCCATTAGAGGCCTCGTAATTATGATCGAAGAGAATTGCATCTGCCAATAACGTATCGTCATCTTTGTCCTGAGTTGAACTTACTTGTAGCAAGTCTGTTGCATCTTGTAATGAACAATTTGCCTCTTGAGGAACAATGCATTTGACGTGTAAACACAATTTCTTATAGGCGGATCTGAATTGGCGACAACTTGGGTTGTTGGTGAAGCCTCCCATTCTCCTGCAGCACGAAAAGAATGTTTCAAGATGGTCTTGCGACAGTTTGTACGTCAACAAGTATGACATCAACTGGTTGTAAAAAACATAATGTGCCAGATTTAATATGCTCTTCATTCCTACGATAAATTCCCAGAAGCCTGTTCTTCGGTGACTTTTCAAAACAGAAATCTCTCTGCCTTTGTGAATTAATTTCAGACCGTGTATGTACTTAATAAATTCATCCACTTTTTTTTCCAAATTATAGATATTTTCTGTAGTGATGCAATCTTCTGAAGGGTTTTTCCCACGTTTTCTTCTGGAGTTTAAAAGATCGAAGATATCATTAATTGTCCTACAGAAATTGGCTGTCGCATCAGCGCTCTGGAACTCGGAAACCTTCAAATCTTCTTCGAGGAACTTTAATGAATCAGCTACTCTTGTACTCAAAACTTGGACGGCCAATTTGACTTTCATTTTTTCTTTCCTGAAATCGATATGCCTTCGTCTAATCTTTGTGGCACAATGTAATTCTTGCTTCTCTTGATACTTCACAAGTTCGACAATATAATGCCAATCAACTTTGTTACCGCAATCATCGATTAGAATGAAATCAGCAAAAGCGGTTCTCACTAATTTAGCCATGTGGCAGGCATCGAAAACTGCAAATATTGGCCTTCCAGTAGCAGGGTGCTGGAAAAACGTGTTTTCTTCATTATTTCGGATGTTACATCCGAGTTCTTCGACCATTGAAATGTTGGTAGATGCTCCATCAAATGTGAGAGAGCACACATTACTGATTCCGTACTCATGTAGAAACAGTAGAATTTGTCTCCTAATATTGGCTCTCTCTTCACTTGCTAAACTATGTATGAAGTAGTAGGCTATCGGGGTCTTAAAATGTCCATTGAGGGCTACCAGCATGAAGACCAACGCATAATTCGCTTCTACAACGTCTTCACAGTCATTGCCATCGGTTCCTATGTCGACTAGTCCATGGAATTTGTTTCCATCCCACTCAGTCAGTCTTTTTATAGACATCTCATCTACTTGCATGCCGAACTGTAATTTCTTGCCATTCGAGAGGTTTTCTTGAACTAGATTTTTGAAATGATCTAAAATCGGTATGTGAATCCCTGGAGAAAAATCCACGCTTCGAAACCACTTTCGGACTGTTTGAGGATGCGGTAAAGCTTTCAGGAAAGTACATCTTACGTACTCGTACGCCGGGGTTGAATAATATAATAAACTGCTCGCAAATTCTTGTAATGCAGGAGGATAAACGTTAGGACTCTTCTCATCCGACAGTAGGTTCTCAAATATTTCATTCAACGCCGGACTCATTGATGTCTAACGAAGAAAAATAAATGAAAATGAGTTAGACAAGGTATAGATTGGATTTTTTAACATTTTGTTCCCACTTTTATTTAAGTATCAGTTCAACTTATCAGTTCAACTTATAAGAATTATCAGTTCAACTTATAAGAATTATCAATATAAGAAATATCAGTTCAACTTATAAGAATTATAAGTACGGAAGTACGCAATAATTATCTTTTCATGTGCTATATTCCCAAACAAAAAAGCAAACAGTGACGACAAAGTGCTGCATTAGTGATTTATAAACTAGATTTTTAATCGTGAAGTGAAAAGAATTGAGTGTTCTTTTTATATTAGATTAAACGTTTTTCCGCATCGATATCAAGGTCAGTATCGTGAGCTAAGCATTATTACTTTAATCTCCAATTCTATTGTTTGCAATTTTCATAACCTTACACATGGGTCCCTCGTGACTAATGGTTGTTTGTCTGTTTACATAGTAATAGGTTACGTTACTATACATTATTCAAGTTTAATAAGGTTACTATGTCATTAATGATTTTAATTCTGAAACAGGATGGGGAAAGTGTGTGCTGTAGCAGGCTGTAGCGGCGGCAGCAATGCTGACAAAGCTGATAGAGATATGCGTTCAGTACGACAATTGACATTGTTTAAGGTGCCAAAGGTACTGCATTGTTATATTCTGTTTCCCTTCTGTTCTTCCTCAGTTTCTCTTATTTTTCATCGGTTTTCATAGGTCAATCTTTTTCATTCATCTTCCTTACACAGTCCTTGCCATTTTCTGATTATTGTTCGTACTTTTCACTTAAATCGCATATTTCCTCTTATAGTCCAGTTACACCTTCATCGTATGGCACTCTTTTTTATTTGATTTTTCAAGTCTTTCTTACTCTGTTTCATTTGGGCATTTCTTACACTGTTTCATTTGGGCACATGCGAGGGTTCACGGCACTTTGCAATGAAAATTTATTATTAAACATTGTATTGTGCATATTATTACCCTTTCATTTGCAATAAGAATTGAACATTGTCGACCCGTTCGTACGGGTCATTTGGCAAAAAAAAATTTCGCCGAGGAGGATTTGAATGCACGACTACGTGTTCGTAGCCGGAGCGTTATCCCCGAGGTTATCTTGCCTATCACAATTTAGTGTTAGAAATGTTGTATTTCAATTGCGGCTCTGCTTAGGATTAGCATCAGAGCTTCAAGGATATCCACACTATTATTGGTAAATGAATGCTCTCTACTGCGTTTTCACAATAATATAAATAATAATATGAATGAGATCAATTTTCTTATATGCTTTGATGTCTTCCATCTCTGTCACATGCAACTCACTTCTCAGGATTTCCTCATTCTGTCTCTCTCGCACGCAACTAACTTCATGGTAATGAAGGCGCGATCGCTGCGCCTCACTATCTCAAACGATATTGTGGTCATATTTTTTATGTGTCTCCCATGAGAGTTCGAGCTTCTCCATATAGCCTCCATGCACTTTAGCATGGAGACTAGATACCAGGAGACCAAACTCCCGTGCAGGGAGACTAGAGGTACGGAATGGACGCACAGTGTTTACGAATCGACCGCAAAAACGCAGCTATTAAGGAGGCGCTGCGATCGTATGTGTCCGATCGATTAGCTTCGCCTACTCGCTTCATGCTCTTGGAGTGCTCTCGGTGCTGTGACAGCACATTCGTGGTGGGGGACACAACTGTTGCGTCTACCTCTCCTATTTCGTTTTTTTTATTGTTTCAAGCTCATAATAGCAACTAATTATTAATGAAATTAAGCGGTGAACCAACTAAATAAACCGCCAAACCGAATATGAACCCCAAGCGTAGCCACAACTTAAATAATGGAAACCTACATCTTATCTTATTATAGCGCGCGGGCGGGTAGCGCGCTAGGATAATACACGACGATACTGGAGTTCACATCTTGTTTTTTCTTACAAGCTTTTTCCCCCTTATACAATTATTATATCCATGAATTCTGTACTCTATTTTTCACCTACATCGTGAAAATACAATAATAAATCGAAAACGTCTTTGAACGATAAAGAGCGAGGTTGAATTTTTAATTTTTATATTTATTTCTCATATACGCATATGCACGTCTCTCATATCTATCAACGATTCAATTGATAAATAATATCATTAATCAGAATTAATCAGAATTGAGGCGAACAAAACAGAAAACATACTCAATGAAAATGGAACCAACGGAAGAGAGAACAGCTCGAAGAAAATGCAGAATCGACGTTGCTACACTCTTTGGCAAACTTTACGTCCGCGGAGAATGAGATAGCTCGGCGTTGTTACAAACCATCGAGGTTTGCGACCCAAACACTGACACATGAGTACAGAAAAAACAATACAATAAGGACCATTTTTCAAGTGTCTCGTATCTCGTGTCTTCATCACAATAATAAATAAAAAAGGCTTGAAGATAAACTGACCCGTTACTAGCATTTCTTGTGCATGATTATTGTGAGCACACAACAGAACGGACAGTATTGATCATATTTCATACTCTTCTTTTTTTTCTTTTGTCTTCATTATTATAATAATAATAATTATTATTATTATTTCTAGCTGTAATGAATATACCTGTCCGTCATGAGAAGAAAATAAAAAGTAATTTATATATTTCATTGCCGATCACTCGGCTCAAATTTCCTGTCGACTCGTTTGGAGCTCGATCGCATCGGCCGGTCGTTTTATAACTGCGGTCTGTGTGACCAGTACGATTTTTTGTATCATTTGGAGCGTCTCGGCGAGATTCGACAATTGAAATAAAGAAATCAGCAGCCAAATGAAATACGCAATAGAGATGGGACCAACGGAAGAAAGTACTGCTGGAAGAATCACTGCCACGATCTGCGGAAGCGTCTTGCTCGCGGAATATAACCGACCGAAAGGAAATCCAATAATTATCAATCTCCAAAATTAATTAGAATTGAGACAAAAACAGAAGAAATGCGTGTGTCACGACGACGTTTTCCATGTAATGATAATGAGGCGGACGAAGTGGAGGCAGACGTCGACGTCGACGTTTCTGAAGTAGTTGCGCTTAAGGGGCAGCGTCAGGGCCCACTGGAAAAAAGGAACTTGTCAAAAAATTACGGTTGTATTTGCAAGGAAAATAACTAATAAATGATGCTCCATTTTATGCTTATTACTCCAAAGAGAATGAAGCGTAAAGGCTATGTTTCGCATTAACTGAACCACATGCAAGAAAAAAGAAACTGAAGGCTAACCCTAATGACGATTGATTGGGAGGAATATTGAAAATAATCTTACCTTGGGCTTCGAAGAAAACAATTTAGTGTAGATTTTCTCAATATTACAAAACACAATATTAAAAATGAGCCTCAAAGCGGACCACAAAGACACATCGAAATCAAATTCTTTTATTATTTGTGCGCATGCGTTGAGTTTGGACTATAATAATTATTTGAGACGTTATCGTCAGGAGAGCTGCTAGTGGCACGAACTGGAACTATTGCAAGTCGGATTTTTTAAGACGCTGGAACTACGTATTGGCCTAGGCTGTGTCCACTCCTTATCTCTAGTCTCCCTGCTCCCGTGCAAAGCCACTGAAAAAAGCGTCCCCGAAAATGGCTCCAACATAGACGGCGCTGGGGTGCTGCGCACGCTATGTATAGTAATATATTGGTCGACGCGGTGAAAGTGATCGGATGAGACTAACCTTACGACAGACCGAGCATGACAGTGTCACGACCTTCGTCCCTCGCTATTTACTTGCCTTCCTTTCCCGAAGAGTTTTTCTGTTCACTACAGCATTCTAAGCCCCCTAATGGTAGGTTGCTGGCGGTCCCGGAAAACCCTGTCCCAATAGGAATATCTCGGAACCTCCATAAAAATAGAAAGTCTCCCGAACTCCTTGCTGGGAGCATCATAAACATCCGTGCAATAATTCTTTACGAGCGGAAAGGCCCGCTCATAAAGCAATACACGATTCGCCGAGGGTCTCACAAACACGAGGCCATTAAGAGACTCATTTACCTCCACGTTGCCGTACCTGGGGACCGATGGATGGTACACCACCAATGAGCCGTACGTATTGGGTAGAGGTGTCAACCTTAAGACGTTTTCTCCAATCAAGGAAATGCATTGCAGTTCCCAATCAGGGGGAACCGCCCTACTGGTCGGCGCGGGTGAACCAAGTGAGTGGCTAGGAAAGATGTCTAAAGTCAGCCAAGCGCGAGAGAAGACGAACCTTTAAGCGTGATATCGAGCGACCGTACACTCTATGTTTGTACGCGTGACTCAATAAGTGATTAAAGATCCTTTTTACGTTACTACGTTTATTCTTTATTTCTCGCGAACTTCTAAGAGTGGTGACTGCTCTCTCAGGCACTGGCGATCCTATCGAGACCCAGGTTTCCAAATAGTCGCATGACAACAGCAAACGTCAAAATTTCGGGCGATCACGGCTCGGTCATTTCCCCATGTTCATTTGAAGTAAAAGTTTTTTGAAAGTATACTAAATATTCCGACTGAAAACTTCGTCGCCCGTACAGTAATTTATTCAATAATTGATGACAAAATAAATTTTCTTCTTCACTGAGAGTCTGAATAGAAATTACTATTTTTTTCATGATAAATGTTACGAATATTATACCGTATTCGATAATTGAAAAATATTATCAGTTTTTCATTCTTGTAATTTAATTTCAGTGTGCGCAATATGGTGAAAGAGTGCACTCTACTTTAGTCGTACATACTCGTTTTGTACTCCGAAAAATGACAGAAGAATTCAAAACTGAAGTGTTTGATTTTAAAAACTATGCCTTATCTGTACTGTATGCGTATTAATCAAATACCGTATCACTTTGTCTTAAATTTTATTACTCTGACACTTAAAGATGAATGAAAGTGAGGTACATCAGCTGTGAACCGTCTTCATCGAACCCATGTTTTGCGTATATCTATACATGTACTCCGGAGCACCCCAGCGCCGTCTATCTCGGATACCGTTTTAAGAACGAGTTGAAAGGCCGAGTGTGGCCTCCTGTATCTAGTCTCCATGCACTTTAGGCAAGTTTTCATATCATGGAGCATGGAGACTAGAATAAAGGAGCCCGAACGCATATGGCGGAATCGTCGAAAAGTGGATCGCGAAAGTGATGAAAGATCTTGTAGTTCGAAAAATATCCGTAAGCGATACTAGCTCCAGGGACCAAATAGGATAGGTCCGTGAGGACCGGCCTAGCGGTGTTTGTGACATACATACAATGACGTTTTACTGTCGGTTACTATGTATGTGAGCAGTACATATATGTCAGTTACATACAGTTTACGCAGTTTACGGTGTTCCGCATCGTTCACTGATATTTCGGTATTAAACGTATTTTTACAATCAAAACAGAAAAAAACCATCCAATAAAGGTAAGAACTGAACCTTAATATTATGTCTATGCAATTAATTCGCGAATTAGTCAAAATATTGACAAGTATTAGGATCGGCATGTGCAACCACATCTTGATTCATTTTGTCAAATCGTTTGTATTTTTTTAATCGCATGCTATCGTCGCCGAATTTAATTATAATTGCCATTAATTTTAATGCTGTTAGAGATTTCTTTGATATACAGCAAAAATGTAATACATGATGCTTGGACAAAAAAAAACGTTTTTTAGGTTAAATACGCGAATCCTTTAATATGAATACCCCTCGCTCCCATTTCGTTATAATGTACGATTTGAAAAAAATATTTTTCTTGGAAATCCAGTATGCAATATTCACATTATGGCTGTTTAATGGTACATGTCACCGTATAAAAATAAAACATTTACAGTATAGATCACCTCCGGGTAAAAAAATTACTGAAATATTATCATTTCATAATTTAAACAAAAGCATATCAATATTACTCTTCAGTATTACAAGCTGCGCTAATAAGAAACAAATATACGACAAATTGTGGATCGATGATTCAAAATGACCGCGCGGACGGAGCCCGCAGTGGTAGCGCCGCCAGGCGGGTACAATCCGCGGATCGTCCATCACTTTCACAACCATTTCGCCAGCATTGCGTTTGGGCTCCTTTACTCTAGCTCCATAAACTTGGCCGCCGACTATGGAAATATCGAATTTTTTTTTACGCCAATCGATTGTTAGTCGTTTGTTAGTGTTTGTTAGACAAAACCCAGCGTTTGTTAGACTTTATTTATTGAATAAAACAAAAAACAAATTTATGCCAAAGTTAGCCGCAGAAAATGGTTTTCTAGTGATTTCGAACTTTTTTTCGTGACCAATCGATTGTTAGTCGTTTGTTAGTGATTGTTAGTCGGTTTAAATCGTTTGTTAGAGCTCAATTATTATTAAATTAATGAAAAACTTTTCGGCCCTAGAGCGCGCTGCAAGCGACGTGAAGTTGTCAGCATCGCCGCAACGAACACTTGAGGCTGTGGACATGTAACTCGTCAATTTCAGCAAAACGATGATTCTTATAATTCTATTCGAATGCTAGACGAATGTTAGTAATTGTTAGTGAATTTTCATCGTTTGTTAGAGTTCCATTTTTATTTAATCGCTGAAAAACTTTTCGGCACTAGGACGCACTGCATGACGCGGCGGTTGGCAGCATCGCCGCGACAGCTGCTGAGGGGTTTGCACATGTCGCTCATCAATTTCCGCCAAACGTTGATTCTTGTCCTTCTATTACATTGTTAGACGATCGCTAGTGATTGTTACTTATTTTGCATCGTTTGTTAGAGCTCCATTTTTATTTAATCGCCGAAAAACTTTTCGGCGCAAGGGCGCGCTTCATGTCGCGGAGGTTGGCAGCAGCGCCGCGACACCTGATTACGGGTTTGCGCATTTCACTCATCAATTTCCGCGAAACGTTGATTCTTATCATTCCATTAGATTGTTAGGCGATCGCTAGTAATTGTTAGTAGATTTTCATCGTTTGTTAGAGCGTTAATTTTATTTTATCGCTGAAAAACTTTTCGGCTCTAGAGCGCGCTCCAGGTCGCGAAGGTTGGCTGCATTGCCGCGACAGCGGCTTACGGGTTTACACATGTAAGACGTTAATTTCCACAAAACGCTGATTCTTGTCATTCTATTACATTGTCAGACGAATGTTAGTGATTGTTAGTAAATTTTCATCGTTTGTTAGAACTCCATTTTTATTTAATCGCCGAAAAACTTTTCGGTGTTAGAGCACGCTTCATGTCGCGGAGGTTGGCAGCATGGCCGCGATAGCTGCTTTCGGGATTGCGCATTTAACTCGTCAATTTCCCCAAAACGTTAACTCTTATCATTCTATTAGATTGTTAGACGATCGCTAGTGATTGTTAGTTAATTTCTATCGTTTGTTAGAGCTCCATTTTTATTTAATCGTTGAAAAACTTTTCGGCGCTAGAGCGCGCTGCGGGTCGTAAAGGTTGGCTGCATCACCGCGACAGCGGCTTACGGGTTTACACATGTAAGACGACAATTTCAACAAAACGTTGATTCTTGTCATTCTATTACATTGTCAGACGTATCTTATTGATTGTTAGAGAATTTTCATAGTTTGTTAGAGCTCCATTTTTATTTAATCGCCGAAAAACTTTTCGGTGCTAGAAGACGCTTCATGTCGCGGAGGCTGGCAGCATCGACGCGACAGCTGCTTAAGGCTTTGCGCATGCAACTCGTTAATTTGAGCAAAACGTTGATTCTTATCATTCTATTAGATTGTTAGACATCGCTAGTGATTGTTAGTTAATTTCTTTCGTGTGTTAGAGCTCCATTTTTATTTGATCGCTGAGAAACTTTCCGGCGCTAGAGCGCGCTGCCGGTCGCGAAGGTTGGCTGCATCGCCGCTACAGCGGCTTACGGGATTGCACATATAAATCGTCAATTTCCACAAAACGTTGATTCTTGTCATTCTATTACATTGTCAGACGAATGTTAGTGATTGTTAGAGAATTTTCATCATTTGTTAGAGCTCCATTTTTATTTAATCGCCGAAAAACTTTTCGGTGCTAGAGGACGCTTCATGTCGCGGAAGTTGGCAGCATCGCCGCGACAGCTGCTTCCGGGTTTGCACATGTACCGCACAATTACCGCAAAACGTTGACTCTTATCATTCTATTAGATTGATAGACGATCGCTAGTGATTGTTAGCTAATTTCTATCGTTTGTTAGAGCTCCATTTTTATTTAATCGCTGAAAAACTTTTCGGCGCTAGAGCGCGCTGAAGGTCGCGAAGGTTGGCTGCAACGCCGCGACGGCGGCTTACGGGTTTACGCATGTAAGACGTCAATTTCCACAAAACGTTGATTCTTGTCATTCTATTACATTGTCAGACCAATGTTAGTGATTGTTAGAGAATTTTCATCGTTTGTTAGAACGCCATTTTTATTTAATCGCCGAAAAACTTTTCGGTGTTAGAGCACGCTTCATGTCGCGGAGGTTGGCAGCATCGCCGCGACGGCTGCTTTCGGGTTTGCGCATTTAACTCGTCAATTTCCGCAAAACGTTAACTCTTATCATTCTATTAGATTGTTAGACGATCGCTAGTGATTGTTAGTTAATTTCTATCGTTTGTTAGAGCTCCATTTTTATTTAATCGCTGAAAAACTTTTCGGCGCTAGAGCGCGCTGCAGGTCGCGAAGGTTGGCCCCATCGCCGCCACAGCGGCTTACGGGTTTACACATGTAAGACGTCAATTTCCACAAAACGCCGATTCTTGTCATTCTATTACATTGTCAGACGAATGTTAGTGATTGTTAGAGAATTTTCATCGTTTGTTAGAACTCCATTTTTATTTAATCGCCGAAAAACTTTTCGGTGTTAGAGCACGCTTCATGTCGCGGAGGTTGGCAGCATCGCCGCGACAGCTGCTTTCGGGTTTGCGCATTTAACTCGTCAATTTCCGCAAAACGTTGACTCCTATCATTCTATTAGATTGTTAGAAGATCGTTAGTGATTGTTAGTTAATTTTCATCGTTTGTTAGAGCGTAATTTTTATTTAATCGCTGAATCACTTTTCGGCCCTAGCGCGCGCTGCATGTCGCGGAGGTTGGCAGCATCGTCGCGACAGATGCTTACGGCTTTGCGCATGTAACTGGTTATTTTGAGCAAAACGTTGATTCTTGTCATTCTATTAGATTGTTTGACGATCGCTAGTGATTGTTAGTCAATTTCTTTTGTTTGTTAGATCTCCATTTTTATTTACTCGCTGAGAAACTTTTCGGCTCAAGAGCGCGGTGCATGTCGCGGAGGCTGGCAGCATCGCCGCTATGGCCGCGATAAACGTATATAATTTTAATTAAAAATAGCGAATCGGTGCAAATGATCGACGAAATAGAGAATTAAAAAAAAAGCGTGAACATCTCAAACCTCGATCTGATCACGAGCCTTTTTTGCTCGATATTCCTAATTGTGCGTCCTGGTCGAACTTCCATAAAGTGAATCCAGACTTTTAGCCGGCAGCGTGCTCATAAATTCGCAGAATTAATTTTTTTTTTACATTTCAAAGTAACTGAATGTTGACCCACGTTATGATAACTCAGTTCCATGAATTGTGTTATGATCTCAAGTGGTTGAGGAACGATAAGCGTTTTGATGAAAGATTTAAATTAAACACCCCCAGCATTATAAAGTTCACAAGAATTAAATTATGCAGAAAAATAGTAGTGGTCTTATTTTGTTTCGAGTAGTATACAGGGCGAAGCACTAACTGTTGCCACCTTGAATATCCCTGTAATTATCGAAGTCACAAAAACTGTTTGAAACAAAAGTTGTACCGTACGAAAGGGGTCATCAAATGCGACTATTTGTTTTTATTCCAGTGGAGGCGCTGTCGCACAGTATAGGTCACCTCCACTTTTTTAAATAGGATGGTATATTTTTTTTTCAACTATCTTGGAGAGCGTCAACAATTGCATAAAAACATTTCGGGGTCAAAATCGTTCAAGGTCATTTGAGATCAAAAAAGTGACATGAACTTTATTTTTATGTGAAATTACCTTTATTCACAGTAGATGTTTAAAGTGATTGCCACTCGAATCAATGCAGTATTGCAATCTCCTCATCACGAATTTCTTATCACTTCGGCATTTATAGCCCAACTCTTGCCATTGTCTTGCATGTAAACAACGGCACCAAACCTACAAATTAAACGGAACACTGTACAATACTTCGCCCAAACAAACCCAAGATATCGATAGTAAGAATGGCGAGACTAGTAATAATGAATGAAGCAAATGTAAATGTTGTATTCTTTTGAACAACAAACTGATATGCTTCTACTTTACGGACAATGGCAGAAAAATGCAGTGAGAGCGAGAGATATACGCTAAAAGATTTCCTGAACGTTCTCATCCTACACGCCGTACATGTCAAATTTTTTACACTAAACTGAGGACAACTGGATCTTTAACCTGTCGGGAAAGTAACCGACAAAAGCGAGTTACTAACGAAGAAACGGAAATTGGTGTTCTTGCCACCGTTCATCCAGACCCTTGTGCGAGTCTCGCCAAACTGCGAGGGAATCTGGCGTAAGCCAAAGAAGTATTATACGTGTTCTACATCGTCATAAATATCATCCTTACTCCTTATCTGGGCTATTATCTAACGCTATATTATCTAACGCCAGATTCAGAGAGATGACTCATTTATTAATCGGATTTTATTTACTGATGAGGCAACATTTAAGAAACATGGAAATATTAACTTGCATATCATGCATTTGTGTTCAACTGAAAAAACACATTGGCTGTGGCAAGTTGCACACCAAAGATTAACCGGCATCGGTAAATGTATAGTGTGGCATTATTGGGGATAGACTCATAGGCCCGTATTTCATCGAAGGGAATCTTAATGGTAGGAAGTACACCACTTTCCTTAAAAAAACATTAGGTCCGTTATTGGAAGAAATACCTTCAGAAACAAGAAACCGAATGTGGTATCAACACGATGGGCGCCCGGCACATTTTTTGCTGATAGCTAGAAATGAATTGCAAAAGAGATTTCAAATTCGTTGGATTGGACGCGGAGGAACTGTATCGTGGCCGGCTCGCTCGCCAGACATGACGCCTCTGGACTTTTTCTTGTGGGGATACTTGAAAGATCTTGTTTATAAAGAACGTCCAACTACGCCGGATGATATGTGTGAGAATTTTTCGAGCCTGTGATTCGATAAGTGCCGAAGTCATAAGAAATTCTACACAATCCGTGATGAGGAGATTGCAATACTGCATTGATTCCAATGCTAATCACTTTGGACATCTACTGCGAATAAAGGTAATTTCACATAAAAATAAAGTTCATCTCACTTTTTGATCTTAAATGACCCTGAACGACTTTGTCCCCTAAATGTTTTTTATACAGTTTTCGATGCTCTACAGGATAGTTGAAAAAAAATGTACCGTCCCATTTAAAAAAGTGGAGGTGACCTTCACTGTGCGACAGCGCCTCCACTGAGATAAAAAAATGGTCAAATTTGACGACCCCTTTCGTACGGTACAACTTTTGTTTCAAACATTTTTTTGCGACGTCGATAATTACAGAGATATTCAAGGTGGCAACAGTTAGTGCCTCACCCTGTATATTCCGTATATCAAGTGTATCAGTAAGTTTGTAATAAAGTGCAGCTTACGGCGTTCATGGCGTCAATACATGTTTTAATGCATTTTTTATCGCCCTTATTTTGGTTTATTCTTTATCCACACGTATGCATATGCCTTTTGCATCTTATCTGTGTATATATTTGCAGCAGTGTATATATTTGCAGCGTCTTCTAGCACCGAAAAGTTTTTCGGCGATTAAATAAAAATGGAGCTCTAACAAACGATGAAAATTCTCTAACAATCAATAAGATACGCCTGACAATGTAATAGAATGACATGAATCAACGTTTTGTTGAAATTGTCGTCTTACATGTGTAAACCCGTAAGCCGCTGTCGCGGCGATGCAGCCAACCTTCACGACCCGCAGCGCGCTCTAGCGCCGAAAAGTTTTTCAACGATTAAATAAAAATGGAGCTCTAACAAACGATAGAAATTAACTAACAATCACTAGCGATCGTCTAACAATCTAATAGAATGATAAGAGTTAACGTTTTGGGGAAATTGGCGAGTTAAATGCGCAAACCCGAAAGCAGCTGTCGCGGCGATGCTGCCAACCTCCGCGACATGAAGCGTGCTCTAACACCGAAAAGTTTTTCGGCGATTAAATAAAAATGGAGTTCTAACAAACGATGAAAATTCTCTAACAATCACTAACATTCGTCTGACAATGTAATAGAATGACAAGAATCAGCGTTTTGTGGAAATTGACGTCTTACATGTGTAAACCCGTAAGCCGCTGTCGCGGCGATGAGGCCAACCTTCGCGACCTGCAGCGCGCTCTAGCGCCGAAAAGTTTTTCAGCGATTAAATAAAAATGGAGCTCTAACAAACGATAGAAATTAACTAACAATCACTAGTGATCGTCTAACAATCTAATAGAATGATAAGAGTTAACGTTTTGCGGAAATTGACGAGTTAAATGCGCAAGCCCGAAAGCAGCTGTCGCGGCGATGCTGCCAACCTCCGCGACATGAAGCGTGCTCTAACACCGAAAAGTTTTTCGGCGATTAAATAAAATTGGCGTTCTAACAAACGATGAAAATTCTCTAACAATCACTAACATTCGTCTGACAATGTAATAGAATGACAAGAATCAACGTTTTGTGGAAATTGACGTCTTACATGCGTAAACCCGTAAGCCGCCGTCGCGGCGTTGCAGCCAACCTTCGCGACCTTCAGCGCGCTCTAGCGCCGAAAAGTTTTTCAGCGATTAAATAAAAATGGAGCTCTAACAAACGATAGAAATTAGCTAACAATCACTAGCGATCGTCTAACAATCTAATAGAATGATAAGAGTCAACGTTTTGCGGTAATTGTGCGGTACATGTGCAAACCCGGAAGCAGCTGTCACGGCGATGCTGCCAACTTCCGCGACATGAAGCGTCCACTAGCACCGAAAAGTTTTTCGGCGATTAAATAAAAATGGAGCTCTAACAAACGATGAAAATTCTCTAACAATCACTAACATTCGTCTGACAATGTAATAGAATGACAAGAATCAACGTTTTGTGGAAATTGACGATTTATATGTGCAATCCCGTAAGCCGCTGTAGTGGCGATGCAGCCAACCTTCGCGACCGGCAGCGCGCTCTAGCGCCGGAAAGTTTCTCAGAGATCAAATAAAAATGGAGCTCTAACAAACGAAAGAAATTAACTACCAATCACTAGCGATGTCTAACAATCTAATAGAATGATAAGAATCAACGTTTTGCTCAAATTAACGAGTTGCATGCGCAAAGCCTTAAGCAGCTGTCGCGTCGATGCTGCCAACCTCCGCGACATGAAGCGTCTTCTAGCACCGAAAAGTTTTTCGGCGATTAAATAAAAATGGAGCTCTAACAAACGATGAAAATTCTCTAACAATCAATAAGATACGTCTGACAATGTAATAGAATGACAAGAATCAACGTTTTGTTGAAATTGTCGTCTTACATGTGTAAGCCCGTAAGCCGCTGTCGCGGCGTTGCAGCCAACCTTCACGACCCGCAGCGCGCTCTAGCGCCGAAAAGTTTTTCAACGATTAAATAAAAATGGAGCTCTAACAAACGTTAGAAATTAACTAACAATCACTAGCGATCGTCTAACAATCTAATAGAATGATAAGAGTTAACGTTTTGGGGAAATTGACGAGTTAAATGCGCAAACCCGAAAGCAGCTGTCGCGGCGATGCTGCCAACCTCCGCGACATGAAGCGTGCTCTAACACCGAAAAGTTTTTCGGCGATTAAATAAAAATGTAGTTCTAACAAACGATGAAAATTCTCTAACAATCACTAACATTCGTCTGACACTGTAATAGAATGACAAGAATCAGCGTTTTGTGGAAATTGACGTCTTACATGTGTAAACCCGTAAGCCGCTGTGGCGGCGATCGGGCCAACCTTCGCGACCTGCAGCGCGCTCTAGCGCCGAAAAGTTTTTCAGCGATTAAATAAAAATGGAGCTCTAACAAACGATAGAAATTAACTAACAATCACTAGCGATCGTCTAACAATCTAATAGAATGATAAGAGTTAACGTTTTGGGGAAATTGACGCGTTAAATGCGCAACCCCGAAAGCAGCTGTCGCGGCGATGCTGCCAACCTCCGCGACATGAAGCGTGCTCTAACACCGAAAAGTTTTCCGGCGATTGAATAAAAATGGAGTTCTAACAAACGATGAAAATTCTCTAACAATCACTAACATTCGTCTGACAATGTAATAGAATGACAAGAATCAGCGTTTTGTGGAAATTGACGTCTTACATGTGTAAACCCGTAAGCCGCTGTGGCGGCGATGGGGCCAACCTTCGCGACCTGCAGCGCGCTCTAGCGCCGAAAAGTTTTTCAGCGATTAAATAAAAATGGAGCTCTAACAAACGATAGAAATTAACTAACAATCACTAGCGATCGTCTAACAATCTAATAGAATGATAAGAGTTAACGTTTTGGGGAAATTGACGAGTTAAATGCGCAAACCCGAAAGCAGCTGTCGCGGCGATGCTGCCAACCTCCGCGACATGAAGCGTGCTCTAACACCGAAAAGTTTTTCGGCGATTAAATAAAAATGGAATTCTAACAAACGATGAAAATTCTCTAACAATCACTAACATTCGTCTGACAATGTAATAGAATGACAAGAATCAGCGTTTTGTGGAAATTAACGTCTTACATGTGTAAACCCGTACGCCGCTGTCGCGGCAATGCAGCCTACCTTCGCGACCTGGAGCGCGCTCTAGAGCCGAAAAGTTTTTCAGCGATAAAATAAAATTAACGCTCTAACAAACGATGAAAATTTACTAACATTTACTAGCGATCGCCTAACAATCTAATGGAATGATAAGAATCAACGTTTCGCGGAAATTGATGAGTGAAATGCGCAAACCCGTAATCAGGTGTCGCGGCGCTGCTGCCAACCTCCGCGACATGAAGCGCGCCCTTGCGCCGAAAAGTTTTTCGGCGATTAAATAAAAATGGAGCTCTAACAAACGATGCAAATTAAGTAACAATCACTAGCGATCGTCTAACAATGTAATAGAAGGACAAGAATCAACGTTTGGCGGAAATTGATGAGCGACATGTGCAAACCCCTCAGCAGCTGTCGCGGCGATGCTGCCAACCGCCGCGACATGCAGTGCGTCCTAGTGCCGAAAAGTTTTTCAGCGATTAAATAAAAATAGAACTCTAACAAACGATGAAAATTCACTACCAATTACTAACATTCGTCTAGCAATCGAATAGAATTATAAGAATCATCGTTTTGCTGAAATTGACGAGTTACATGTCCACAGCCTCAAGTGTTCGTTGCGGTGATGCTGACAACTTCACGTCGCTCGCAGCGCGCTCTAGGGCCGAAAAGTTTTTCATCAATTTAATAATAATTGAGCTCTAACAAACGATTTAAATCGACTAACAATCACTAACAAACGACTAACAATCGATTGGTCACGAAAAAAAGTTCGAAATCACTAGAAAACCATTTTTTGCGGCTAACTTTGGCATAAATTTGTTTTTTGTTTTATTCAATAAATAAAGTCTAACAAACGCTGGGTTTTGTCTAACAAACACTAACAAACGACTAACAATCGATTGGCGTAAAAAAAAATTCGATATTTCCATAGTCGGCGGCCAAGTTTATGGAGCTCTTTACTCTAGTCTCCATGGATATTTCCGTCGCTCTCACACAGCCTGCATCACTCTACGGTAGCGATCCTCGTGGTCACGAGTTGAAACAGTCGGTGCTTCAATAAGAGGTCATCCCCCACCACTGAAATTTTTAGCGAGTTTCAGGGGCCTGACACTGGGATACATTCTCTTAACAGTAACGTGTCCCCGTATTGTCGCCACCATGGAGGCTAGAGTGGAGGAGTCCGATCTCTTATGGAGAGACTTGAAAAAAGTGGCTACAAAAATGTGGACTTACCGGGATGGCGCCACTATCGCTAAAACCTCGAGTCACTAGCTGGGTGTGACAGAGACGGAACAAGTAAATAATGAGAAGTGAGCTGTGCATGAGGCAGAATGAAACTTGAGAAGTAGGCTGCGTGCGAGAGAGATGTAAAACAGTGCAGCCAGATCGCGCGAAAGTTACCCTCTCTCTAGTCCCACGCGCGCCCATCACACAATCATAGTAGCGCGTGTCCGTGAGCGAGCGACGCTCGGACATCTTCGGAAAGAGCCGAGTGCCGTCGAACTGTCCCGACCGCGCCTTCGGCAGCTACACCAACACATACACACGCTGAGCACGTTCATGTGCGGCCAAGCCGAACGAAGGCTTCGAGGGAAAAAGCAATCTGAGCACGGCCCGCGCGTGACGTCACGCGACGGCACGCGCGAGACTTTTAGATGATTTCAATGCTTATTTAGCTCTTGATTCTCTGCGTTATTAATGTATACAAAAAAATGTCTCGCGCACTCTGAACGCTTATTTTTTTAGTTTATACGTTAATTTAAATATAATAATAAATCTAAATTACAACTTATTTATCTTCTAAAAAATTGTTTACGCTTTACTCACACCCGTCCTTATGCCAAATAAATTATAATTCAGAAAAGTAAGTGAAAATATATTTATATTCGTATTATTATATTAATTCTCATACTTTCATCAAGCGATAAAGTATTATCTCCAAAAACAAGTCAATCATCAATCGGGCCGCCAATCGTAACTGCCAGAAAGTGCATCTTTAACACAAGTGATAGGATGGTCCCGTTGGTAGCGTTCCTGGCTTCGGTCCGTAGGGGCGCAGGATCGTTCCTCACGCTCAGCGCTTTTTTTTAAATCATGGTTACTATTAATTTTTATTTGATTAGTTATTTTTATTAGTTATCATATTTATTTTAATTATCTTTTAGTACCGAAAAATTTATCGCGCACTCTGACCGCTTAATTTATTAGTTTTTACGTTAATTTAAATATAATAAATCTAAAATACAACTTATTTATCTTCTAGCAAAATGTTTGCGCTTTACTCACACCCGACCCTATGCCAAATAAATTGTAATTCATAAAAGTAAGCGGAAATATATTTATCTTCGTATTATTATATTCTTTCTCATATACTTTCATCAAGCAAAAAAGTATTATCCCCAAAAACAACCATCCATCCGACCGCGAATCGTAAGTACCAGAAAGTGAACATACATTGACACCAAAAATTAAAGGAGCAAGAAAAGTTGAACTTCGTCAAAAGTGTTCGTACAAAAAAAAAGGATGTTAAAGCTTCAAGTTTCTAGTTTTAGTTCCGACAATGATTTTTATTTGAGAATCACTGATTGCGCGGTAGGAAGAAATATCACGGCAAAAAAAATGTTGCAAATTTTTACGTTTTTCAAAGTTCTGCACGTGTTTTGGAGATTTTTTTCGGACTTGACCAATATCAAGGTCATTGAGCCCATTCAATTCAGTTCAATTTGCTTCTTTTTTTATCTCCTTACGACCATTTTTCGCTGATATCGGCCTCCTCGTCGGCCTCTGAATGAAAAAACGTCCATTTGTCTTCAGTCATCGATATCTCGGGAACTAATGGTCGTACGGGAATTCGACCGGCAATTTTGGAAACGTGAATGCATACTCTACAAGCTCTGATTATTATTGTAGGTTTAAAAAAAATTATTTTTGCCATCAGTTTTAAAAAAGTACAAAAAATCGATGTTTTCGTGTTTTTTATAAAATCCACCGCTACTTTGCAAATATTGCGATAAACACTATTGTTTATGGACGGTCATTCGGCTCAATATGTCCCCAAGAGATATGCAAAATTCCAAATTGATCCGTTCATCGGTCTTTCTTGCCCGATTGGCCAAAATATGAAAAAAAATTAAAGGAAACGTAGTGAAAAACAACTTTTCACTACGTTTCGTACAATTGGGTATTGAGTACGCATTAAATGTTGGAAAAGAACCCTGAAAATCATATTGACTAAAAATTTTCGATTTTTTTTTTTTAACAACAAAAATGTTGTAATTTTTTAGTTTATAAAAAAATCTATTTCGATTTTTTTTATTTTTTTAATGTTGACTTTTTTTTCGATTCAACATTGTACCGCCAGCATTAGAATTACCCAAAGTGTACGTAGAATTACCCAAAGCGTACCTCCCCGTGGTATGCTTTGGGTAATTCTGATGCTGGCGGTACAATGTTGATTTAAAAAAAAATTTCAACATAAAAAAAAAAAATTCGAAACTGATTTTTTGATAAAAAAAACAAATTTTCAATATTTTTTTTATGAAAAATTTTTTTTTTCGAAAATTTTTAGTCAATATGATTTTCACGGTTTTTTTCCAACATTCAATGCGTACTCAATACCCAATTGTACGAAAAGTAATGAAAAGTTTTTTTTCCTCTTAGTAACCATGAAATGATGTCTGAAAAGGAAGAAACTTGCTCCTTTAATTTTTTTTCAAATTTTGGTTAATCGGGCAAGAAAGACCGATAATCGGATCAACTTGGAATTTTGCATGGCTCTTGGGGACATATTGAGCTGAATGACCGTCCATAAACATTAGTCTTTATCGCAATATTTGCAAAGTAGCGGTGGATTTCATAAAAACCAAGAAGACATCGTTTTTTTGTACTTTTCTAAAACTAATGGCAAAAATAAAAAATAAAAGTTTCACCACAATAATAATCGGAGCTTGTAGAGTATTCACGTTTCCAAAACTACCGATCGAATTCCCGTACGACCATTAGTTCCTGAGATATCTCAGCGAAAAATGGTCGTACGGAGAAAAAAAAGCAAATTGAAGTGAATTGAATGGGCTCAATGACCTTGATATTGGTCAAGTCAGAAAAAAATCTCCAAAACACGTGCAGAACTTTGAAAAACGTAAAAATTTGCAAAATTTTTTTTGCCGTGATATTTCTTCCGACCGCGCAATCAGTGATTCTCAAAAAAAAAATCATTGTCGGATCTAAAGCTAGAAACTTGAAGCTTTAAAATCCTTTTTTTTGTACGACCACTATTGACAAAGTTCAACTTTTCTTGCTCCTTTAATTTTTTGTGTCAATGTATGTTCACTTTCTGGTACTGACGATTCGCGGTCGGATAGATGATTGTTTTTGGGGATAATACTTTATCGCTTGATGAAAGTATATGAGAATGAATATAATAATACGGAGATAAATATATTTCCGCTTACTTTTATGAATTACAATTTATTTGGCATAGGGTCGGGTGTGAGTAAAGCGCAAACATTTTGCTAGAAGATAAATAAGTTGTATTTTAGATTTATTATATTTAAATTAACGTAAAAACTAATAAAATAAGCGGTCAGAGTGCGCGATAAATTTTTCGGTACTAAAAGATAACTAATTAAAATAAATATGATAACTAATAAAAGTAACTAATCAAATAAGAATTAAGGTTGTTGGGTCCCAAATCGCAAATGATGATAAAATTCTGAAAATTTGGTATGTTTTTGTATGAAGTATTTCAGAGGTCGTGTAAAAATTTCACGACAATTAGGAAGCTCGTTATTGAACAATTGACATTCACAAATTAAATGCTGTCTTATGGAAACTGATGTAACTTTGCAATAAGTTTTTCTTTTGACCTCTCAATTTTGTAATATCTACAATATACTGAAAGCAACGGAAACAAAACGAAGTTTATTGATACATTTTTTTTATTTCTTTTAAAAATTGTTCTTAACAAAATGTTAATTTTTCAATAACGAGCTTCCTAATCGTCGTGAAATTTTAACACGACCTCTTAAATACTTCATGCAAAAACATACCAAATTTTCAGAATTTTCTTATCATTTTTTATTTCAACCCTTAAGGAGGTTGAAGTAATGATGATAGAATTCTGAAAATTTGGTATGTTTTTACATGAAGTATTCAGGAGGTGGTGTAAAAATTTCATGACGATTAAGAAGCTATTTATTGAACAATTAACATTAACATGTTCTATAGGGACTCAACATCCTTAATAGTAACCATGATTTAAAAAAAAAAAAGCGCTGAGCGTGAGGAACGATCCTGCGCCCTACGGACCGAAGCCAGGAACGCTACCAACGGGACCAACCTATCGCTTGTGTTAAAGATGCATTTTCTGGCACTTACGATTGGCGGCCGGATGGATGATTGATTTGTTATTGGAGATAATACTTTATCGCTTGATGAAAGTATGAGAATTAATATAATAATACGAATATAAATATATTTTCACTTACTTTTCTGAATTATAATTTATTTGGCATAAGGACGGGTGTGAGTAAAGCGTAAACAATTTTTTAGAAGATAAATAAGTTGTAATTTAGATTTATTATTATATTTAAATTAACGTATGAACTAAAAAAATAAGCGTTCAGAGTGCGCGATACAATTCTTTTGTATACATTAATAACGCAGAGAATCAAGAGCTAAATAAGCATTGAAATCATCTAAAAGCCTCACGCGTGCCGTCGCGTAACGTCACGCGCGGGCCGTGCTCAGATTGCTTTTTCCCTCGAAGCCTTCGTTCGGCTTGGCCGCACATGAGAACGTGCTCAGCGTGTCTATGTGTTGGTGTAGCTGCCGAAGGCGCGGTCGGGACAGTTCGACGGCACTCGGCTCTTTCCGAAGATGTCCGAGCGTCGCTCGCTCACGGACACGCGCTACTATGATTGTGTGATGGGCGCGCGAGGGACTAGAGAGAGGGTAACTTTCGCGCGCGATCTGGTTGCACTGATGCGTATTCGATCCTCTTCCATCTCTCTTACACGACATCGATACTCAGCTTCCGCTCGAGGTTTTAGAGATAGTGGCGCCATCCCGGTTAGTCCACTTTTTGTAGCCACTTTGAAATGCACAGATCGGCCTCCTCCCACTCTAGCCTCCCTGGTCGCCACGTACATAACCCACCATGCGGCGATAGTAGTCACCCGCATGACCCCCACTCCGCAAAGCACCTCGCCGTATTATTTCGTCACTTTTTCTCGATCTGTCATTGTTCTCGAATAAAAAAAATCGTACTGTGGTAAAATCGTAATTATTTTATCACATTAGAAGAACGATTTGTGGCTCATCGCAATTCAACACGTGTTGTCGAGTGTATATTGGACGACGTGTATAACTATGAAAAGCTCTCTTTTCCGTGTATAGAACACGCCGATAGTGTTCTTTTACACATAATACAATATTACGTATTGATGCGGATGCAGCAATATTCTGCACGTCTCAACGCAGAACAAAAAAAAGCAATCTCGACAAGAAAAAAATCGCAAAACATTGTACTACGTGACTAATCCATTACTTAAAAAATATTAATGTTATCTGTTTATTTCGTTCAATAAATATTTTTAAATACATAATATTGCAACATGTGTAAATATTGCATCCCTTTCTATATACACATATACTTTTAAATTCTATTCTAAACAATGAATTTTCCAACCGCGTCGAATGCAAATTATGCAGACGCTGCGCGACTAGAGTGGGGGTCATGCTGGTGACCACTAGTGCCGCATGGTGGGTTAGTTTACGTGGCGACAATAACGAGACACGGTAGACCCAGCAGTGCCAGGGGGCTGGCGAGTCTCAAGACCTGTATGTAAGACCGTGAAGGAGCCCGCACGCCACGTTGCAAAAATGGCCTACGACAGTGATGAACGATGCGACATTGCGGCCGCATGGCGGGGGCACCAATGCAAGGATATCGGCAGCGGCATGGATGGTATATGGAAACAGTTAATAACAAGCGGGGTCGCAATTTAAGATATAAAATATTTAACAAGAGTGTGTTAGTCTCCGTGTTGTAAAAGTAGCGTAGTCGGTACCGCGTTGGACTCTCATTCAAACGTTCAAGGTTCGAATCTGATTGATTGCTTTTTTTTCAATTAAGGATTAAATGATTGCTCCGTTGTAATAATATCATCTAAATAGTAATAGTTGGTGGAAAAAGTATTAGCCTTACATAGATATATATAGCCCGTAATATATTGTTTTAGTATTAATGTCTGTGTTAAAATCATTAAAAAATAATATTTCTGTGATGCAAATGTTTTATTTTTATACGGTGACATGTACGTTTAAACGACCATAAATTTAATTTGTGTTACTGCTAATAGAAACAAATAACGCACTATTAATTGGAAATATCGGCACTTACCATGTTTTTTTATAACGGTTAACAGTGTACATATATTTTTCGATCTGAGAATTGTGCGATCGCTTAAGCAGTACCGTTGTTGGGAAGAAGGGAGGTGAACTATTTCTTTACCTTTATTCACGAGGCCAAACATACTAATGGCAAGTAATCTTGAAAAGAAGGATTTCGAATAGAAATAAATGTCAGTTTTTAAGCATAGATAAATTAATAAACAAAACCTACACTTTTTCTATAAGCTTTTATCTTCACGGAAAAAAACTTCATAAATCTTGCGTTTGCGTGAAAAGACGAAAAACATGAATGGCGTATTTCGCCGGGGTCTATATCAAAGAAACCTCGAAGTCGGTTCGCTGCTCACTTCGTTGTAAGTCTAACGCCATACTTCTTATCGAAATCCCTGGAACACGTGCGCTTATCGTGGTTGAATTTTGAAGTAATGTCTTTCATCAGTTTCATAGGCTACTTTCTTGACAATTCTGCCATAAGCGTGCGGGCTCCTTCACTCTAGTCTTCACGCGGTGGCCTGTATGTCTATTCTGTAACAACTCGGTAGCGACAGTTTTCGCTATCGTCAGCTAGCGACAGCCAATGAGAGGCTCTCTTTTTTCTGCAATCGTATATGCGATTGGCGTATATGCGCTAACGATAGCGAAATGAGCTCCTATTGGATGTCGCTCATCGCTCGCCGCTAATCGCGCGCAGTGTGCAGAGGCCATTACAGAATAGTGCCGGGATTCTCTAACGCTTTAGCGACGGATTTCGTTATCGTTAGCTTGCGACAGCCAATCGCATGGAGAATTACAGACGAAAGAGGCGCCTTTCATTGGCTGTCGCTAGCTAACGATAGCAAAAACTGTCGCTAAAAGGTTAGAGAATTCTGGTATAAGCCTACTGGCTACCCAGGAAATCGAGCGAGTCTGCTTTACCGGGAGAGTAGAGTTCCTCAAATCGCGATCTTCCCCGGATCGCCACTACGGGAGCAGCGTCGCGTGGATGCGTTACGAAATACGGAGCCATCAGAAATATCTCTTCATTTCTACTCCAAGCGTGCATTTGTCAATCTTATTAACCTGTGTTGTCTGTAGAAGTTCAATAGTTATCACAGTTTACTACATACTATTAACAACGTACAAGGAGCATACATGTCGGGTCCTATGATTTTGTGCCAACTGTGGATGGGCGGTGTAAGTATAGCACTTTTCATATTCGAACACCGGTCCCTCTTTGTCTATATTTAATCTTTATTTCACTATGCTCACAATCATTAACCACACTGGAGGTAAGTAAATACATTCTATTCTAGATGCGTCTGTTATTCTTTCACTATAAGGTGTATGAGTGTCATTAGTCTACAGTAGCAACTCTCAAATTGCTTCTGCTAATAAAACTACACTGGAAAAATTTTATTGTAAATAGTTTCATTGTTTTTGACTGCTGCCATACAATACTTTATTCAAAGAACTATATATAGTCTCGAAGCCTATGTGTCACACACTTTGCTTGCTAAACAAATTCCAAACTACTTTTTCTAAATGCAGTACAATAATAAAAAATGATGTAAAGGATTTTCTGGGAAACTTTGAACATTTAGATGGAAGGAGAAATGGAAATGTACAATGATATCAACATTGTTATAATGAAAGATAAAAGATGAGTGATATGACATACACGCAAGAGAAATTGGTTGAAAATCCGTTACTTTTTCCCCATCCGACAATTGATATTCTCATCTATAAGCAGGCAAGGAGAAATGTATTAGTCGTTTATCATAAATGCAGAATATCTTAAAATATATGAAATCATATGGTTTTTACTAAATGAATGTGTTCTATATCTTTTTGAGACTACTTCTGTTGTCTTTTTATTCAACCGCTTTCTTTTACTTTATCGAATATCCCAAGTCCTTTGAACCTCTATGGGAATCTAGTTCGTCCATTCTAAGAGTTCTGCTTGCATTTATTTTGAATCGACAGTTTATCACGACCTGTGCTACAGATAAATCATGTATGAGGAGCAGTAGTATTTTTTATTTTCCTGAGTTCCAGATCCCCTTGCAGGTTTCCTGAGTTCCAGTTCTCCTTGCAGGTTTTTACATAGTACTCTTCCTAAATGAACCCTGTCCTGTCACTCCCTACCTATACTTGGCTAACCTAACCTGACCTCCGTTGCATCCACAGCCGTCCTAAGCTACACTATACCGCATTCAATGAGGGTACGGGGTAATTGTGGAAAACCCATACCGATCTTCCTCGTACCCGTGCCCATATTCATCTGATTCTTCGGTGCACATACTTTTACTCAAGTATCTACAGCAAAGGTCTCAGAAATATTGGCCTTTTGCTTGCTTGTTGATGTGTCAGCCTGTGTACGGCTGATTAGCCACCGCTCTGCGTATTGACGATGCATACCACTGCTTAACTCGATGTACCACCAGAGCCAAACCCTAACCACCCAACCGCCAGTGTCGGTTGAGAGGCGGTATGTGATATTTTTTTTGCCCATAACCTTCTTACCACTTACAAGGAACATCCCTCAGGTGACACCCTTTGATTTTGTTGAAATTTGGATATGTTATAAAGCACTGAAAAGTAAGCGATATGTATTTTTTTTTATCGGCAGCAAAACGGCTTTGAGGGGTGAAACCACCCCTCGAAAAGAGGCATCTCTAGGGGGGATCACCGCTTAATTTTTTTTTGCCATATCACTATAGTGGAGTTTTCATTGCTTCGGATGAAAGGAATTTGCGTTTTTGTTTCATTAAAATCGGCGGACTCCTTGTGTGTGGAACTGCTATATTACCCTAGAGATGCCTTTTTTCGAGGGGTAGTTTCACCCCTTAAAACCGTTTTTCTGCCGATAAAAAAAAATGTATCGCTTACTTTTTGGGATGCTTTATAACGTATCCAAATTTTAACAAAATTGCAGGGTGTCACTGAGGGATGTTCCTTGTTAGTGGTATTTATAATACATTTTGTCTAACATATATTTTTTCACAGTATATAAGAGAATATTCAAGGCAAAATGAAAGTTGCACTGTGTTATGCAGGGTGAGGCAACAACTATAAGCAGTAGAAATATGCTCTAACGTATCAGGCTTAGGCGAAAACTTTTCTTACAAAAGTTGCATAGTTTGAATGCAGTCAGCAAGCAGTGGCTATGAGGTTAATTTAGGTGGAGGCAACTTAGAGATTTCAAGGTGACCTCCATCTTTTTAAATGACACCAATATTTTTTCCAGAATTTTATCAAGCAACTAAATTAAGTTCACACCCTAAATTCCAAGATGTTCAATCGAGATTTAGTATAGAAAATCGAAAAAACAGGAATTGGTGTAAAAGTTCACGTTTAAATGTCTATTGCTTAAATAAGTATCAATTTTATTGCCAAACCTACTGCATCATACATTCAACGACCACTGTCCCTGGTATTCAACCTGTCGTCGCCAATAAGGATTTTCTGTTGCCTGGAAATGCATATTGTGCAAGATTACATGCCCAAGGTTTGTGAATGTAGCCACGTGTGCAAATAGTACGTTATTAAAAAATGAGCGATCGTTCTGAACTTGCCGTAAGGTCTATTCACAAAAGGACATACGATTTTTTAAATCCATCCCATGTGATCCTTGATGCAGGCTAACATAATAAGGATGGAACTTATGTCAATGCAAGATGCAAAGTATACTTCGTCGACTCACACCGGGCTTTTGTTCAATTTCTCACATAGCAACACAAGGGTTTTGAGCAACCATTACTAGGACCTCGGTCTCGGCTACTTTATAAGTTACTGGTCTTAAAAGCACTCGGCTATGGCGCTTAGAAGTATCGGTTATCGTAAGGTTATTGTACACATTGGTAAATGTGTAACATGAATGATGATTTGGATAACGCTCACCATACACAGTTGTCGCTTGCCTTGCATGTTTGTGATATTCTCCGTAAGCTGAGATCATATCAACTTGCTCTTGATCGGAAAACATTTTGTGGAAAAATTGATTCTGTACCGATACAAGGAAATTCTGTCATAGTACTTTTCATTGAAGAGGACACACATTTATTTTTAAAATCACAAACTTTACCCTGCTTTTCAGAACCGAAAATCATTGCAGGAGAAAATTCAAAAAGCCATTTTAATGGTTGAAATTTTAATTTTACGAGCTTCGACTTCCAGATTCTTGTCGACACTTTCTTACTAATGCATTAAAAGAAAAATCGTGATGGAAAATGTTTCGATTAAATAAAATAATTCAATAACGTCTACAGACAAGGTTTTTTTACCAATGACGCAATCAAATATGTTTTCCTAGTTTCTTTCCTATGTAATATGACCTTTGAAAGAGGTCCGTACAATGATTTGTCGTACAGTAATCGGCTATTAAAGCCAAAAGGGTGCTGTCGACTTCAATAATTACTTCACCTCGCTTTTGTCTTCAACCTCACAAAGAATCATCGTACAGAAAGCTGACGGGCAGTTCCGGAAAGCTAAAAGTATGCCCTTTAAGGGAAAAAATCAATTATCAATAAAAAAGTATTGTTGTCATTTTTTTTATTAAAAAAATTTGCCAATTTCTTTAAAAAAATAAATATTATATCCCCTCAAAGGGAAGAATTCCATTGCTTAATGCATCTTTTTTGTTTCAAAATTAACTGTATTGCCTATACAGTCGAACCTCGATATAACGAAATCCTCGATATAACAAAGATTTATCCATTCCCTTCCGATAGACACCCGAAACCTTGATACAACGACATAATCATATACATTCTGCTCTAATTACTAATTGCTTGTAAAACATATTCTAATTAAAACTTTTCTCTCTTTAAAAAATATCCTCATATCTATAATACTAATATATTTATTTAAAAGGGGAGAAAGAATTGTCGGCAAGAATAAGATGTGGAAATGTATGGAGGGCGGGAAAGAAGGGGGAGAAAAATTGGCGGTGTAGGATTTGTGAGGAGAAATTTGAGACGGTGGAGCACCTCCTAATTTGCAAAGAAGGCTGGGAAATGATGCCAAAAGAGGCAAGAAAAGAAGCGGAGGAGTGGATACAAGGAGTTGACGAGGTTGCGATAAAGGGGGAGATCATTAATATGTTAAGTGGGAAAATAAATGTGGGAATTTGCCACTACTTCAAAGAAATAGAGGCATTATGTGCAAAAATTAAAAAAGAGGAAAAAGATGAGAGCGCCAGCGATCAGTAGTGGTTAAGGTATAGGTTAGAATTTTAGACGTAAGTTGTTAGGTGTAAGTTCGTGAATGAGATTGATTGTAAGAAAAGAGACTTTGTAAAAAACTTCATAACAAGTTGTGCAAATAAAACTCTATTATATATATTTATTTAAAAGAACATTTTAACGAACATGAATTCGGTGTAACAAAACGAATCATGACGTTCCTTGACATTGTGTTTTACAAAATTTCCAAGCATTCGGCCTACCGCGATAAAAAAATCGGAGTAACGCAACGGTTTCATACTTTCTATGGATACAATAAACTTAGAAAAAATGCTGAAACATAATGATTGCGATGGTTATCTGCGAAGATATCGTAACTTTTATAATTTAAGAAATAAATGTGATTAAAAAAAAATTGAATCGGTATTTCATACCGTATTTGTCCAAATGAAGAATTGATATCTTTTTTTAAAGGCCATACTTTCAGCTTTCCGGAACTGCCCATCAGCTTTTTGTACGACGATTGGTACATGAGATATTGATTATCAAGGTTGAAAGCGTCGTTTTGGCTGTGATGGCCCATAACTGCGACAAATAATCGTACACTTCCAAAGCTAAAATGAAGGGAAAGAAACAAAGGAAAGGGATCTGATTGCGTCATTGATAAGAAAATTCCCTTTTATGTAGACCTTCTCGAAAAATAAAAAATAAATCGGAAATCTTTCCTCCGCGATTTTTCTTCTGTTTCTTTGGTAACGATGGGTAACATTTTTTCTGAAAGTCGAAGCTCGAAAACTCGACTTTTCCAACTTTAAAATGCTTTTTTTAAATTTTCCCCTACGATGACTTTTCGTGGGGATAGAGCAAGATGAAACTGACCTAAACGTTTTGGAAACATTTTTGTTGCCTTAATTTATGTCAGTAGTGTATATGCCAGAGTTTAAGAAAGTTATAACGAGAATCGGGCCGAAGTTGTTGGATGGTCCTTGCATGTATAAAAAAACACTCGAAAATGTAGTCATATTATATTGGGCTATGTAAAAATCAAGTACTTCAATTAATTGTGTTTTTTTGAAAATAAACATTAACTTTGCACTCTAAAAATCAGACGTTTGAAAGTCATCCTGTTTGGTTCGTGTTAATTACAAAAGCCAACTTAAAGTTGGACATTTCATTTTTGGTTTAGAGTAAAATATTCCCTACTGCTTTCATGGTTTCGTCAAGCGGACGCATATCTTTTTTGGGAACGTATTTCGTGGTTTTTTCGTAATCACCTATGCCTCTTCTCGAAATTTATAGAAGGTTTACGTTTTTCGCCAAAGTGTCAACCGTTTCGAACCACTATTCCTCCGCGGACAATAATAGCAACAAAAGAAAATAAGAATTTCATAGCATGAACCTTCGTCGTTGAAAATAGCAGCTTAAACAAAATTGCCACTTTTTAAAATAAAGCTAAATGCGTGTTGGCAGCAGGCGGCCTTTTTTGAGATTTTTCGTGCGTGGGAGGCGCCACTCGCGAATAACAATTTTTTAATTAATTTAAAAAAGTCGACACCGGGATAAACCATAGGGCGATCGATTTGTCTTATTATAAAGAACGAGCAGCTTAGTCGAAAAAGTAGCTGCTGTCATGCAGGTAGGCAGCAGACGACCCTTTGTGCATTTTATCTTGCGGTTAGCACTGCCCGATTCGCGGATAACAATTTTTCAGGTAATTCAGAAAAGTCCTGCCGGAGGTGAAATATAGAGCGATCGGTTCAGCGTATCATAAAGAATAAGCATGTAAAAATGAAGGCGTCGTTGTAGCATTGCGTGTTGGCAGCAGCCGGCTAATCCATTAATACAATAGTTTCGGAACTAGGGCACCTATGTCTTTCACTGCACAACAATATGATATGTTTAAAAAATGTATGATATGCAATAGGTTATCCTCAGCCTATACACGGCAAGAAACAGCATGTTTTCAACGAAGCAGTCGAACAAGATAGACGAGATTATCTTCAATCACAACAGCAGCAAGTCGCAGCTATGATTGGTGCAACTAAGTTGTTACTATTAACAGAAATCTCTGTTGCTTTTATGACGCTATTCGTACTTCTGCAAATGAACATTTTCTACGTCGTGCACATTGTCTTTATACCGGAAAGAACCCAATAATAATTTTTTCTCGTATGCGGAGTATATTCGGAGTAAAAGTCGAAACACACACAACTTTTTTAAATCCAAGCCACTGAAAACCAACCGGCTGGCTGGATTAAAAAAAATTCAAATCTGAATCCTTTCGTTTCTCCCAAAATAATGAAAGGTTTTTTTGCTTTAATTGCATTGCAGAATCGATCAACTTATGATTTATCCCAGGGAGGACTTTTTTTGATTAATTGAACAGTTCTTATTCGCGAATCGTGCCTCCTTGCTCGCACGAAAATTCTCACAAAAGGCCGTTTGCTGCCAAACTCCATAACAGGGGCTACTTTTTCGATTTAGCTGCTTTTCTTTATAATAAGACGAATCGATTGACCTGTGATTTGTCCCGGTGGGGACTTTTTTTGATTAATTAAAAAGTTGTTATTCGCGAATGGTGCCTCCTTACTCGAACGAAAAATCTAAAAAAGGGTCATCTGCTGCCAACACCCATGACAGTAGCGATTTTTTCTATTTATGTGTTTACTCTATATAATTCGCCGAATCGATCCCCCTATGTTTCATCGTGGTGACGGCTTTTATTAATTAACAAAAATTTATCCGCGATTCGGCTCTCGGTACCCGACCGGAATTTTTGTTCAAAGTCGCCTGCCGGCAACACGCATGACAATAGCGACTTGACGATTTACATGGTCCGTCTATATGAATACACGAAACGACCGACTTATGATTCATCCCGATGACGGCTTTTGTTAAGCTACAAACAAAAAAACATTATTTCTGCAAGCCAGATAGATTCGGCTCATTCATGACTGGGTAAGTGGGGGGGGGGGGGGGGGGGGGTAGGCCCTATGCTGCCTTACTGCGCTCCGAACCTAGCGCGTACAATCACGCTTAAGGGGGGATTGTCTTTTTTTTCGCAAAATTTACCGCTTTTTGGGAATTTTTTTGTGAAGAAAGTATACAACGGAAAACTTGTGAAACTTGCCATATAGTTTTATTGATCTGTTTACTACATACAAAAAATTTTTTAAACAATTTCATCAAAAAATCCGCCTCCCACCCCCCTCGACGCGCGATGGTCCTTTTTTGATGGTGTGCACGATTACAGCCTTCATGTTCATCCTGCAACAAAAACCCAAAAAGCATTTTACTTTAGACACATATAGCTATCGTTCGATGAAGGGGGAAAAAAAAAATTGACGATTTGGTGACGTTTTGAACTTGAAGTATCGATTTTTCGAAAAAAATTGATTGATTTTTTGTTATAAATAAAAAACTATTAAACGTATTGCTTTTTTGCTTCATCAAACGATAAAAGGATGTCAGCTGAGCATTCTGTCCAAATTTGAAGGCAATCGGTTGAATCGTTTTTGAGAAATCGTGCACACCAGTTGTGAAACAGCTGTTTCGAGAAAAACGCGTTTAAAGTTGTGAGTACAGTTTATGGGACATATCGAGTACTTACAGTATTTTTAATCTAATCTGCTATGCCAGGGCCATACAGGATGCCTTCCTCGGCTTCGAACAACTCATTCAGTGAAGCAGTTTCGCTTCTGCGTCTTGTTCGAGCCTCTTTCGTTGCTTCGAGGCTGCGTCTCGTTGACCTCTCTAGCCGTGTGACAACGAGCGCGCGGCCACCGCGAGTCGACACGCAGGTATAAAATCGCTTATAACTTTGCCATTTTTGAGAATTTTAATTTGAAATTTTGCACACATCTTCTCAACACTGAAGAATATGAAACAGCGGTCAGCGAAAAATCGATTTTTTTGTCGAAAAAAAAGAAAATCCCCCCTTAAAGTGTACCGCGTTCGGGCGGCGCGCGTCTGCTAGGTCTGTCTGTCAGCTTAAGCGTAATTGCGATTTACCATGAGCATCGGTCCAGCATAGTCTACACCACTTTGCACGAGAGGAATACAATGCAATTGTGCACTACTTGTGTGGCTAACAAGGGGAGGGTACGAAGTTGGGGTCGCGGATTTTGACGCCCCTTTGCGAGAGGAAAGTACTTCCTAACAACAATCTATCTTATAACGGAGAAACCGCAGCTGTCAGTTGTTCTCTAGAAATAACCGATCGAAAAACGAGGCACAATGTATACAGGCTGGGCCATTTAACGTGACCACCCCAAATATCTCCGTTACATTTAGAGAGACCAAAAAAATATCAGGAGGTAATTTGATTGATTTCGAACGGCTGGTATAGTGATGAAAAATTCATTTTTGTCGAGGTCATACTTTTTGCGTTCTCAAGGTCATGAATGGTTTTTCAAATGGGAATATGTTTTGTTTTCTGTCTTATATTAAGACGTTTTAATAAATTAAATAAAAGTTTTTTAAAAAATGTTTACATATTCATTTTTCTCGTCTAATTTCCTAAAATCACTTGCCATACGCAATATCTTTCTATTTTCTCGGAACTATACAAACCGAATACTGGTATGGCGATACAGATGAGTGTGGTATTCCTTTTTTCCAAACACTCGGTCACCTGTTCATGGATTTCCCGATAGTGCACTTGTGGAAAGCGATATTGTTTTGAAATTATTGGTTTCTCATCGGTTTTAGAAAAGGCGTGTTCATCGAATGAAATCGGATTCATTTGGGCTCTGGTGTCAACAAGAAATTTCATGCCTTTATCTCTGCGATCAACAAAATGTATTACTATTACTATGACGTTAGTGGTTTTTCTGTGATTCCCGGTGCAATGGTAACTTTTATATTGTTGCTTCTTTATTCTTCAATGGTTTGGCTCTTATGATTTGCTTCGCGTCGCGCTGTCCCGCGAAGTCATACCTAAGTATTTTTGTACTATTTCGTTACCATTTTTATGAACTCGCGGAGGTTTTCACCGATCATTTTATCTTTATCATTACTTGTACCTTGTGATATGTGGGTATTATTTTCATATTTTCGGTGGCGAGAGTTGTTGCGGGATCTGTTTTGCGGAGTACTGAGAGGACTGTCGTTTGTCCTGTCATCATGCCCTGCTGGGGTGGGCGTCATAACTATTGTAATTTTGAGAATTATTCGGGGATTGTTGTTTTCGTTGGTAATTATATTGTGAATTTTCCCGGTCACTCTTGTAGCAATTTTGATAGTCACTTCGTTTATTTTAGTGTCCAGTCTGATAGGAATGTCCCTATCATAAGTCCTTTCATAACTCTTGTTGTCCGTTTTGGCATTACTCGCATTGGAGATTTACGTCACTACTGTATCGATTTTGTGACGTATTATTCAAGCTTCGATTGTTAATTTTTTCATTGTTTTTTTAGGTGCTTAAATTTGTGGCAATTGGCAGCGGAGTGGCTCTACTCGATTGATGATATTCTTAATGTGTTGGCGTAGTTGAACTTTGTGTTCCTAACAAATGGACATCGCTGTTTATGTTTGTTTTATTCACGCAGTTCCGTAACTTATTCGATTTTGATGAATCGTTTGATGTGCTTTTGTTTCTTATTTTATGTTACCTGCCTCTCGTATCGCTTCATCAAGTTTCGGTCTCCTTGTCAGATTATATCTCCATCGTCGAACCTATGCATAATGCATTTCATCGTTTCGCGCCTCTGGGTCGCGTATCCCTCTGCTGGATCGTTGTATCTTTGTGATAATCCTTTAAGTTCCAATTTGCGGCCCATAAATAGATGGGATGCTGAACTTATGTCTTCAATTTGTGAGAAGCTCGTCGAGCTTTGTCTACATGTTTTGTTTCTGCTGGATCGTATGGAGTTTCTGTTCGTATACATTCTATCTTGACGAGAAGTCGAGCATTATCGTTTGGGGTTATTAGTTTTGTTGCCTTTTTACATGAGACTTATAAAGTTAGTTATAAAACACGGGGATTGGCCGATATACATCGCGAAATGTTAGGCCTCCGTACGCCATTGTGTTTAGTTTCCCGTATTTGGTTCAAGATTAATAGATGAGCGGCCTGCATTTTGGCGTCGCAGTATCGTAGTAGGCTCAATTAGGTTTATCATTTTCTTTTCTTTTCAATTAAATGGACTCTTACCTTTAAAACAGTGGATATGGGGTAAACTAATATTTTTCTTTTTGAGGACAAGTGCATTGTACAACAAAGTATGAGGGAGAAAAAAGGAGAAAGAACAGCATAGAGGACAGTGAATATTATGCTTTATTTTTGTTAAAAAAGGGAAAATGTTATATAGCTTTTCTCTGTTCACAGCTATTTCGAATAGTTATCTCTAGTGTTTTTATTTACCTTCTTACTCGTTTCTTTCCCAATTTTTCTTAAATTTTCGATTCTATATTTTCTCCTGGTTTTTTCCATTTTCTTATAAATATTTTTATGTTGAATTTTTGTTTGCCCTCATCCGGATTTTGTAACAATTTGTTTTTATTTTCCTTTCAAAATATGAATCAAGGAGGGAAGCGGAGAAACCTGGCTATTTGTGGACTTTGTTGTGTGTTGTAAATATCGCTCGAGTAGAGGTACGATAGCTATCGGAAATAAAAAAGACGCGTTTGTGTTTCAAATATAATATACGTGTCGAGCCGCATTAATGAGATGAGGCCAGTGATACTTTCAGGCGTCACAGGGCGTTGTGCGATCATAGGATTTTCATACACTTTATTATATGGAGAAAAGTGAAATCCGTCGCCGCTCCGGGAGGAAGGCTGAAAAATATAAAATCAAATTGCTTACAGTGCCGTAATGACGGTGATAAGTATTAATTTTAATTTCCCAGATGGAATCGGGTTTCCATCCTTCTTTTATATGCATCGTGTACGTTTATCAATGAGTAAGGTCGGTTCCGTGTGTTGTGTATTCCTCCCTTGTAACGGCCGTCTTGTCCATGTGACGGGTTTTGGGTGTGTACGTGTTTGATTCTGTCGCTTTTTTGTGAGAAATCGTTTGTGCGTGTGTAGGGTTGTGACTGTGGGCTGGTGGTTTTGTTCTATGTCAGGTAGAGATGATTTAAAAAAAACTTTGAGCGAGGTGATCCGTCACGCTAAAAGAGTTATTTTATTCAATTTCGCTTAACTTTTTCTTTCAATAATATTACGACGCCAAGTGTGTCTCGTCTGAGCTTCGCACTTCTGACACCAACGTGGCGGTTGAGCGGACCGTTAAGGAAGCCTGGATGAGACGGTCGAGCAGGTACTTAATGCATCACGGAGGATCAATGTGAAGTATCCGATTTAATGATACTTCAGTGACTTTAATGACAAGTAACAACTGTCGAAGGAGTCCACGTTGTGATGGTTGGAGACTCGGAGATGAACTGACTTCTCGGGGTTCAGAGTGAAGAAATATGATTGAAGCGGAGGAGTCTAGGAAGGTGGAGGGGATGCCACGCGCGAGCGTTGTAAATCGTGTGGGACCAAGGACAAAGGGACAAGGAGACGAAGAAGTTGCAGTCGAGGGTTTCTAGGAAAAAAGCTTAGGTTTAGAGGCGCGTTGAGGTTTAGCTGTGGGAAACGGTTGGTAACGGTATGAAGTGTGGGATATTGATGTGAGGGAATAAAATACATTGGGTTTGGAAATAAGAATTGCATGGGGCCGTGACAGTCGTAGAATTTCCACAATTTTGAAAATTCCTTTGCTTTTCTAGATTAACGGGTTATATACAGTTAAAATTTTCGAAAAATCGATTTTTTTTGTAATGTACATATATTTAACTTGTCACGTGGCCAAAATTGAAGAGCCCCGAAGCCACGTAGAGGTGACCCTCTCGCTCGGGACTCACCCCGAACGCGGACCCATAGGAGTTGTAGGGCGAATCTAATTATTGTTTATTTATATTTTTTATGTTAATATTATTACATGCGAGGTATACACCCACACAAACACGTTAGGGATTCGGAGGAGGGGTGTGACGAGGAAAAGATCGGGGACCCCTACGGGGACACAAGCGAGTCCTGCTGCCGGGAGTTCGGGTGATGCGCCAGCTTGATCGGGGATGTCATGTGCTTGTCGCGACACCAGCACACCGTCGATATGCTGGGGCGGTTCACGGTGGAATCGCAAGTAACAACGCGAAGGTCCTCGAAGCTCTCGTCGAGTAAACCGGCCTTAGATGATTCAGTCCCAACCTGCCTCGACGTTCCTAAGAGAATCCAGAGACCAGGGGCGATTGCACGAAACAATAATTTCGACCCGGACGCGAACCTCGATTCCGCCGAGGCTTACTTGAACCCCATTTCGTCGGAGAACCGTACTAGCCATACGGCTCACAGCGAAAAAGGGGGTGCCGTATTCGAGATATTCTCCGTCAATTCAGCCACTTTTTTTCGTCCATCTCAGATCTGCCCCATAATTGGTTATATCAAAGTACTACTAAAAGGCATTCTATGTGAATTTTTTCAGATTTTTTAATTCAACGTTTTAGAAAATGCCGTTTTTTTTTTTCAAATCAATATATCTCGGAAACTAAAAGTAACTGAAAAAAATATTTGTACATAAAAGTTGTAGTTTTGTGTTAGCTTTCGAGCGGACGACTTGAAATAATTTTTACGTTCCGGTAACGCTGATTTTTTACCAACAAAGGGGGACGTTATTTTTTTATTAGAAAACGGCAATTTTTTGGTTGAAGAAATTACAGTTCTCCAGTATGTCTGACGATATCGCGAAAAAATCGCCAGAGTGGCACGGATCGAGGTTCTAGGGTAAACAAAATTAAAAACAACACAAATTAATTCTTTTATACCGGCACCTCGCTCCGTGCCACTCTGGCGATTTTTTTGCGATATTGTCTGACATACTGGAAGACTGTAATTTTTTCAGCCAAAAAAACGGCTGTTTTTGAATAAAAAATAATTTCCCCCTTTTTTGGTAAAAAAAACCAGCGTTACCGGAACGTAAAAATTATTTCAAACATTCCGCTCGAAAGCTAACATAAAACTACAACTTTTATGTGGAGACATTTTTTTTCAGTAACTTCAAGTTTCCGAGATATGTTAACGTGAACAAAACGGCTTTTTCTAAAGTGTTGAATTAAAAAATCTGAAAAAATTCACATAAAATGCCTTTTAGTGGTACTTCGATATAACCAATTATGGGGCACATATGAGCTGGTCGAAAAACATGGCAGAATTGACAGCGAATGCCTTATTAACAAATCTCAGAAACTTGAAGTTACTGAAGAAAAATCTCTGGACATAAAAGTTGTAGTTTTGTGTTAGATTTCGAGCGGAAGATTTGAAATAATTTTTACGTTCCAGTAACGTTGATTTTTTACCAAAAAAGGGGGACATTATTTTTTTAATGCAAAAACAGCCGTTTTTTTGGCAGAAAAAATTTCAGTCTTCCAGTACGCCTGACGATATCGCAAAAAAATCGCGAAAGTGGCACGGAGCGAGGTTCCGGTATAAAAAAATTAATTTGTGTGGTTTCATTTTTTTACTGTAGAACCTCAATCCGTGCCACTCTGGCGATTTTTTTGCAATATCGTCAGACATATTAGAAGACTGTAATTTTTTCAGCCAAATAAATGGCCGTTTTTAAATAAAAAAATAATTCCCCCCTTTATTCGTAAAAAATCAGCGTTACGGGAACGTAAAAATTATTTCAAGTCGTCCGCTCGCAAGCTAACACAAAACTACAACTTTTATGTACAGCCTTTTTTTTCAGTTACTTCTAGTTTCCGAGATATATTCATTTGGAAGAAAACGGCATTTTCTAAAATGTTGAATTAAAAAATCTGAAAAAATTTACATGGAATGCCTTTTAGTAGTACTTTGATGAAACCAATTATGGGGCAGATCTGAGATGGTCGAAAAAAGTGGCTGAATTGACGGAGAATCCCTCATTGGGGAGTCATCAGGGACTCTTCCCGATGGGAATCGGAGCTTCGAGGTCGTCCTCCTGTGTCGGGCTTGGTGATGTGCCTGGTGTGCACGGCGACGAGCTCTCCTCGGGGAGGTTTCGCGCGCCGAAGATAAACCGTCGTCGCACTCAAACAAACCAACACACACATGCAAAACAAACATACACATGCGACACAGAAACACACTGGCGATACAGGCAAACACACTGGCGAAACATGCAAACACCCTTGCGACACAAACACACTGGCGACACATGCAGTCACGCTTGCGACATAAACACACTTGCGACATAAACACACTTGCGAACGCACACACAAACACACTTGGGACACACACCCAACATACTCGCGAACACACACAAACACGCACATTCGTACACCGACCGGACGCCGGCGAGTCCGAGTGACGTAGCCGGGTGGGGACTTTTTGGTATTGAAAAATATCCATTAAGGTGTTAGATATAATGGTTTGTGCAGACCGCTGTTTGAAAAACGTTCATCGCCGTGACCATTGCTGCGCGAAAACAGATAATCTGAAATTTAGAAAATTAAACACTTGTCGGTTTTGCATGACTTTTTCTAGTGCTTGGACGAAGGATTTAATAACATATTGATGTTTTTTTTAGTGGCTGCGGTCCCAAGTTAGCGTATCGATTTTCGATGAAAAGCGCTCCATTTTCGTTAAAAAAAATTATGAAAAAATCTTTCGTTCAAACACTGATTGTTGATATGTAAAAGAAGCTTGTGAAATTTGAATCGGATCGTTGCAGTGATTTTTACGTTATCGTTGTTACCGATTCTGAAAGAGTCATTTTGAGAAAAACGAGTTCAAACATTTAGGTTAGGTTAACGGACAACACCACTATGACCCCCTGTTGTTTTGCCATTTTTCAAGAATTTTTTTTGTGGGAAAAAAAAGAGATATTCGTAAATTTTTTGTTGTTTTGTTCGTTGTTTATTGAAGATACATAAAAAAAAATTTCAAATTTTTCACGCCCCATGGTGACGCTGGAGAAGCTCCCGCGTCAGGTACTGTTGCCTCTGCAGTGGTTCGCGGCACGCAGCAGAACTCTCTTCAAAGTCGATCTGAAAAAAAATACCGAGTGTTTTCGTTAATAATATGATATTTTGAAGAGAATTACATAGGGATTTGAAAAAATATTGATTTTTAAAAAATAGGCACGCTTTTGAAATTAAAGGATGATTTTCGAGCAAAATTTCTCGTCGAAAATAGGACATAACTTTTTTTATTATTGAGATATCGAAAAAATCCTATGTACTTCTTTAGATAATCTAGTTTTATTGATGCAGTCCAAATTTGAAGTCGATCGGATAAAAATTGCTCGAGTTCTGCTGCGTGCCGCACTCAAAAAAGTGGTTTTGAGAAAAACGCGTTCAAAGTTTTAGGTTTGTTAATTTATGCGATAAATTGGAAAAAAAATGTTTTACCTTTAATCAGCGATGCCGGCACCATATAGCTGGCCTTCAAGAAGCAAATCATTGTCCCTAGCATCTTTTCTCGAACTTGTAGATGCTCTTCTTGCCTCTTTTGCAGCGTCTGTGAGCGAGCGCTCCGCCAGCTCGATCCGCGCTGCGTCGGTTTCAACGCAAAAATTGAAACAATTTAGGCCGATAGTTATCCCCAACGTCTCCAAAACTTTCATCAGGCTTCTCAGGCCATCATTGAATAATAATACCGCGATATCAGCTGCAATATCGACGATTTGTTTGCTCCCGGACTGACACTTGGGGGCTATTGCCCAAACTGATTTGTTGTAGCTTTCGTTGTTGTTTTGCGTGAAGCCGCCCAAACAACGCTGCAGCAAATCGTCTCTGCTCAAATTTTCGAAGACTGGCGTAATTGCCTCCAATACTTCCTCAGGAAGAGGCGGCTTATGGCGACATTCAGAAATATTAACGGGCTGCACCGCTCCACAAAATATTCAATATCTCCGAAAATAATTATTTTTTCGACCTGGGTCCAACGGCATCTTAATCTTAAATGTATTTTAGATTTTTCTAGATGGTTTTCAAAAAAAAAAGATTTTTTGAAGCCGTCACAGTGGTGTTGTCCGTTAATAGAGTAAACTGATCAGTGAATGGACAAGTAACGACACTGTAAGATCAGTGAGAAACAATTTTTTTAAATGTTATAGCGACAGATATTATCCTGATAGTATGGAAAAAATCGAAATGATTGCCACACATAATATTAGAGGCCACACATAATATTAGAGGTAAATACGTAGCGACATGACTAAATCGCTAGTGAACGGACGAAATTACCAGTAAATGGACACGCGATCGCCAGTAAATATACGTATATTATCGATGAACGCTATAAAGGGTAATGATTTATTATTCATTTTGGTTAAACGCTAGGTTTGGAGATTACTGCGTTGCACAAAAATGATAATATTCTTATACATATGAGTATTATATTTGTTATTATGATTTCTTAGAAAATACACAGTCTTTTTGTATCTTAACGTAACTAGTGCGACGTTTTTACTTCACAATGAAGCAAATATTTAAAATCAGACTGACTTAGTATCGCTTTTATGTATCGAATTTTCTCATATTTTCTGTTTTGATTTTAGCTGTTTTTTTCCGCTAACTGCATTCATTTTTTTTCAACACTTGTATAGTAGATTTTTCATCGCTTTACGTTAGAAGAATTTTGGTTTTGTTTCATTCAGATCGGTGGACTGCTTGTGGGTGAAACTGCACAACCACCCCTCGACACGCTTCTCTTCGAGGAATAGATGCCCCCCCCCTTGAAACCATTTTTCCGAAGATATAGAGTATCCGTGTCTATTTTCAACGCTTTATTGCATATACGAGGTTCAAGGAAATCGAAGGTGGGCACCTAATAATTGATGTTCCCTATCAGCTGCTACTGTGGCTTTTTTTGGTAATAGAGAAGATGAGACGGAATCATGACCGACGCACCTTTGCGCGTCGCGCGAACTCAGTCGCGCCACGCGATTTAACTTGAAGATTGTATTTATCAATAATTTCATTATTCCTATTATTATTCGCTAGAAAATCTTTTTCAAAAATGTTAAATGAATGGTAGTTCTGATTCCGAAATTTTAAGGCAGACTGTCGTTGAAATTTTCAAAAAATCAATTTTTTTAAATTACGGATTCTTAATCTACATGTAAGTCGAAATAAATCTGTCGAAGCGTTTCCCGGATTTCGAACGTTTACGATATTTTAAACGCGTTTGAAGTTGACACCGTCAGCGCGCTCTGACCGTCTCAGCGGGGCGCCCGGCTAGCTGGGTTCCTGCAGGTCTCAGCGCGTCTGACGCAGGTATACAGAGCCTTTTATGCTTAGAAACCTTTGAATAGGGTCCCTACTTTCTCCTTTATCGATTTTGCAACGGTTATTTCAGTCTGGCTTCGGCATTGAAAGCGAAAACATCGTAGCGTCTGTGTTTTTTGTTTTTCGTTATTTTCAAGTAATTTATCGAAAATTTGTGCGCAATATGCCTCGAAAGGGTACAAAAGATCATCCGATACAGTACGGGCGCAAAAGATCGCATCCTCAACCTCCTAATCGCTGGGAATTTGAAAAGAGCAAGTCGTTTACAAACACGTCAGCGCAGAAAATTTTACAAAGTGGCAAATTGGGAAGTTATCAACTAATTGTTGATTCAGTGTACTGCTTTTTGAACTTCGTATTAGTTTTTAACTTTTTATCCGATAACGTTTTGTGTAAAGAGTGCAACGGAAGCATCGCTTTTTCCATGCGTGATCGACGAGGCATCGGTTTCAAACTGAATTTAAAATGCGAGTGCGGGGAAAAAAGTATTACTTCGTGTCCGCTTATCGGTATAGCTTATGAAATAAATCGCCGAATCATATTTGTTTTCCGTTTATTAGGCCTCGGAATAAACGGTTTGAGCAGGTTTTGTGGCATGATGGACATTTGCAGCGGGATGACGACCACAATATATTACGCTTGTGTAGAAAATATACGAATCGCGACGAAATCGGTTTACGACATGGTTCTGAAGAAAGCTGTATCAGAGGAGAAGAAAGAAAACGTTTCGCGAGGACTACAGGAAGATCACTTCATCGTTTCAGGAGATGGTACGTGGAAAAAGAGAGGGTTTTCATCTCTCATTGGCGTGACTAGTCTCATTGGATACCACACCAAAAAAGTTGTCGACGCCATGGTGAAATCGAAGTTTTGCCAATCTTGCAGCTTTTGGGGGAAAAAAAAGATGAAGATCCTGCTGGTTACGATGAATGGAAGGAAACACACGTGGAAACTTGCACCGCAAACCACGTTGGTTCCGCAGGAAAGATGGAAAGCGATGGAATCACCGAAATGTTTCTCCGATCGGTAGAACTGCACGGAGTCAAATACGTAACTTACGTCGGGGATGGTGACAGTAAGACGTTTAAGGGATTGCTTGAAGCCAATCCCTATGATGACGTTACTGTCAAAAAAAAGAATGTATTAGTCACGTCGAAAAAAGAATGGGAACGAGATTGAGAAATATGAAAAAATGAACCAAGGGACTCGGAGGAAAAGGGGCAGGCAAACTCACAGATAAAGCGATCAGACAACTCACTAAATACTATGGCCCTGCTATCCGCCGAAATTCACATTCTGTGCAAGCCATAAAAGACGCGATATGGGCTACGTATTACCACAAGAGCTCCACGGATAAAAAACCCCAGCCTGAGAAGTGTCCACCAGGAGAAAACAGCTGGTGTACGTGGCGTAAAGCTGAAGCGTCGGATACTTTGTCTTTATGTAAGCACAAGGCTCCTCTTAGTGATACTGTTCTAAAGGCCATCGAGCCAATTTACAAAGACTTGTTGTCGGACGATTTACTCGAAAGATGTTTGGGTGCTCGTACTCAAAACAGTAATGAGTCACTTAATAATATGATTTGGATGCGTGCGCCCAAACATCTTCATTCCGGCGCAGATGTGGTCAATATTGCCACGGAATTAGCAGTGATTATCTTCAACGAAGGTGAAGAATCATTGTTAATTGTCATGGATCTCATGAGTGTCCGGATTGGCGCATTCGCCGAGAGCTGGGTCCCTTCACGGGACAAAGCAAGGATCGAGCGCGCGGAGAGGCAGGTGACCGACGCAGTAAAAAAGGCCCGGATTGAGCAGCGGGAGATGTTAGCGGCTCAACATGAGCAGGTAGAAGAAGAGGAGGGATGCCTCTATGGACCATGCATTGCCGATTAGCGGTAATTATAAACACATTTGTGTAAACACATTACAAAACTTTAAACGCGTTTTTCTCGAAAACACGTCTTTAAAAACGGCTGACAATCTCCTAACCGCTGTAGTTAACATATCGACCTGACATTTGGAGAGCATACTCAGAAAATATGTCTTCACGGAATGACGGATCGTTATTTCGATAGATACATTTTTGCATTTATTATTAATCTTTTTATGCGAAAAAAACGCCAAAATTCGATTTTTTTTAAATTGCCGCCATTTTCCGAAATTTGTACTAAACGAAAAACCCATCCGTCATTCCATGACCAAAGGGTCACAGATTGATAATGTGCTTTGAATTTGTGTTTCAGATCAACAAAGAGGGGGCAGTGATGTCAGCCGATTACCTCCCGCGATTTGAGGACCTGTTTTCGCGAAGCCGTAATGGCCGCCATTTTGGTTTTTTTTCAAACAAAAATTTAAAAAAATTTTTTTTTTTAACGTTCTGTATATCATGAATAAAGGCAAGAAAAAACCGGACTCAAAAAGCTTTACTTGTTTCCTTTAAAAAAAATGAAATGTAAACACCTGAAATATGGCACTCCAAGGACAAAGTGTCTCCCTTAAATCTCCTAAACGTTTGATGAATGGTTGTTCTGATGTATAGAAACTACGCCTTTATCTAACATACTGGTTTTCTGGCTTATCAGTAATATTTTTCCACAAATTCTTTTGCATCGGTCTGGTCGCCTAGACAAGAATAGGCTTTCATTAAAATCGTAATTTCTCTTGATTCTCGGTTCGTGCTACTTTTCGTAATTATTATTATATTCGCAAGAAAAATTTCACGTGCGGTCATCGTCTTTTCTTTTATCGTCTTTCATTTTGAACTGTTTATCCAATACTCGTTCCGAATACTCAGTACGGGCGGTCGGCATTTGTTGCTCGTTGAAGTTAATAATATTCATCTCGTATATTGGCAATCCTGATGACATAAATCCTGCTGAAATAAATCGTAGACAAGAAATTACAGTCTGTTTGCGTTCAGATTTGACCTTTAGTAAGGGTAATATTTAAAATGCCGTGCTAAATTCTAGAGTTTTGGTCGGCTGTGAACATAGAGCACCTAACTTACAGTTGATATTATTGTATACAAAATCATTCGAGTCTTCATACATCTGAATACCCCGCCTGTGCCCGCTTTCCGCAGGCCACCAAAACGCGTTAACTTCCATGTCCAAATCGGGAGTGATTCTCGAACAGCCGGACAAGCACATCGCTGATCTCGGAGACTTTTCGGCTTCGTCTAGCAACGACTATTCTTTTCTTTTCGCGTAACATACGCTACGTGCCTTTGGTTCGATACTTAAGGGGTGGTACCTGAATCAATTTGTCAAAAAAGCGGGTTTTCCCTTGTAGTTAGTAGTTCAAAGAATCTTGTGTATAAATTTCATGTAGAAATTCGCAATATTGAAGAAGTTGTGGGTTATTCTGCGAAAGGCGGCAGAACGTCGAGCGCGTGGTCGGACGGGTCTGCATCTGTTGCACTGGGTTTTTTTGTTATAACGAGCAGGTATACAATGGTAGGATAACCCTTGTAGGGGGCCTGGGGCGGTTTCGAAATGTCAGTCTATCGTTTATCCTACAGGAGTGAACAGTATTTTCTATTTTGTGCATCGTAAGTGAAATCGATAAAGTGAACCGTAAAGACCAGCGAAATAAATTCTCAAGAACGGATAGAGCGACGTTCAAGATCCGTAAAGACAATACTCCGAAAAAAACGTCCATTGAATCGCGATGAAAGTGAAAAAGATGACAGTAAAGTGATCTGCCAAAAAAAACCGGAAATCAATTGATTTAGAATGGAGTGTAAAACACGATATCGAATGAATTTTGTGACTGTTTTTTTGTTTATCAGTGAACACGTGAAATGTGACGATCGCGCAACAGACAAATGTCTGTTGCACCTATTTTAAGATTGGCGTGGCCGTCCTGTATTTACAGGACGGCTACGCCAATCTTAAAATCGTTCAGGAACAACGCTCAATAGCGATTATACTAGGTGCGCAACTAAGTTCCCGGGTTTCACACATGGATGGCGCTAGCAACACATGTAGTCGACATACAGGTCTGAAATTGGGTGTCTTTATAGCTTGGACATCTGTTAAGAATACCTAGTCGCAATATAAACAAATATCGCAACACAACGACCTTTTTTCTAACCTGGAAAATGTCAAAGTTTGTGCCAAATAAACAGCATTTGAGGGAAGCGGGAAGCCACTCCCGAAATTTTGCTTTTGCGGCAGAACAGAAAGTTTCCTGCACCGAATTGTTACTGGCGAAGAAAAATGGATATATTTCGAGAATTCCAAACGCAGAAAATCGTGGCTTTCACTTGGCGAAGCGTCAATATCGACGGCACGGCCTAATCGCTTCGGAAAAAAGACAATGCTCTGCGTTTGGTGGGACCAGAAAGGAATCGTCTACTATGAGCTGCTGAAACCGGGCGAAACTGTCAATGGCCATCGCTACCGACAACAACTAAACAATTTGAACCACGCATTGCTCGAAAAACGACCAGAATGGGACACGAGACACGAACGTGTGATATTGCAGCACGCCAACGCTCCGTGCCATCGCAGTTCCATCGTCCAGGACGCCATAAAAACACTGAAATGGGATTTGCTACCACACCCGCCGTATTCGCCAGACCTGGCCCCTTCAGACTATAACTTGTTCCGGTCGATGGCGCATGACTTGGGTGGGCGACACTTGGCCACTTACGATGCAGTACAAAATTGGTTGGACGAATGGTTTCAGTCCAAAGACGCGTCTTTTTATCGTCGCGGTATTTATGTATTGGCAGAGAGATGGCAAAAATGTGTAAATAGCGAGGGACATTACTTCGAATAAACCATTTTTTGTATTTGCCTTGAAATTTTCCATTTTTCATTGGTCAAAAAAACCCGGAAACTTAGTTGCGCACCTAGTACACGTCACTATGGGCCACGAAGAGTGGGATTTTCCACTTCGTTTCTCTAGTTCGGGTAAACAACTCAGCGTCACCACCCCGCTTTTTCACTGGTTGCAAGAACTTCGCGCATGTCAGCGGAACAAATGCTTCGAAAGCCCAGTCCGTCAGAACATCTGTTGAATCCCCGATTCGGGAACCCGGGATACCGATGTAGGGATCGTTGCTAAATTAAGAGTTGGAACTCCGAAATTCGTTGAAGTAGGAATTTATCTACTTTACTGGGTTGGTCTCAACTTATGACGAATTTTGCAAAGTGCCGCACAGTGGGACAGAATCCCAAAAAGCTGGCCAAAACCTCAAAACGTTGTCTGACGGCGTTGAAACTTTATACTTGGGGGTTTTCGGGGTCGCTGATAACTAATTTACTATAAGTTTTGACAAAAAAATGGTGGATCCAATATGGCGACCGAGTATATTATAAAATTCTTATTTTTCGGTAAAATTTTATATCTGGCGGTTTTACATTGCGCTAATTACGAATAAGATGTTTCTTTTTAAATAAACAAAATATTTGAATCGTAATTGCATCGGCAATGTATAAGAATCAGAAAGATTCCGGCGGGGAACTCAGTACAGATGAATTGAACATGAAAATTAGATAAGGAAATAATTTTTTTTAAATTTATACACTACATCTACATTGGATTAATCCAGTCACATTCACTATCATTGACTATCGATATGTATAGTGAACACGTCAGTGTCGTCTTCCGTGTCCGTGTCATCGGGTACAGTTAAATGTAGAGCTTCAAGCGACATGTTTTTTTTCTTTTTCGGGAGTTTTCGTACACTTGAAATGTATGGATCGGAGCTAATTAACAGACGGCAAAATACATCGCATCGTCAAAGAACGGCCGGTTTTGCGCGAGAAATCCTGGCGAAATTTTCTAATATATTTGTGGCACGTTTCCTGTGCTTCCTCAGACATCTGACCGATTGGTAGTAAAGCCGAAGCAATGATTTGCGGACCATGAATAAGCGGTTTAAGGATCGATATCGGCATGCAGAACCATGAGTACAATTGAATAAATAATTTCGCAATTTCCCAAGTATAATCTCTAAATCTCGGGGTATCAATTCTACGGCCTGACGAAATCACTTGTAAAATAGAGTGGAATCTTGTGATTAAACGAATGACTACTCCAGCAATTTCAGCTGAAATTGTAGCGTTTTCGAAAAAAAACGCCGCGCAGGGTTGCCATCATTCGTGCTCCCAAACCCTGGCTTCGGCTGGTCAACAATAAGGCCTACATTTTTCTTGAAAGATTCCTGAGTTTGTTTGGGATTGGGTTTTTTCGATTCGTAACAATCGTTTTTTCTTCCGTAGTTCGCGCTTGCCATTTTTTAATATCTAGTTTATAAGATAAGTGCAAACAACATTCAAAGCAGCCTATCCATGAATGCAACGAAGAAATACCTAAGTTCCAATAATCATCGATAACTTCAAGCTTCAACATTTTATCGAGGTCATTAAAATATTTTCATGTAGCTTTGCAAAGATTGCGTTGAGTCGCTGCATTATCCGCTACTGCATTGCACACTTTCCCGTGTATCATGGTCAAGGCACGGTGATAATTCACTTTTATACAATTTCCCTTAACTATGTCTGAAAATGGGACAAGATTTGTAACTTGATCTTGTACATATTGTACATATTGATCTTGTATTTTCAGAAATTCTGTTTTAATTGGTCTACAGAATCGCGAAGATGAAGGTACAGGGTTTTGCCAAACAACATATTTTTCGTTTTGTTTATTTATACTTGGAAGTTACAGTGGAACTAATGACGTAAATAGAATACTCGCGTCTCTAATTGTGCCATCATCACCGGTGAATTTTTGCTTATATTCACTCTGACATGAAGTTCCATCACAAGCCCACTTACAAATAAGAGACATTTTACCCAAATCAACGTTTGGAATATTTTGAATGCCACCTCTTGCGCTAAAACGATTCGTTTCACTGTAAGGTCTAATAATGTTTCAAGTTCTATGGCTGCTCATTTCTCTGTGTATGTAATTGTTTTTATCGGTGAATGACAAGAATTTTCAGCTTCTCGAAGTACGTTATACGACGGAAAAGCTCGAGTATTAACTAATTTACAGCCTGCTCTTACCACTAAATATTGATTTTTCGAAAATCTACCTTCTACAAAAACCGACAATCCTTCTTCAGGCGTTTTTGTTCTTTCTCTAACGGCGTTCGAAGACGACAGGTAAGACGATGCTTTGGAGGGACTCCCCATTGTAACGTTCTTCAATACCTGCGCAGCGTGGAACTTACCGCTTGCACGGAGGCTCATCTGCGTAGCAAAGGAGAATTTCCCTGAACTATACTCTTCCCGCAGTTTTCCCGTTTTTCACAGTCTTCGCCTATTTTTAAGGAGGTTGGAGCGTTAGCCACAATCCAAGATTGAATGTTTGAAAAAATATATTTTATTGGGTAGACTATACTGAGCCTTTACAAATTGTTTGAAATTTTTTCACCACAAAACACCCGAGATAAAAAATAGTTTGTTGTGTGTAATTTTACGTGTACTTAGATTGATAAGACGTTCACGCTACGGATGGTGCAATTTTTTGGCTAATTAAAACCAAGACAAACGATTTCTAACACCGGAGTAATGTGAGCTAAACCTTTGTAAGCATTTAGAAAAAAAAAAATTGATCTTGCCCACCGAAAACCATATATATTGAATATTTAACTATCGAGGTTTGGTAAAAATTACGAATCTTGGCTAGCATGTGAATCGACGTGGCAACGCTGCGTCAGTCATGTTACCCTAACCTTAAAATAGCAAGTACCGCGAAATTAACCCGATTTGAATTTTTTCATGAATTTTTTCACATCAACTTTATTGTTTTATTTTAACATTAGTAAACTATGAGTCATATGTGTGTGTGTGTATATGAAATATGCTCTAAGTGTGAAGCATGATTAAGTTTGTGGGTCTATATTTTGTATGCATATACCCACGCATTTAATAAAAAAGTCATTTTATACTTTAATAAACTTTTATACTTTTATTTTTTACAGTGCTATTCAAGTTGAACAATGTTATACAAATATTGTTTTGTTGTAATCGTACATTTATATCACATCGTACTAACCATAATATAATTGAGCGAGTAATCGACGAAATTTTTTATATGCATTTTTTCAGCTCTGCTATCAAGTTTTGGAGAATGCGTTTGTTTTTCGTTACTCGAGGTCGACCGTTCACATCAACCCCCAAAAGCATTAAAACAGCGTCTTCACCTCCATCGAGAAGTGATTTTTTTAGATTGTCGATAGTTATGCCAGCCTTCGCTATTTTCGTTAACATTCCCGTCGACACATTGTTTTTGAGACAATTCAAATCTTTTTTAATCTCTTTAGTTTTTGTGGATCGAATTTCCTCTGTAATTATGGATCTTACAGTCACGGCATTGCATCGGAGATTTTCTTCAGTAACACCAATAACTTCCACAATATTTTCTAGCGTAGTCACGTCGACCATACTGTCATGAGCACCAGCAGACGATCCGATTCCAACAAAATCTTCCGCCAAAGCTGCTTGACTGAAAGACCCTTTACTTTTTACTCTATCTGGCAATTTCTTTTTTAAAAGAGGAAGTGTATCGCAGAATCCGCACACTATTGATTGGAAATCGTCCATGAATCCCAGAACTTGCATCTCCTTTAGAAGTAGAGGAGCATCAAATCGCCCTCCGTTGTGGGCAATGAGTATTACAGGCCCAGGTGCCAAGAAATCAATAAATGATTTCATCGTCAACCTCCGCGGTTTCGCGTTCATCTTCTCGCCATTTCGATAAAGCTCTCCATCATTAACGCTCAAACCTGACGATAAAAATATTCATTAATATTTATTATATACCTGGAGTTCACATTTTCGCGAAAGCGTTGTAATAAGGTATATTATACCTGTCACTAGAGACGCGGTCGGCGCGAAGCCGTGCGCAGGTACGAGATATGCATCAAACGTCTTAGAACCAAGTTTGGCAGAAAGCTGCACAATCTCGCATGATTTTGAAAGCCCCGTTGTTTCTACATCAAAAAACGCTATACGACTGTTACTTGGAATGGATTCGTTTCCTTTGGTAAAACTATCATTGATGTCCTCGAATGAATGGAATCCACTCCCAGACAAATAGGTAATCCCTTCTCTATTTTCTGAGACAACATTTTTTGAATGACGCAATCGGTGCAGCTGACGACGACGACGCTTCTTCTCGACGGTTTTAGCAGCCAGCCCTCGGTCAATTCTCACTTTGTCCTTCCCAGCTCGATATTTTTTCGTATGCGTACCCGGCGACTTTTTTGGCAAACTGCTGAAGCCACGCGAAAATCATTCGACTCCGATCCACCATAATGACACCGTTTGGTCGTTTTGCTGAGAGATATATTGTGGAATGACTCGTTTGCTTGGGTTGAACCACAGGGAGCGAGGCGTTCTGAGTTGGCTGCAAACTTTTTCAGAACTTCTGTCAGGCAAGCTTTCATGTTCATATCGATTAGACCTTTTCCATTTGGCAGAATCTTGTGCGTGAACTTTGATGGGTCTTTATTGAATCCGCACCAAGAACCACAGTTCGAGTGGTCATCGAAGGCGTGTGGAACTATATTCAAAAGGCCCGTTCTCACAGCTTCCACATTGCCCTTATTTTTTTCTAGTACGCAGCCAAAACAATACTTGATGTAATCGATTATTTTGCTGGGAATTTTCAACGACCACAAATTTTTGCTGAGGGTGCAGATTGCATGATTTTTATCTGATTCCTTTTCAACAGGATGCTCTGACTCACGTCGAACCTGTGCGATTGTCGACGAGTCATCATCACCGATAAGCGTAGCAATCACGACTCTCTTCTTTCAAGATCGGGTTTCTTGTTAATATTTCCACAGCAATAGCAGCCTCCATAGATTTGGAACTCCCAGTGTGATTCAGCCGACAATCATGATCGTCTGGTAGATGTCCTTTTTCACAGCGAATACATCGTTTATTTTTCGTTCCGTAAGCTAAAACCTTGCCGCTCTTCGACCCTATTGCAATACCATGACCTGAAATACGTAGAAAGAGTAGAATCATTATTGACCAATCTTATTAATAGTAAGATAAATTAGATTTTTGCAACAAAGCTAGTTTACCAGTTTGACTGTTATATGCTCGTCCCGATCCTTTTTTTTGCCATCCCGCATCATATGAAGCTTTTAACGGTACTATACTTTGCTCTTGTACATCTGGCTTATCGGATGGCTGCTGATCACCTGTTCTATACAATTTATTACAAAAAACTATACAATCATACGCATTACGAGGTCATTTTTTATACAATCAAGAAAAAAGTGAAACAGAAACCAATAGATATAAATGGAAAGGGTGAAACAAAAGGCAATAGATAGAAATGGAATGGTTGAAATGAAGCCATTGGCTGAAATTAACTGCAACTGTCAAATTCCACGACAATGAGTTATGAGAACGAGAAAAATTATTAGTAAGAACAAATACGCGAAGTAACAGCTTCGAATTTGTAACCGCTTCTTGTCCATATATTCCCAGTTTTCAGTATGGAATTCCTGAAAATAACTACGAAAAGCCACATACACGAATTGTGCAATGCAAACTCGATTACATAACTACACTATTTTTTAACATGCAATCAATTATAATAATAATTAAAGCATAATTTGGTTAGTTTCAAAACGAAGATCGACATTCCGTTTATAATATTGAACAACTGAGAAGCTGCGCAGTACTATTCAGTTGGCGTTGGCTGCTCTCAGAGAAACAGCATTGGCTTCATGGTCCTGGCTGCATACCAATAAGTTTTCCTGGGTATGCAATAATAAATAAATAAACTTCATGTACATGATATTACATGAAGTATCAACAAATTCTACGAAACCTAAAAAAAAGAATTGGTTAGTGATCATTTATTAAATTTCAATATAGTCAATTTGAAAGACGTCAATTAGAGCAAGTATATTTGCAAAATTGTGCTGCCAATCCCAGATATCGTTTGACAGATAATTTTTCTTAAAAAAAGCTGTCTGCTTTCATAGCTTTGTCAGACATGATTAAAATACGGGTTTTCCATTGATATATTTAAAGAAGGTTTTTGAAAGACAGTTCTGCAGAGATTTTTCACACAATTTTTTATATACATGGTAAAAATTCACAATTATCAATAGACTAATGTTCTCTTACGAAGTAGCAGCCAGAGTCAATTTTCTTTCAAGTTTCACTCCTTCCCTACACGTTTCGTGTGCTAGTTCCTCCAGGATTTTTCCAACACGAGGCTCGTTCCGTTTCACTAACGTGCTACTAACCGTAGGGATATTGAGTGTCGACAAAATGCTGTTCATGTGAGTAGCGCCTACGCCCGCGTCGATCATAGCTAAAAGTTTACCTATCAATTAATAACAATTCAAAGACAGAGCAAAAACGGTTTTATTACTTACCGAGAGAATTTTTCACGTTAACATCATATTGCGTACAATTGTTTTTTTCGTGGGATTTACTCGTTTTTACCTCACAAAGTAGAAGGCAAACGTGACATCTCACATGAAAAATGCTAGCTAGCCCGATCCTTTTTTCCTTCTCAATGTATCGAAATGACAGTGGAGCGTCACACGTCGAGCACCACATTTCGTCAGCTAACCTCTTTATTTCGACTATACGACGCCCGTCGACTATCGACTCGTTCGAATCCTCATCGATTATTTTTCGTCTTTTATTCGCGATGATAATATTTTCCGTCCACTGCAGCTTCCTTTTAGTTGTAAACTTTCCGTATTTATCACGTGGACGATCGTCCGGCACCGACATGTTTATGTTTACGTTGAGACTTCGGCGGCTACTACGCAGTCCAAAGTCGACGGCAAGCATTGTCGCCAACTTCAATGTCCGCAACGTTGCCGTATTTTAGCAATACTCAATATCAATTCATGGTAATAATAAATAATCTTGTGACAGAAGTGAAAGTAGCCATCATTATAAATGACTCGACAATTTCATTCTGAGTTGTATAAAACATTGGCTGCCGCAGCTTTTTCATAATAATCATCGAACAAATTATACTTTTTGAAGTTGGTAGTAACACAAAATGTTTTCTTATTTACGTCATAAAACAATGAAAATGCATAATTTTGCCCTTTAATTATATATTTTATGAAAAGTTAGCATCTATAGAATAAATCTATACCACATATGCATTTTTTCGAAGTTCATTAAAAAAAAAATTCACGAAGCGTCATTTGACTCAGCTGGACCGCTCCAACTTCCTTAAAATCCTTTTCCGTGAAACTACCAACACAAACTTGCACGATAGCGGCACCCTCATATATTCACAAAAACATATATTTTGCAAAACTTATGCAGGCGCCCATCGATATAGACCATGGCACCCAAATGGGAAAGCGTCGCGCGTATGTTCCCACGCGTAAATATAATCAACAGTAAATAACATTTACAAGCGACATACTTGCAGTCCCGAAAAAGAAACTCCACTCACGGAACACTCGAGTAGAAAAAACGTAGAACCCAAGCGAAAATAACCCCTTATTCTAAGATTTAAAATCGACCTCCAAGGAAAACGCACGCGTGACTCCACGCAGTCGTAAAACTGGCTCTCAGCGAGATCTACGAGAACACGTGAGATAAAACCGATTCTTGGAAATAGTGCAGCGATTGCGTCTATCTCAGCCGCGGCTCAATAAGAAATCTAGAATCATGCTCCCCTACGCTGCTAATCAACTACGAAAATTAACGTAACTTTTACGACCGATTACCCCATGCCTAAAAACGCATAATAGAACATGCCCCCCCCCCCCCCCAAAACTTCCCCTCACAAAATCGAACTCTACATATTTTATAAGTCGAAGAAGCGTTACTCTGTTACCGAACTCCGAATCGAATAGTCGACTTACTTAATTAAACAGTTTGCCTACATTTCCGTCTAACGATACTTAAACAACTGTACGCGTATCTACGTTTATACCGAATTACAAGTTTGTAAAGGTGAAAGCTCAATAAAGTTTATCGTGTAATTTAAGGCCAAATCTACGCGTCTCAACATTCATGCGATCGATTAACGATCAATCGGGCGAAACCAGAATTACGCATCTCAAATTCATCTAAATCCAAATTGCTATTGATCTGTGTTCAGAACTCTTGCGGAAGCCAAACAAAGATTCACTGCGCGATTTCAATCAATTCAAACTTCGTGCTCTAACTCGGCAACTTCGCGATCCCACCTAAATCTCTCTCCGGGACGTAACAGCGTGCCTTAGGTTCGATATTTAACACCGATTCGATATTTAACCCGCGTCCTGTCCTCCGCATCATTCACTATGACGTCCGCAAATAAACCCGTTTTATATTAATAAACATTTACGGTGTAATTATTCGCACTCCCGTGCAAACCCACATCCTTCGTGCTCATGTAAGTTTACGACCAGAGTTTACGATTAAGTTACGATTAGTCCAGTAAGTTTACGATTATTGAAGGGCGTGCGCAATCAGTTTGGCAAGAGCGTGTATGGCGAAACGCAAAATATGTGGGAGAACGCATTAAATAAAAAAATATACTACATCATATAAACCATGATGCTTTATTCTTAATAAGTGGCCCAGTCACCTCCACTATTAATAATCGCCGCGGGGATCCGCGGCATACTTTCCACTAATTAAATGGCATAATCGGATGACAAATACTTCCATATAAGGCAAATCTGACGAAATATCTGCTTGGCGTTCCAGATCGTTTTCCCTCGCAGTTTAAACTAAATGAGCGCCCAAACATTTTCAATGGGCTTCGTGTCTGGCGACTGCGATGGTCAATGTAGGACGGCATGGTAATTTTTTTGTTTCCACGCATAAAAAAGACGACACTGATGTTTTGGATCATTGTCCTCTTGCAGTAAGTAATTTTCGTTTTTCTTCGTGAGACACTTTTGTGCAGATGGTAGTTAAACCCTCATATATTTTTACCATTTTGGCAGCGTTCAAAATATCTGTAAAGATGTGTGAACTGCCAAATCCCTGTTTTGAAAAACAGCTCCACGTGGATCTTTACCCGGTGTTTCATGGTGCGCTGGATTAGTTTATGAGCAGACTGGGTATGATTGGTGGGTGAACGTACCCAAAAACAAGCCTCGTGCGACCAAGTTACGTTGTTGCTATCGCGGTGCAAACTTTCTTTCGCCCAAGTGAGTTTTTTTTCGACGAGTTTTTCCACGAACTACGTTCGCCTGAGATCAGAGTCCAACGACAATGGATGCTTGATACATAAAGTATCTTGATGGAACGGTTCCGTTACCTGCTCGCGTTCGAATCTACCCTCTAACGGTTTTCAAGAAACATGTACTCGTACACGCTTGGCCGATTGGCCAGACGTTGGGGAGTGATTCTGGTATGTGTGCTGGAATTGTTTTATAAGGAAAAACGATAAGCGGTATTGCCTCGCCACTATAGAAAAACGTGCACAAAACCATTATGCACTTTTTTTCATTGTTTGCTAAATTATAGAGATTTAAGATTTATCGACATTTTATATTCTTTGCTTAGTTTAAATATAAATCAGCTTTCGTTCATTCACTGAACCCCATCCATTCACTGGTTGGTTAGAGCCTCCATCGCCTTTAGCATATTCAATAGCGGAACAGATTCTTCATTAAAAAAACAGACAGCAACATAGGCAGCATAGGCCTGTGGCCACTAGGATGATACCCACTCGGAAGAATCTTTGAGCTTATCTTCCAGATGAACTCGTTATTACGTCCGTTATTGTTAAGATATTATTGCAAAGGTCTTCGTAAATTGGCTCGATTGCTACCAAGACATTGGGAAGTAGAGCATTATAGTCATGGCTATACGGAACAAGCTCTCCGTTCGCCGAAGAGCGCTGACAGGAGCCCCAAGACTCAACTCCGGTTGGACGTTTATCATGATTCGGATCTTCATCGATTGAGCTGTAATCTGGAGCAGGAAGGTTGCCGATATTGCCTATTTCGTATCGTCGACCGAAGTATGGTTACGATGGATAGCTAAACCATAATAAGCATTGAGGTAGTCGATCAATTTTCCGGTTAGCGTGTTCCTGTCGTCGATTACGTTATTGCATCGTCACGTCCTCACCCAATCGACATGCCATTCGTTTTTGTACATTGTAAATATTGGATTCGCACACTACATGCGTTATTCGTAAACATGTATAGAGAGGGGACTGCTGTTTACAGCGCGCAGTTGCTCCATAACATCTGCTCCGGTATATCTGCTCCGGCCGGTTCGTGGAACCTACGTACAGTGACTTGCTACTTGTACACCTACTTAAACTGGAGTTAAGGAATCTGCGTTTTTTTTTTACGAAGGAGTACACTTCTTCTAATTGTCGAAAACGTTCGTTTTATTCATTCAATTAACGTCATTGTATATTTACGTGTGTGTGTGCGTGCGTGCGTGCGTGCGCGCGCGCGCGCGCGCGCGTGTGTGTGTGTGTGTGTGTGTGTGTGTGTGTGCGTGTGCGTGCGTGCGTGCGTGCGTGCGTGCGTGCGTGTGTGCGTGTGTGTGTGTGTGTGTGTGTGTGTGTGTGTGTGTGTGTGTGTGTGTGTGTGTGTGTGTGTGTGTGTGTGTGTCGTATAAGATAAAATAAATAACGCTTGCTTTTGTTATTGCAGCAAAAATATTTGGACCTGTGAGAGAACAATACTTTTGAACAAGTTATGATTAAAAATAAATTACACTAGAATAAATCTAATTTTTTGTTGGATCTCCCTTTTAGGCACGTGCCAAATATTAGAAAAAAAAATCTACAGATATTCGCCCCCATTAAACTGTTAAACGTATTTTCAATTCTTCTTTTGATCCGATCGGTATTTTTCGTATGTTACGGTCCAACGCATCCCACAGATTTTCACTTGAGTTTACGTCCGGTGACTTCGGTGGAGGGTTCAAAACGATTGGACAATTATACAACAGATATTCTTGAACAATACGTGATTTATGTTTGGGATCATTGTCCTGGTAAAATCTGGAACGATCACGAATGTTCATTTTTGTTGTATTTTGTATAAGGTTGTTTTTCGAAAGATTCAAATATTTGTTTTTGTCCAAAATGCCTTCGATGAAAACTAACTCGCCCACTCCAATTGAAATGCAACCCCAAACGATCACAGATCCGCCACCGTATTTCATGGTTAGTCTCAGATTTTTAAGTTGAAACTTTTTGTTCACTTTACGCTATACCATGTTGCGTCCATCACTTCTAAAACTATTAAATTTGCTTTCATCGGCAAATATTACGTCGTTCCACCATGTTTCTTCTTTATTGAAGTACTTATGCCTTAGCGATACTAATTCTTTTCTGCCGATTCTTCTTGCTTATTAAGGCTTTTCACGAGCAACTCTACCATTGTAACCTTCTTCTTTCAGTGCTCCGTGAACTGTATCGAGATGCACTTTCCTCCCACGTTTTTTCGTTTAACTGTGACGTCAACTTCGGAGCACTCAATCCAGGATCTAGTTTTATAGGAAAATAAAACTAGACCCTGTTACGTTTATCGCGAACGGAAAGAACTTTTAAACATCCTCTTTGCGGAATAGATTCCATTCTTTCTTCATGAGTATATCGCCTTATGATGGCCGCTACTGTACTCTTACTGACGCTTAATAAACTGCCAATTTCCCGATATGATTTTCCCTTTTCTCCATGGAAAATGATCAGCTGGCGTACATCGAACGAAATATTTTTTCCATTGCGTCCCATTTTTGCTAATAATACGTACGATAACTTCGCATTTTTAAGGTGAACTGATACATGATTCTCGGTATTGAGTGCTTCAACACGGCTATGCTTGTAAACAAATCTTCTGAGCAGCCGAACTAATTTTTTAGAATAAACGCGCTTCAAAGTTAAGGTGTGTCCCAATATTTAAGTGATACTAAAATCGAGCCTTATTTCTTTTGTCTTGTGATATATAAATAATTATGTTAATTCTATAAATGAAACGTACGTTTCTGATAAATAGAAGAAGTGCACTCATTGGCCAAAAAGCATGAATTCCTTCACTCGACTATAAATGTACAGGGCAAATGTACAGGTCAAATACTTTTTTTTTATTGGGAAGACAATAGTCTCAGAATGTTAAAGCGAGTCACTGTGTAAACGCCCTTACTTCCCTCAATTTTGGACGGATGGCCTTGAAATTTTCACAAAATATTTTTGGTATCTTATATTATGAGAATTCATTGAAAATAAAAAATCGTTATTTAAAACGATTTACTATTAGGTTTAATTCGTTAACGCAATAAAAAAAAATTCACCAGCCAACCCAAACAAACCCAAACAATTCTTCGCTAGGTTTCTAGGTGTTTTATAATTAAGTACGTATAGATGTCGGATACATCACCTCATTGTACCACTATTTTCCAACCAAAAGAGATCAAACCAACAGATCTTACACGCATTGAGGCTTAACTAGTTCTAGGCTTAACGAACAAGTTAAACCTAGAACTCCGACGTAGTTTTCAGCACCCGTAGACCGTCACCAGAGGTCGTTCGCGCGTCGCTTTTTTGACTATGTTATAGTGCACGAAAAATCTGAAACAATGGATGGGTCTTCTTTGGATTGTTAACTAAATGATAACATTTTTGCTTCGCCGAAAGAAAACATAGTTAAATAATATATTTTTGCGAAATTCGGTTACATGTAGCATTTTACACTGGGACGTTTAGAAAATCATATCTTCCATTGTTTTGGGTCCAAAAAGAAAAATCAGACGGTATTTTGTAGTGAAAATGACAAACTTTTCGAAAAGAGAGAAATTTCGACAGTAAAAACGAAATAATTATTTGCAATTTGAAAAATGACAATTACAAGACCGGCAACATGCTCCAAAAAGGAGGGAAAATTTCGGAAACGCGTACCAACGCCTTATACATTTTTTTTCGGTAGAAAAGTGGTGTGTTACAACATCAGTAGCAAAAAATAGAAGGGAAGATTAATCAACATTAGAAATGATCGTGGCAGATATAGATGCGGTGGTCCTCGCAGATTGGCTTTGCACACCGACCACATCATAACTGAAGTTTTTTAAATCGGATTTTGCAGCGCAAAAATATCGCCTTTTGCGTTTGTCCAGTCTGTCACTTGCGTAAACCCGTTCGTTTGGGCGACCTAAGATTGTAGTTCTCAAATTGCGCGATAGCGCAGATATCGTAGCACGTCTCTCCAAGTGTACAAACAAGTTGCAAAGTTGGATCCTTCAAAAATTCAATGTTGAATTTTTCCTTCAAAATTCCCTCCAAAAAGTCATTCGCCTTCCCCGCTGTCGTGTATGGGGAGATCTTTTTATCGAATGTGTCAACTCCTCCTTTTATTGCATTGTAAAATTCGATTATTTCGGGTTTACTCGATCGACCAGTAACGCCTTCTTTGTCGACAGTTTTAGCAGCAGAGCGACTTTGTTTGTTTTTTTCTTGTTTTTCAAAAAGAAACGCTTGCATTGTTTTTGTGTTGTCATAAGCATAACGAGTATGTCCGGGTGATACTGGTTTATCAAATGATGGTGGAACTTCATGTTTATTTTTTCGAACAATTCCAACAGTACGGAGTCTATACTGATTATGTATTTTATCACGTATATCCACTATTGTAAATCGATTATGGTAGGTTCCTCGTCCTGCGCCTGTTCAGGACCCAAATCATCACTTATACGTCGTCAAAATCATCACATTCCTCTTCAGATTCGAAATCGTCGTCTTTGTAGACGTTATTGTCCTCTTCTGAAACATCGCCATCAAAATATTGAAATGGTTCTCTAGGCCGAAGCGAATACACTAATTTACTACTTGATCAAACCGCGATTTCGCTGTTAAAAAGTTAAGAGGATGTACCTGCGTAAACGGCGAGAAAAACAGGTAAACTTCGGGAATTTTTATCTCCAAAACTAATGTTTCGATTGGAGCCCGGTTTTTTCAATTGGAAAATATGTACCTGGAGGTATGTTTAGGAATTTTTCAAAATAAATTCGTCGACTGGAAGCGCCGTTGGTGTGGTCAGCGTCAGACGTGTTGTTCATTTACATGGCTTGGGGTGCCAAGGCTTCCGGGCAGTCGGTTGATCTGAAAAATGAAAACGCAACGGATTCTTGAAATATAATATACAAAGGAGTTCGCCTCGTAGGATTTTGTTGAAATTTTCATTTTTGACGGAATTGCGACCGTTTTCATTTAACATTCGTTTTTTGTTAGCAATTTTGGTTGCACAAAAAAGCAATGGTTTAATCAAATGAAAAACACCTACGTGGCAAACGAGAAAAACTATCGAAAAATATTGTATCCAAATTTGGACAAAATCGGTCAAGCCGTTTTCGAGATACATCTGGCACCGACTTTGAAAACTATGTTTCGAGATAATCGCGTTCGAGAAGTGCGTAAAAAAATGACGCGCTCGGCCGCTGCACGATCTTTCTGTAAATTCTCCGTATTATTCTGGTGATTGCGGAATTTCAACATGAAATGTTCACACAATATTCTTCACACTTCAAACATTAAAAAAAAGAAGTTAACCCTCAAAGTGTGAAGGGGTTTTTGGCACCTCCAAAGTGTGAAGGGGGGTCGTTTTCGGTGGCGCGCTACCAAGCACAGAATTGTTGATGAAAAAATCTGTAAAAATTCATGGTTCATCCTTAGGATGTCCTTTCGAAGTACGAACAAGAATTTTTCGGATATTGTTATTTTTGATATGTTTTTTTAAAACAAATATAAAGCAATGCGCGGAAAAAACACTTTTTTTTTAATTGTAGTTTGAACAATAGTAACGTGGACGAGATTTAAAAGCGGTTATTTAACGGAAAAATGTTGCTCTTTAAGAAAAAAAATATGCCATCAACGTAGAATTGAACCAGATACGCCATTTAATTACGGGAACATGGGTATATTTTTATGAGGTAAAAGTGAGGTATTGAAGGGAAGAAAGCACTCAACGTCAAATATACATTTAGAAAAATGGTTTTTTTTATTAATGTTATTTGTAGAATGTTGGTCGACAAAAACGGTAACATAAGTTGAAAAAAAATTCGAAGCGCAAAATTGAGGTAAGGAATTTGAATCGTTGCACGCTCATTGTTGTAACGAACAAATTCATTCCGAATTCCGTTGACCACATTTCCTGTATGAGCGTTTTACTTTGCGCCATAGCACCCGCGAAAAAGAGGAGACCGATGAAGGCTCTGATTTCGATCGCATCCGTTCGACGGAATGAATGTTTCTCGCTCGAATTCGTCGACAAATTCAGAATTCTCCTATCTCGCTCTTCATTGGTGTGTTTCACTATTATTTCGATGATCTCGTCCGCGAAAAAAAGACTCCACACCTCCAATGGAGTGGTCACGTGCATCGCCTGAGATGTCGGAGTAGGAAAATGCATGCTCAAGGTTTGAGATCGACGTCCTCGAGGTTCGGCTACTTTTAGCGACCATTTCGTTTTGTCCTTGCCGTACACATATTTTCGACCCGTGCTGCTGTCCCTTGGTCGTTCATCCTCCGAATCGCCACTGTTGCTGTCGTCGCTGTTGTACTCACTACACTCCTGCTCCGAGCTGCACTCCTCCTCTTCCTCCACAAAATCAGCTTTGTTTTCGGACTCCTCGTAACAATACTGCATGGACGCACGGCTCCGTAAATCGTAAATTTAATTTGGCGTTCTCGTCTCCATAGCTGTGAAATGGAGTAGAAATTTTTTTATTTTATTTCATTTTTTTCATTTGAAAAAAAAAAGAAAAAAATGTTTCGTAATTTGTACAGCAATAAACTCAAAAAGAAACAAAAAAAAATTTTTTTTTAATTTTTAAATTTTTAAAAATTGAAAAAAAAATCCACGTATTTCTCACAGCTTATTATGTTTAAATATGCATAAAAAACAAAAAAAAATCCTCAAAAAAACTGACTTTTACTTACGTAAAGTGTGAAGGGGGGTCGAATTTGACCGTGCTCTGATTTCATCTCGTGCTCGTTCCTCGTAAAACTGACTGATGCAGCTGGCCTTGTGCACACATATACCTACCTACCCCTACTTTTTTCTAGTACCACTCAAATGGCGCGCAAGTCGCCGGTGTTAGAGAAATTTGAACAAGTAATTTGGGCCCGGACACATTCGACCCCCCTTCACACTTTGAGGGTTAAAATCGATTTTTCAAAAAGTGTACTTCAATGGTGTTTCGAAGTTTGCAAGAAAAATATTTTTCTGACCAGTAATATTACTCGCAGGATCGAGATACTTTTTACTTTACCATTAATCAGCTATCCCAGGGCCATACATTGATCCCTCCGAAGTACTCGCTGCTTCGTCAGCTGCAATTCTCGATTGTCTGCGCTGAAGTCTCCCTTCACGGGTCGCGTTTCGAGTTGGAATTCCAGCCTTCGCAATGCGGTCCGCATCCTCGATCTCGCATTGCCTGTCAGCATTTCTTCCGACTTGAATTCCCAAAGCATTCATCACTTGGAGATAGGATTTTGCCCCACAGTTAAAAACGCATGTTGGCAGCAATATTGACAATATTTGAACCGTTGTGGAATATTTTGGGAGCTATTCTCCAAATGACGATGTTGAAGCTTTCATTTGAGTTCTGCGTTCGATGGCTTTAGCAACATCCGAATTTAGAGCGGGCTCCCAAGCCGGGCTCCTAGAGCGGTGGTAGTCCCTCAATGTTTTGGTAGTCTTCGCTTGCTGCCAAGAATACCAAGAGTCACTTCCTGGTGGACACCGGTCATGCTGTGGCTTATCATCCGTTGGAATCATGTGGAAAAACGTGGCCATGATACCTTTTTTTCATGTTTTCCGCAGAATCATTATTGCGTCTGATGGCGAGGCCATAGCAAATCGTGAGCTTATCAATCAATTTGCCCGTTAAATTTCCCTTTCCTCAATCCTTTCGTATTCTTTTTACAGTTCGTGAGCCTGGTACCCATGCGTTTTTGAACATGTCCTACGCACTTTTTTTTTAAATTCTTGTATCGCCGTAAGGTGCGCTATCGAATATTTTCTTATAAGTTTTCGAGTTTTCGTCACCTATGTAGTTTGTGTACTTCACTCCGTATTTTTCCTCGGATCTTGCAAATATTTCGCACATTGCATCTATCTCCATTTTCCCCGAAGAACCCTCATGGTTTACTTTACATTGGTCAGCATGATCCTGTACCCACTCTTCATACTCACTAGTATTTCTCTTCTTTTGCCAATTCGCACATGCCTGGCAAAATTTGCATTTGACGTTTATATCAAGTACTTTGCCAGTGTAATGACCGATTACACTTGATACACCCACCAACTAATTGAAACCCCGTTTCCGCAATGTCCAATCGCCAGACACGGTCAACCCTTCATTGGGCCGTTCTGTTACTTCAGTTGTCCTTTCCTTCTCTTCTTGCACACTCGAGATGCAAATTATCTCACATACTGATTCTGACGCAGTTGGAATATTCTTCACAATTACATCATACGTGCATTGTACAACCGGTTGAGCTAAATCCATCAGCCCACAAAATCTTTGCATACGTTTTAGACAAATTCCAATCACCTGCATAGCGAAAATAAATCTCGTACTTATTTCGTACCCGTTTGAAATATATGGGCAGGAGGATACACTTCGGGGCTCACAGAATGGACATTCTATTTTTATTTTGAAACCAACGCCACTAGTGGAACTTTTCGTGATGGTATTTGTCTGTCCGCAGTCTTTACATTTCACGTGTTCACTGATAAACGAAAAAACAGTCACAAAATTCAGCAAAACGTATTCGATATTGTGTTTTACACTCAGTTCTAAATCGATTGATTTTCGAATTTTTTTGGCAGAAGCACTCACTTTACTGTCATTTTTTTCACATTCATGGCGATTCAACGGACGTTTTCACTAACGATGCACAGAATAGAAAATACTGTTCACTCTTGTAGGAGAAACGATAGACTGACGCTTCGAAACAACCCCAGGCCCCCGGAGTTATCGTACCCTTGTATACCTGCTCGCTATAACAAAAGGCCCCAGCGCAACAGCTGCAGACTCAACTGACCGCGCGCTCGGCGTTTTGCCGCCTTTCGCAGAATAACCTACAACTTCTTCAACATTGCGAATTTCTACGTGAAATTTATACACTATATTCTTTGAACTACAAACTAAATACAAGGAAGAAAAATCGATTTTTTGAAAAATTTACTTAGCTACCTCCCCTTAGGACCCTTGCTAATATATTTTCTTTCACTTCCTTAAGGAAGCTTTCCAGTGTGACAGCCCGAAAAATCGCTGTTTTTCCCGATTTTTTTTTTTAAAGAAAAAATAATCTGATCGGTCTGGTTTTTTTTTTGTATATTAATTGGGTATTGAAGAATACAAAACAATTTTTTAAAGATCGATTTATTTATTAATTAATATCTATAAAAATGATGAAACAATTGTTGCAGAAAATGCACTTGGATGTGGTGTCCACGTTGGGGGTCACAATTTTGATCTGAAACAAAAAACACAAAAAGATTATTGATCGGTATATAATTGGCTTTCGTGCTATGGAGGCTTTTTTTTTTTTTTTTTTTTTTTGCAAAAATGGCGCCGGTTTGAACAAAAAGTATCGATTTTAGCATTTTTTTGGCAGTTTTTTTTACAAAAAAATAGGAAGATGTCAAAAAAAAAAAAAAGCTTCCATAGCACGATAAACAATGACGTTAAGAATGTTGTGTAAAAAATTCAACTCGATAGCTTTAAAACTCTGCCCTCCAAGTTGGACACCGTTTTGAAAAATGCTGTTTCGAGAAAAACGCGTTCAAAGTTTCGCTGTAGCTGTAGCGCTCCGTTGCCTTCTTCCAAGAAATGCTGTACAGTAACCGAAATAATCTGAATTTCGGCATGAAAATTTCAGGGAATATTCGGAAGAGTGTATACTATTCGATAAAGCAAAAAAAAAAAAATCGATTTTTCGAAAATTTCACACTGGAAAGCTCCCTTAATATGTTTCCCATGAAAAAAAAACTTGGCATGTGGGTTTTCACCTACCTAAACCCCAACGACGGGTCGTTCGTGTCAGCTCTCGAATTGATTGCTCTGCTTCCAATAAAAGAACTGAGGGAAACCGGCTCTGCTTATGACATATATTACCCCCTACCTTAAACTTTTATTTCGTCCAAAACCGAAACAACCGTACACCCATTATGTACTTCTGCGTAACTTTGACTTGAAAAAAGTGCAGCTAACACTTATTTATAATTTCAGTTGGAGCCTTACATGACGGAAAGCTTCATAATGAATGCTTTTCACAAAATGGGCGAGCAACCACAGACCGTCAAAGTCATGAGAAATAGATATACTGGGGAGCCAGCTGGGTACTGCTTCGTTCATTTTCCAACGGATGAAATGGCATTAGACGCAATGCATAAATTGAACGGCAAAATCATTCCAGGATCGAGTCCCGTAAGTTCTTATTTATAATACTTAAGGTAGTTCTGTAGTTTTGGTACAATCTTAGAAATTAGCTGAAATTTAAGTATGGTGTAGATATGACCTTCATGGACTGATGCCCAAAAATTCAATTCGATTCACGGTTTAGTTCATGAGATAATTGCAATTGAATATGGGTATTTTTGTACGCGATCCCTATAACTAATACGTAGGCCGATAGGAGGTTGCTCGCATTTCTCGATATACTAGGTGCGCAACTAAGTTCCCGGGTTTCACGCATGGATGGCTCTAGCGACACATGTAGTCGGCATACAGGTTTGAAATGGGTTGTCTTTATAGCTTGGACATCTCTTAAGAATACCCAGTTGTAATATAAACAAATATCGCAACACAGCGACCTTTTTTCTAACCTCGAAAATGTCAAAGTTTGTGCCAAATAAACAGGATTTGCGGGAAGCGGGAATCCATTTCCGAAATTTTGCTTTTGCGGCAAAACAGAAAGAGTTTCCTGCATCGAATTGTTATTGGCGATGAAAAATCGATATATTTCGAGAATCGCAAACGCAGAAAATCGTGGCTTTCACTTGGCGAAGCGTCAACATCGACAGCACGGCCGAATCGCTTCGGAAAAAAGACAATGCTCTGTTTGGTGGGACCAGAAAGGAATCGTGTACTATGAGCTCCTGAAACCAGGCGAAACTGTGAATGGGCATCGCTACCGACAGCAACTAATCAATTTGAACCACGCATTGGTCGAAAAACGGCCAGAATGGGACACGAGACACGAACGTGTGATATTACAGCACCACAACGCTCCGTGCCATCGCAGTTCCATCGTCCAGGACACCATAAAAAAACTGAAATGGGATCTGCTACCGCACACGCCGTATTCGCCAGACCTAGCCCCTCCAGACTATCACTTGTTCCGGTCGATGGCGCATGGCTTGGGTGGGCTACACTTGGCCAATTACGATGCAGTGCAAAATTGGTTGGACGAATGGTTTCAGTTCAAAGACGCGTCTTTTTATCGTCGCGGTATTTATGTATTGCCAGAGAGATGGCTAAAATATGCAAATCGTGAGGGACAATACTTCGAATGAACAATTTTTTGTATTTGTCTTGAAATTTTCGATTTTTTATTGGTAAAAAAAACCCGGAATTTTAGTTGCGCACCTAGTAAAACGTTCTAAACGGTTCTAAACGGATCTTAGGATTTCAAAATAAAAACACACGTGTACGCAGCACTACTGTGGGATTGATTTTAAAAAATGACAAACTGACCGTTTAGTTTCGGAGGTATCGACTGATGAAAAGTGTTAATTTTATTCCACACCGAACTCAGGGCCAATTTGTAACGGACCATCTGTAACGGAATGGCAACAGTGTACGCTGCAACCAGCTCATCGGCGCGTGGTCTGGGTACTCGAAGGGTGTTTTTTTTCCGAGTTCTAGTAATTCTGAGACGGATGTGAAATAAATTTATTCTGTAAACAAATTTAATTTGTTCAACTTATGCATGTATTTATTCGTGTTATATATATTTATATATACAGCGTGACTTTTATAAGGTGGCCATGTGTTCTTTAAGGGTCTTGCGCGGTGATTTTGCGACTGAAAAAAATATGATTTTTAATGGTTATTCACGCTTTCTTTGAAAAAAAATATATCGTATTTTTATCATGAATAGCATTTGCCAGAGAAAATAGCGTATTCTGGAAAAGAATAAAAAGTCCATGTCGCGTAAAGGAGAATGAAGTTTATAAAATTCCGAATACGGAACACTCCCGAAAAACTTTATTTGTGCTCCCCGTCATGGAGAAAAAAATTATCAAACATACGATTTAAAGTGGGTAGATCGGAATTTAATCAGTGGAACAAATGAGCTCAGTCAGGCACGACAGCGCTATAGGAAGTGCAAGTCTGCTGACGTCACAGCTGCAACTTCCGAATGATCGGCTGTCACAGGACGTTGGTTCAGAGCACGGTCTTAAATACAGGTCTTGCAGCCAAGGCAAATTTGAATAGTGGGGGTAGCCGCATTATCGTCCTGATTTTTTTGCCACTACGCGGCGCTGTCAGTTATTCATAGGAACGCATATGAATGACATTATGACGCAAGGTTATAAATACCGTGATTAAAATCAATAACAAGAGAGATAAATGCATAATGACGACTAATTCCTGTGCGGTTCGGACCTGCAACACGGGATGAAAATCAGTAAAAGAGAAGTGCTCCGTGTTCAAAGTTCCAACACATCCGGATATTTTTTCTAGATATAATTTTTCGATATTTTGGGACGTCTGCTGACGCCACAGCTGTAACTTCCAAACATTACAAAATATTCGAGGATTCCATGCACTGCAATAACGATTTTCAATCATTTGCGATTCGCTAACAACTTTTGGAATAAGTGATTCTAGCAATACATTTTAAAGTAATTTGACGTGAAATTATTAATTTTTACCAAATACTCATTCACCAACGGGAAATTATAAATTTTTACCAAATACTCATTTACCAGCCTCATTCGCACATTCCTGATATTACTGCCCCGAATTCGTCTCCAATTTTTTCTTATTTCCGGTCAGATTGGGTCGAGAAGTCTGACGATCCTGCGAGAACGATGGTAGGAGCATTGTTTATTTAACAAAGATAAAATCGGTGCTCCGAGAGCCGTTGCGGGCACCGATTTTATCTTTGTTAAATTAATAATGCTTCTTCCGTCGTTGTCGCAGGATCGTCGGACTTCTTGACCCAATCTGACCGGAAGTAAGATAAAATCGGAGATGGCTTCGGGGCAGTAATATCAGTAATGTCTGATCGGTGCTCCGAGAACCGTTGCGAGCACTGATTTTATCTTTGTTAAATAAATAATGTTCCTTCCGTCGTTGTCGCAGGATCGTCAGACTTCTCGACCCAATCTGACCGATTGCCTAGAAAATGTTAACCCGCAATTCGCAAACCTGAGTCGTTTCGTCCCGCCCAAGATCATTTTCTTCACTTAGTATTTATTGAAAAAAAAAATCAAAAATAAGAAAACAACCCTATTTTCCCTGTAGAAGTACGGTCTATAGATCGACCATGATTTTTTTCACATTTCTTTCCATCGATAATTGTTGGTTTGGCAGTGCAAAAACGAAAACAACCCAGGTTAACGGGATTACGGTGCCTGAAATACCTTCACGGATTGAGGTTTAAGATAACCGATTGAACTTGATTGATAGATTGAAAATTTATCGAAAATAATGTCAATTTCGAAAATGTTTGCGGATTTCATGGTCCGCAAATTCCTCATTATTTGCGATTCGCTATAATATTCCTCATTATTTGCGATTCGCTAACAACTTTCGCAATAAATAATTCTATCAATACATTTTAAAGTAATTTCGCGTGAAATTATTATTTTTTGCCAAATTCTACGAGCATTTTTATTTTTTACTGTTTCATAAAATATTTAAAAATTCTGTAACTACAACATGCGAAGATAATTTATGCGACATTATAAAAACAAAAAACTCGTAGTATTTGGTAAAAATTAATAATTTCACGTCAAATTACTTCAAATCGTATTTGCAGTGCATGGAATCCTCGAATACTTGTTAAATTGACATTATTTTGAATCAAGTTCTGAGATAGGGACACATTCAGATCCCTCGGTTCGACAGCGTATCATAGGACTCTCAACCACGGTCTTACATACAGATCTTGCAACGAACGTGGTGGGGTTGTCAGTTCACGTCCAAACGAAAGTACAACTTGTGGCCACGAGAGCGGCGCAACGAGTGATTCATGAGCTTCATAAGTTTATAGCACGGATTTGGCGGAATCCTAACCAATCTTTTGATAGTCATACGCAGTCATACATGCGTATATGAATATGTTTACGGCGAAATACAAAACAGCTTCGAGCGAAATTGATTATTTTGCTTCCTCATGGAGGAGGCTTTGTGATGGTGAATTTTTTTTCCACTTTTCAATGACAATGTGCTTAAAATGTCCCAAAACATCGAAAAATTATATCTAGAAAAAATATCCGGATGTGTTGGAACTTTGAACACGGAGCACTTCTCTTTTACTGATTTTCGTCCCGTGTTGCAGGTCGGAACCGCACAGGAATTAGTCGTCATTATGCATTTATCTCTCTTGTTATTGATTTCAATCACGGTATTCATAACCTTGCGTCATAATGTCACTCATATGCGTTCCTATGAATAACTGACAGCGCCGTGTAGTGGCAAAAAAATCGGGTCGATAATGCGGCTACCCCCACCACTCAAATTTGCCTTGGCTGCAAGACCTGTATAAGACCGTGCTCTGAACCAACTTCCTGTGACAGCCGATCATTCGGAAGTGTCAGCTATGACGTCAGCAGACTAGCACTTCCTATAGCGCTGTCGTGCCTGACTTAGCTCATTTTTTCCACTGATTAAATTCCGATCTATCCACTTTAAATCGTATGTTTGATAATTTTTTTTCTCCATGACGGGGAGCACAAATAAATTTTTTCGGGAGAGTTCGGTATTCGGAGTTTTATAAACTTCATTCTCCTGCACGCATTCTTCTCCAGAATACGCTACTTTCTCTGGCAAATGCTATTCATGATAAAAATACGATATATTTTTTTTCAAAGAAAGCGTAAAAACTATTATAAATCATATCTTTTGCAGACGCAAAATCGCCGCGCAAGATCCTTAACAAACACATGGCTACCTTATAAAAGTCACCCTGTATATATATATATATATATATTCATGAATTTATAACTATGTCGCGCCGAATCCAGCGACGTGGGCGAGTCTAAACCGGTATGATTATTTGAATAGAATACAGGTATATAGAAAGGTAAGCAGCTGCACGGTGCTGGGTTTCTCCCAAGATTTTCTATGCCTTGTTTTTACCTGGACGTGCTCAAACGTGTCTCCTCCCCTCCCTCTTCCACAAAAACTACCTGAATGGAGGGCAAGGAACGATTTTGGACGCGACAATTTTAACGGACTGATCAGTTCTATTCCACAAGCGATAGAGAACACACAAGCGTTCTACAATTTTTTACGTAAAATTGAATGTCAGAACGTCGTTTAAAATGAGTACGTGTTTTATATGTGCCAAATCTCTAAGTGATGAAGATGTACGATTGGTGAAAGAAAGAGGTGTGCAAAAACTGATACAATCGAGCATAAAAAGAGAGCAAACAGAACACGAAGTTCTATTGAAGAATTAAAAAAGTATAAGCGTGCACAAATTGTGTTACACGAATTATATTTATGACAGGCGAATAACAACGTTCATACGCAGATCTTCGGAGCAATCATCGTCGGAATCATCGTCGCAATCGTATACGCCTCCGCCACCGAGTTCACCAACGGAGTTACCTCAGGTAGAGACATTCCATTTTGCGAACAAATGCTTTCTCTGTGCTGAAGTGATTCCGGCGGATTTTGAAGCGCAGAACGGAAAGAAGCTTGTACACTTGCGGAGACGCGTTCTTCATGTAAGACAATTTTCTCCTATTAAAACGTCCGTGACTAAGTGGCTAGGAAATCGAGAAGCCGCAGATGCCCATACATTACGTGAACGCATTTGCAATGTTTCTGATACTGACGGTACCAATGCGAAATACCACCAACTGTGTATGACGCGCCTAGAAACTCCTCTTAGTATTACGGGAGTAAAAAGAGGGCGACCACTCGATCGAACAGAAGAGGCAATGGAAAAAGTCTATGATTACATTTCTGAAAATGACGAATGCCAATTTAAACTGTCAGAGCTTGAAAACCAGTTGGATGAGGATTCTGGAGGGTACGGGCTACAATATCATATGGTCGGCTTGGTACAACCAAAAAAAAATGCAAGCAAGAAGAGGAAAGATTGCGAGTTATCATAGATGCAGCTGCTATCGTTTTGGAAGACATACGATCATGCCGATACGATATGAACACTTATCCGTCTTCTGATGATTTTACGAAAGACGTCGATTCATCCGTTCCAAAGTCTCTTTGTTTGTTTTTAAGTGAAGTGATAGAAAAGAAAAAAAAAGTTCACCAGAGAAGTTGGCCGCGAAATGTACCAGCATTGCACATGCAGTGCAGTTAGACCGCGTTCTTTCTCTACAGTGGACGATAGCGACGAAGAGGATGTTCAAAATGAATCTTTCATAGATTCTTTTGCTGTTCATGACTTGAACATGGAAGAAGAAAACTCACAAACCATCGAAAATCGCCCTTCCTGTTTCAAACAAAGAAAATTGTTTTAAATCTATCATCGACGTTTAAAATTTGACGAGAACAATTTTTTTATTATTATGATCATGATGCGATCCTAATTTGTAAACCGCGACTCAAATCGTGCAAATTATAATGAATATGAATAAATGAATAAATTTCCATGCCTTTTTCAAACAATTTATCAAAAAGTTTGTATTGCGCAAACTTTCTTCCTATCGCCCATATCCCTGCTTTTCATGATAAATATTATTGTTACCGTCTCTATTATAAAATTCTTCGATTACACTTTTTTTTTCGCATACTAGAGTAACGTATTACCACTAATCGCTGTTTTTCTTTACCTGACGACAACTTCCATTGCGCTAGAACTCAGCAACTATTGATTTTTCAAAAAAAGTTTTATAGAAAAATTGTCGAAAATTTTATGATCTACAACTTTGATTATCACATTTTTTTCGTATTTCCAAAAATTAGTGAGATATTTTCACAAAAACAAAAATTTGGTTTTTTAATCGCCTATATCTTGGCAAATATTAACAATAGAGAAAAAAAGTTTTAAATAAAAACGATGGCAAATTTTATCCTCTATAAAAAAGGTCCTTACGATTTTTAACATAAAACTCACCGTTTCCGAGATATATCCAAAAAGGCATTTTTCAAGACGGCAGCTAACGCTCGCGGTTTCCGATAACACAAACTTGGTTTTATACTTAGGGGCCACTCTCTGACATAATCCAATCGAAAAATCAACTAGGATTTTTTGCGGAGCGAATGTCTAAAAATCCTGGTCTAGAAGTGTCCGTTGGATGGTGCACGAAACGCGACCGAATGGCTGAAACGCCACGAAGAAAGCGCGAAGAAACATCCTAAAATGGCGCACGAAATGTGAGACTGAAGTGCAAATAATTCACGAACTCGCAAAAAAACACACTCGATAATTTGATGGAAGCGTCCAACAATGTTGCGATGCGCGAGAAACTCGAGGCGCGAGCGCGGCGCGGCACGACACAAGGAATGCTCGAAACTCGCGACCGCGACTTGGAAAACCGAGAACGCGCTTCGAAGCGTCTAGAATATGTGCGTGAAAACTGTCGACTCGTTGCAAATTCGCTAGAATCGCGCTCGCAGGACGGCGCGTTGAAGATTCCCGAACCGGCGCGCGACACGAGAGTGACAAGCATAGCGAGCACCGCGGCTTGTGTACAAAGGATAGCGGCCATCGTTCGAGAAAACTTACACGAAACACTCGCGTAAAGTTTCGAGGCACTCGCGTTACGAATCGTCTTTAACGATGCACGAAACGAGAATAAACGTTCGAAAATTGTGCGTATTCGCGAGCGACGAGAAGCCGAAAACACAGCCCGAAGTGTCCAAAACAAAGCCGAGAGGCGCAAGACACTCTCGGATAGAGCGCGGCGCGGTGCGAGATCAACGGCTCGCTGAATACGCGCACAATATCTCGTGTGATGAATTCGACCGATAAACGAAATCGCGTTGCGAGGAAACGATTCGTACTCGCAGCAAGGTCGCGGATTCGAAGCACCTTGATCACACGAATATCTTCAGCTGAGACGAGGACGAAATTCGATTTTCGATCGCACAGATGCGGAACAATTCGCGAGGGTATCTACTCGAGGACTTGCCACTTGTTGCGTGCGAACGCATCGAGAAGACTCCCGGTTTTCGAAACGGCGAAAACTAGTGCTCGCGCGTTATCTTGGGTAGGCACCTAGATGAAGGGTCCCGAAAATTTGCGAATTGCACGCGCTCGGTGCCGGAAGAGGGGGGATAACGACCGTTACACCGAGCAGATTCTACAACTTGAATTCGCGACGGAAAATAATTCCTTCTCTTATCCGGCTCGAAGGACCAAATAATGTTCGGATAAGGAACATGAGATGGCTGACTCTGGAAGGAATTAATTGCGCTGCGAGTTGATGGATAATACAATAAATATATTTTAATGAATACAAATTAATAATACAGGAGAAATACTCTGGGTGAACGCTTCCCGAAATAATACTTGAATTCCCCGAATTGACGGGACATATTATTATAAGCCGAGGTTGTAAAGTTTGACTTCTTCGCAAATATTTAATTGCGAGGAAATAGCGATGCGAGAATCATTACGAAAATCCGCCGCTTAGAAGTCAACCGATCTGACCAAAAGGTTCCGAGTACCGAAAAGGTCAAGCTCACCAGAATTGCGTCCGTTCGAGGTGATCGCTGAAAAGCAAGAGAGCGAGCGCTGGTCTCAGCGCTTGGGAAAACGATACGAATAGGCCGCGAACTTAAGGAGAAGGGGAACGATAGGGCTAATTGCTCGGAGGAATCCGAGCGCCTTTCTGAAAGCGTTAATTTCCCGGGCAATTAGCCTTTTATCCGAAATGCTTTCGGAGGTGCGCTTTTATATTGCCGCGAATATTCAGAGTTTCCTGAACAAATGGAAATTATTTACATTACAACATTTAATGTAATGCGTAATGAAATTTTTTCACATTACTAATGTGATGTAATGTATAAAATCTGCATTACTCATTACAAGGTAAAATGGATTCCCAGTAAACACAGTTCTGTACCGGCAATGTAACGGCAAAGTAACTGAAAATAGCGAGTAATGTTAACCGGATAGTACATGCAACTTACATGTAAGTTGCTATTTCCCACTCATGAGTATTATTCGTTATGTAATATTTTATGTAACCGTTACATTTTTGTTATGTTACTTATTTGTTGTACAATGCAACTGTTATGTAATGGAAATGTAACGGTAACATTACCAACAGTAACAAGTTATATTACTCGAATATTACCTAGTAAACACAGTTCTGTACCGGCAATGTAACAGCAAAGTAACTGAAAATAACGCGTAATGTTAACCGGATAGTACATGCAACTTACATGTAAGTTGCTATTTCCCACTCATGAGTATTACTCGTTGTGTAATATTTTATCTAACCGTTACATTTTTGTTATGTTACTTGTTTGTTGTACAATGCAACTGCTATGTAACGGAAATGTAACGGTAACGTTAACAAAAGTAACAAGTTATATTACTCGAATATTACATGCAACTTACGTGTAAGTTCTTATTTCCTACTAATAAGTATTACTGGTTATGTGCCATCTTATGTAACCGTTATACTTCAGTTACGTTACTGGTTCATCGTGTAATATAACTGTAATATATCAAGTAGCACAACAGTTACGTAACCGCAATTTCAAAATGTAATACAATAGTGAACCTAGCTGTTACCTATGAGCCGATATAACTGCAATATTACATTAACTTGAACAGTTATTTATTGGTTGATATGAATGTTATATTACAAGTACATAAATGGTTAGATAACAGCTTAGGTTAATGTTTTGTTACATTCACATGTATGTTTACGTAACAGTTGAAGTAAATTTAATGTTGTATTAACACGAAGGGTTATGTGAGAGCTGATATAACTGTAATATTATGGTAACACGAATTATAATACACTTCGCACAAAAATTAAAGGAGCAAGAAAAAAATCCAAATTTTTGGGGGATTTTCAACAGGCTGTAACTTATACAAAAATGGTCGTACAGCAAAAAAAAAAAAGCAAATTGTAGCTCTAAGTGTCTAGTTTTCGGATCTGAGTTTGAAATTTTTTTTTTGAAAATATTTTTCGAGTAATCATAAGAAAACCACCGAAAAAAAAATTTTCGAAATTTTTTTGGTTTTTTTTTTAAATCTACGGACGTGGAAATTTTTTTTTCGACTTAACCTCTATATGGAGCGGATAGCTTGTTTATTCAGCTTTAATTTGGTTTTTTAAAAATCTCGATACGAGCATTTCTCGCTGAGATATCGGTGTTTGAATGGAAAAAGATCATTTTGTCTTTGATTACCAATATCTCAGCAACCAATGATCGCACAGAAATTTTGAGGTTGGTTTCAAAAACTTGAATAAATTCTCTACAAGGATTGGCAATTGAATTTTGAAAAAAAAATTTTTTTTCAATTATTACATGAATTTGAAAAAGCAACCAAAAAAGGGCTTTTTGTGGTTTTTTGGAAAATCAAGCGCCCAATCAAAAGTATTGCGGAAACCACTAATGTTAAGTGTGCCCTTTACTGTTCAATATACCCACAAAAACCCTACGAAGTTTCAATTTAATCCAGCCAACCGTTTTTTTTCCCACTTGATCGAATTTTTGAAAAAATTAAAGGAGCAAGAATTTCGCTCTGAAAATGTCATAATTTTTATCAAAAATGAAAAAAAAAAATTTTTTTCATTTTTCTCTCAATTCTGTATTAGTGACTTGGAAAATTGGAGAAAAAAAAATCGAAAATTTTTGAAAAAAAAATTCCAAAATTTTTGAAATTTTTTTTTTTTTAAATGATTTTTTCAATTGGCTAAAAACTTCAGAAAATTAAAAAAAAAAAAATTACCGCTGGCATTAGCGTTACCCAAAGCGTACCACGTGGACGTTGCACGGCGGATTTACGCTTCTTTTGTGCTTGCGCACGTGTATGTGTGTGGTTTTATCAGAGTTTGAGACCCTGTGGTTCGTCACTTCCACAGTATTTTGTGACTCCAAACTCACTCTCCGAAGATTGTGTGTGTGTGTGTGTGTGTGTGTGTGTGCGCGTGCGTGCGTGCGTGCGTGCGTGCGTGTGCGTGTGCGTGGGCGTGTGCGTGTGCGTGCGTGTGTGTGTGTGTGTGTGTGTGCTTGAAATTGAAATTGAAAATTGATTTGAATTGAATTGAATTGAAATTGAATTGAATTGAAAAAAAAATTAAAGAAAAAAAAAATTTTGTAATTTTTTTTTCAGAAATTTTCGATTTTTTTTTTTTTCATAAATTTTCCAAGTCACTAATACAGAATTGAGAGAAAAATGGAAAAATTTTTTTTTTTCATTTTTGATAAAAATTATGACATTTTCAGAGCGAAATTCTTGCTCCTTTAATTTTTTCAAAAATTCGATCAAGTGGGGAAAAAAAACGGTTGGCTGGATTAATTTGAAACTTCGTTGGGTTTTTGTGGGTATATTGAACAGTAAAAGGCACACTTAACATTAGTGGTTTCCGCAATATTTGTGATTGGGCGCTTGATTTTCCAAAAAACCACAAAAAGCCCTTTTTTGGTCGCTCTTTCAAATTCATGTAATGATTGAAAAAAATTTTTTTTTTCAAAATTCAATTGCCAATCCTTGTAGAGAATTTATTCAAGTTTTTGAAACCAACCTCAAAATTTCTGTGCGATCATTGGTTGCTGAGATATTGGTAATCAAAGACAAAATGATCTTTTTCCATTCAAACACCGATATCTCAGCGAGAAATGCTCGTATCGAGATTTTTAAAAAACCAATTTAAAGCTGAATAAGCAAGCTATCCGGTACATATAGAGGTTAAGTCGAAAAAAAAATTTCCACGTCCGTAGATTTAAAAAAAAACCAAAAAAATTTCGAAATTTTTTTTTTCGGTGGTTTTCTTATGATTACTCGAAAAATATTTTCAAAAAAAAATGTTCGAACTCAGATCCGAAAACTAGACACTTAGAGCTACAATTTTCTTTTTTTTTTTTTTGCTGTACGACCATTTTTGTATAAGTTACAGCCTGTTGAAAATCCCCCAAAAATTTGGATTTTTTTCTTGCTCCTTTAATTTTTGTGCGAAGTGTACATTTGGTATAAATGCAACATTACAGTGTTCTCAATTGATATGTTACCATAACATTACGTTTACGTCAAAGAGACACGTTCGCTACAACTGAAAATACAAATAATTTTACACTATGGTTCAATTATAATTTTCCACCAAGCTATATTCGTAATTACTGTAAAAATATGATTAGTTATTTATTATATTCGACCTTATACATTTTATTGCTTCATGAATACCTTTGAAGTCTTTATATGAAATATATTGCTAAATTTCAAAGTGTAATTAAGCCATAATGTAATTTTAAATATTTCCATTGCGTCTCTTAATGGATGAAAAATTATTAATAGTCAACATAATATATATAAATGGAAAAGTAAAGTTCTTTATTTTAACAATTATGATGAACTATACATTGTTTTTTACTTTGCCGATCGACTAGATACTATACGATATAATCGCACTAATCGTACTAATCAACTAATTACTAAAAATGTAACTAAAAATAGAATCCATGTATAAATTGTTTTATCTAGGAACAGAGCTAAGCCCATGTGACATACGCATACATGACGTTCAACGTAGTAGGACTCAACTTTTTTTTGTCTTTAAGGTAGTACGAGCGCGCAATCTTGGTTTCTATAGATTTTGTTCAAGTTTTAACCAGACATTGTGCATATCATGATGCATGTTTGAGTGAAATTTCAGAACAGTCGACTGTTCTGAAATTTGGGAGATAATGGGTTTTGAGATTGGGAGATAATGGGTTTGGGAGATTGAAAATTGGGGGATAATGGGTTTTAAAGTTGCAACTTTTAACACTGCAGGGTTTGCATTGAAATTTAGACGGAATAATTTTCCGTAAAAAATATTTGTCCCCTATAATAAGAAGACATATGGCAACACCGCATCGTTCCACGTATCCAATGACGTGAATTTGCGTCGCATATTTAAAATAATTATGCAACACAAATTTTAATTTGGAAGTAATTTTTAATCGAACAGTTTTTAATTAGTAATGAATGAACCAATACTTTTATTTGTTAATGAAGATAATATAAACTATATAAAAAATTAGTATTTATAATGCAAATATTTTTTTATGACGAAATTTTTTACTTTAGGAACACGATAATTATTTTTTTCTCGAAATATTGAACAATATTGTTCTGTGGTGTTGCCATATGTCTTCTTAATACAGAGGACAAATATTGTTTACGGAAAATTATTCTGTATAAATTTCAATGTAGACCCTGCAGTGTTGAAAGTTGCCATTTTAAAACCCATTATCTGCCAATCTAAATAGTCGACTGTTCTGAAATTTCACTTTCTCATTCTCAATTTCATATGAACAATGTCTGGTTAAAATTTGAACAAAATCTATAGAAATCAAGATTGAACTTATTAGGTTTATATTAATTTTTGAAAACACGACAGTATAAGTTGTCCTCGTCGTTTTCAATTTTTCTTCTCTTGTTTTTTTCTTTGGTACTCAGCTTCTCGGTTTCCCCGCTGTTTTGCAAGCCGGAACCATTCGGCGACGGTTTCTTCAAACTCGATTTGCTTCGATGTCGAATGTCCCTCCATAATGGCTTCTGCAAACAAAAAATTCATAACATTAAAATGCATGAAGGAAAAATGTACATAAAAATGAACGTTTTTGTGTCGATAAAAATTAAATTCTGAGTCAGAATTTGATTGACGTATATGGTCAGAAAATATCTATCTATTATGCTACTAGCTCACGTGCGGGCTTAAAGCGGAACAGCGTATTTGATTTCTTGAGATAAAAAATCAAGGGTCACTCGTAAAGATGCCCGAAGCACTTTGTTCAACTCTCAAGGTATATTTTATCACATACATTGATTTAGCTGTAAATCTACCTTTAATTTTCCCGAAAGCTCAATATTTCTATAAATATTATTAACGCAATTTTTTTACTTTTTTGTGGATTGTTCAGAAACCTCAAAATACCGAAATTTTACGTGCTCACAGCTTCACATTGGTTTGACCGATTCGAAATTTGTTTTCTCCTACAAAGGTCCTTAGTAAACTTAGAGATTGCCGAGTTTTTATCCCGATAGCTCAATTATTGTAGCCATGTGAGAACTTTCAACATCTCACTAAAAGCAGTAAATCAGAAAACCAATAATACGACAACAGTCTTTATCGAATATGCGAGATATTTAAGGCATAGATCGTTTTACTAAGGTTCCTGCTGGTTATACCTCTCCTCTTAAACTATATAATTACTCACCTTTGATAGTTGTAATGAGACGAAGATCTTCAATGCAAAAGTTTTGTTTTCGTCCTTTCCACGAACACAACTGCGCGCACGCATTTGTAAATACTTGACGGCAAATTCTTTGGATGTCCTCGGGTGCTGAACGACCCCCAATTTTTCGTACAAACGTATCCTTTAATATTAATTATATTATATTAAAATCTTCTACACAAATCGATTATAACGGTTGACATAATGTATGAATAAGCATACGAATTGCTTTGCCATTTCTGGTTTCTCACTAAGTCCTCGCTCGAAATTTTCTATCTCCACGATTGATTTTAGTGGTAGTTCAGATTTAATGAGATTCGTGTCTCCTGAGGCTTCTAGTTGGTTTCCACGATCGATTTTTCGTAGAATATCTCGTGAGTGGATTTCCATTGATGCGATCATCCGCATAATTACTCTCTGATTATCTGTATTAGAGCAGAGTAGACAAAACATATAATAAAAAAAGGTTACATCTGATCGACATTGAATAAATGATAAATTGTGTGTCGCGGTGTGTCGGATGGTATGATTAAACCGAAAGCATACGGATAGGCGCGTCAGCAGGGAAGCGTGAAAATGGCTCTCGTTGCGTCGAGATAATAAATTCTCATAAATTTTCATGGTTACGCGAAATGGCCGTAAAAAGCCAGAACAAAAAAAGAGAAAATTCGGTGCTACTGCTATAATATAAACCGCTGTAGTATATGGGGGAGTGTGCGGCGAGCCAATAAAAGTAATGGAAAATGTTTTCTGAAGCAGTTCGAAGAATGGTGTACGGCTCGAGAAAAATGTTTAACCCGATATTGTTTATTAAGGTGTTTGGGCCAAGCCACCGGTTGGACAGTGCTTGTTATTGAGACTGAGATTGGTTGTACCGAGAGCCTCTTGATCCGTGTTTTTTTTTTTTGTTTATTCGAGTCTTGATGTACGAGACGGACACAATTTATCAGTTATTTACTGTCGATCAGATGTAACTTATTTTTTATTATATATGGTCACCGTTAATGGTCAGTAGGTTATCCATTCAGCTCTACCTCGTAAAGTACGGTTCTGTGAATCCACACTGTTGAAATCCTCGTTGACCAGTTTTGAAACATTTGTTGCCTTCTGGGATGCTTGCTCGGGAAACTTCGCACATGAACCACTTTGTATGCCAGATCGATTAATCCTTTTCCCCACATGTTCGTCCGAAACTATTTTCAAGACACAAATATGATAAATTATACTTGACAGATGTATAGCTAGTACTTTCAAACATGGATAAGCATATCATTTCATTACTCACGCTCTAGAGTCTGATTACTCGCGCAATCTGAGTAGCCGATATCTTCGTGCGGTTTTAAAGACACAGTTCCTGTGGACACTGCAATTTGGGGCCACTGCATCGCTTGGGGCCACTGGCAGATCTGATAATATGTTTCGTGCTGCAAATGAAAATTTTATTCTCAATCATATTTGACTTACGAAGCTGTTACATAAAAGAGTGTGCTAATAATTTGTTGAAGCTTCAGCGCCATAGTCAGCTAAATCAAGTAAGCATTCAAAAATTGTTCGTACACATTTTATTGAACAAAAAGCATGTAACAAAAAAATGTATTTCGCTTGTGCCAATTATCCGCGCAACATATATTTGTGCAATTTTTTAAGTTTTTCACCTATTTATTAGTGAGATCTTATTTTATTTTTTGAAGGATCGTTTATGAATTGTTCGCCAAGTACTACATATTTATTGTATACAAACCCATTGGATTTTAAAATAACTATCTAAATTCATTAAAAACTAATCTTCAGATTTATTACTATAAACTGGCCATTTTTGCGTAAACGTTCATTCAATTTGTTTGCTACATTAGACATTCTGCGAACGTCACTTATTATTGCATCAGTTTGTTTCACCTACTTTTGTAAACCTTTTTTCTAACGAGGATTAAACTGCCTCTTTTTCGGTCCTATATAATCTCTCTCGCACTCATGTGACCGCTTGTTTGACCTGGCCTTAAGAGACGCTCGATTTTATTATTTCGCTAAAGCCTCCTTATATCAAAACAATAAAAGAGGAATGGTACTTACTCTTCTGCGATGGTCGAATTCGCGATAGATTCGGTTGTCTGTAATTTTCATCCTCGTCATCAGAGGAGCTCACTACTCGCTTTCTCAATTGTCTGCGTCCTTTTCCGAGTTCCTCGTCATCAGTTGTTTTATAATGTTCGTCATACGCAGCCTTTCGAGCCTTTTCTAGAGTTTCTGAAAAAAGGTTACGAGTTAAAAAAATAAATAAATAAAATTCTTTTATTTCATATAGTATAAATATTCACGACACCGTCTTTCGATTTTAACATTTAGCAATTCCCACGTCATTTTATCTGGTTCAGCCCGCTTTGTGATCAGCGAACCGATCTTTTTTGAATGTATTGGCCACCAACATAAAGTTTTGTCATCAGTTGATTCAAGCCAATTAGAAGGCACTTACGAAACGGTTCCATCGTCGAATTTAACGACAAGATATGTCATATCGGCTGCCGTCATATACGTTGTCGTCAGATAGGTGAAGCAGCAAGCTTTAATTAGCAAGGAAAGGATGTAAAATGAAGGAGAAGGATGGAGTAAATGTAAAATGGAGTGAACGGTATATTCGAAAAGACGGATCTTACTCGTCAATAATTGTATCGCAGCAGAGAAATTACTACCCCTAGAGGTCATTTCCTTCGGATACTAAAATATCAAGCACTTTCTCGCTATTTCTGAGTCTTTTAATGTTACCCGGTCAGAAGTGCATTCTTCACTTATCAGAGACATGTCGAATTTCTTAGAATCGCACGGAACTGTAAAAATGGATCTTGTATTGCTATACCTATTCCCTATTATGTACAAAACACTTATTATTTTGAAAATATTTTCTACAATAACAATCGAATTGTCAAACAAAAGACAAACATTATCGGGATATCTGGTCGAAATTGAAAATCCGTCAAACTCCAGAAATGTGATATTTTGTGTAGCCCTCCAGTAGTGTGCGACTGGATATTGTTTACGGCAAAGTGTTTGAATAGGAATCGAATTTTGTTCCGTAATTCGATTGACAACTTGGTGCAGTGGTTTTTTAGAATTTTTTACCTTCTTCTTTAGAGCTTGCAAATAATTTTCAAATTGAAAGGCACTAAAGCGATCCACGCAGCCAAATCGTCTGACTTCATCGGCGAGGTGTACGAGATTATGGACATTGTATGAAATATATTCGGGGCCGTATAATTCTCCATAATGCAAAACGAACCAGCGCAACAAAGATTGAGCATAATCATTCATCACAAAACATAATTTAGGATCGGATAAAATTCGAATCGCTATGCTTAATGCAAGAAAATGACTGTATAAATGTATTGGCAAAACTGATTCCAAAACCCCAGGACCGGTATAGAGAAGAAATTGCCATAACTCGGTAGCCTTCCAGCGATCGATATCGTCAAAACGTCTCGGTTTCCTTGCCAATTCTTTGGATATACTATATTTCATCGAGAGTAGGATTAGTGATGCAACAGACAGCTGTTGTTTTGATGATCGGATATTTTTTGGACCATTGACCCAAAATCGCAGAAGCCGCTTTACGATCCCCAAACATACAAGATGCATATAATCTAATGCCACGTGGGATACCAAACCAATATTCAATCGTAATAAATCTGAGACGCCGCGATGATGCTCGGACTGTAATTGGCGTCGAAAGGAATCATCGGTTCTTAGAGGGGAATCTATTTCCGGAAAAGTAGTTCGTCTGCACACGACGTCACCTTCTTGAGTACATTTTGGACAACCAAAGTACCCGTTGTGACCTTTAGTATAAGTGATAAAAGCTCGTGCCGGTACATCGCAGACAATAGCTTTAATATTTATACGGCACGTGTGACCTTCAATGTCAAGATCATCGTTACGAAGTTCAACCATTTCAGTGATGAATTGTTTAAGAAAAAGGTTCGCATCATCCGGTTTCTTATTACCATAATGTATTCCAACTGCAAAAGGCTCGGAATAAAACTCCGTAGCAAGTGACACTAAAATTGGCCAAAATTGCCCTCCGGAACTTTTAAACAATGGCAAACCGTCACAATTGATGTTTATTTCGATGGAATGCGGAATATCATCAAAATATTTTCGAATTGTCCGTTTTAGTCCGACTGTCAATCCAAAATGCACGTACTCGCCACTGTTGATCGAGACAATCGTGTATGACAGATTTCGAGGTGTTTTGAGAAGAGTACGAATATCTGCCGGTAAATTAGTATTACCATGCTTACGAAGAATTTTTTATAGAGCGTTAACAATTCTATGTGATACGTCAGTTTGTACTGTCCACGAGCGTAAATCATCGACTAAGCTCGCATTGAAAGCACTTGCAATTTCATCTTGAAATTCGATTGAAGTCTCGTTAGAAGAAGAATCACGTGGCGAATTTTCGTGTGATTCAATTTGCATGAGACTACCAGGTTCAGTTATGAGCTTTGAGGGTGTATCGCTTACATCGCCAGCGCGAATACTAGCAATGGTTTCAGCTGCAGGAGTATCGAAAGCAGCAGAAGTCGATGGTTGCTGGTTAAGTAGATTATTATCGATTAGATTATTGAGCGGATTGGTATAGCAACTACGATCTAATGATACGATATGTGGAGTAGAAGGACGACTATCGATTGTACTGTGCCGTAAGATTTCCTCGCGAATCAATTGATTCCTTCTACGCTTTGATATACTCTTAATACACTTCGGCATTTTATAGAATGTAACATTAATATTTGAAAAAACGTAAGAGTTCAATTATTTACGTTCAAAGGTAAAGGGATTTATATGTTGTGGATGAATAGGTAATATTGAGAATACTTGGCGTTTTCTGAGATAGTGCAACAAACTGCAAGGTAAAAAAAACTGTATCAGTGTGAAAATATAACAGTTTTCAAATACGTTTCGGAATCAAATAATTACGGAATAATTTCGCTTATTAATATTTAGACTAAATGAATCGATTTTTTCAAAGATATAGCGTGTTGTCCTTTACTTGTGAGTTTGGCGAGGGTCCATAGTAATCCGTACATACAAAATGTTTGTCAACCGAGTGTTGAAATAAACCTTCGCTAGTCGTAGTGGAGGGTTTGCAACATGAGAGTAACCAATTCCTGAAGGTTGCTAGCCGTTTGAGCGCTAAAATCATAGATGGTTCGATGCTGAATCTAAACAACTAAGTGCAAAATCCATACCGTATGAGGTGTCTGATGAAACACTTGTAAAATTGAGACCACGTATCATATTTTCGAATTGCTACGGAAATGCAATCTGCAATTTATTAGAGAAGACCTATCTGATGTGGATGAAATTTGTCCCGGCACACGTAAAAAATTGATAAAGATATGTCAAGAATTTGACTTTTGTGAACATTGTCAGTTTTGAAGGAATTACACATGTCAATTTACAGTTATCTCTCCCGTCCTCACATTGCAATCTGGCCGGTGACACGGCCCTTTTACAATATTTACAATCAAATAAAATTTATTTGCGACCCGCATACAGTTACTTACGCTCATGAGCGCCTGTCTCCGTTACCTACTGGAAGTTAAGAGGACCATGGACTAGTTTCGTCAGATATAATAGTTTCTTGTGTTACGTCCCGGTATTATTTGTTCTTACCGTGGTCGTAAGCGACGCTTCAGTTTCGGTCAGCTAGAAGGGACCGGGGATTGAAGCGATGTCGGGTGACAGACGAATCCTTTTTAGTTAATAACTTGAATAAAACCCACTTACCTTTTCGGACTGGTGCTTAAGGTATACGTGACGAGTGGTGATATCTGCGACGCGGTCAAGCTGGTTTGGAGATCCCTCGTTCTCGGGCCACCCGGTATATAGCCGATGGCGATTGGAAAGAGACGAGTGGAGAATAACGGGTGGAACCGTTGTTCGCGGATATATTCGCGCGGGTGAAATAAAAACGGAACTCCGTGCGATAAATATTTAAAACAATAAAATTATATTCAAAAGTAACGAAATAAATGTGGTACTATTTAGTTGATGAGCTTGGATTTTAGATTGTTCGTCAGAGCGACCAAAACCGGAGGAGAACCGATGGGTTTGACTCGCGAAGAAAGACTGACTGCCCTTTTGCATTTCTCTTACTGACTTCGACTGTCTTGTCGGAGTCAGTCGAAAATGCTTAGGCCGAGGTTCCCATGATCTGCGTTTGATGCATTCAGCATTTTCTCACGGCGAACCGTCTCACGGCGTTCGTTGCTGCTGACTTGTGTTTTCTTATCTCTAGGCGAGACGGTCCGCGAGCGGTTCGTCTCTTCGAATAATTATTTTATTAACGTAATTTATTACGTTAATTATTCATTTAATCCCGCATAATTTTACGGGGCAAAGTATCGAGACGAATCTCCAGGACGTAACACCTCCCCCCTTTAAGAAGAACGCTATGCTTGGGCTTAGCGTTTGTTGAGTTTCGTTTTGAGATTTTGCTTTCTTATTTTAATACGCTTATAATATTTCCCTTCTTTCGAGGATTATCGACCGAAGAAAAATTGTTAATTTTGTAAATAAAAAAAATATATCTTTTCGGATTTTCCTTTAACTTTGTGTTCGATGCGTTTTCTTCTTTAATTCTTCAGGTGTTGGTTTGTTGGTTGGTGTTGTCGTTCTCGAATGTCGTTGCGTCGTTTCGATGTCTCAGTGGTCCTGTAGACGTGTCCTTACGTAGGCTCAGAGGTTTCTCGTGGCACGTGTCCGACGGAGGCTCAGAGGTCGTGAGGGCGTGTACAATCGTCTTCGATCGCTTTGTTAGTTCGAGGACTTCGCATCGTTATGAATTTTTGAAATTAAAAAAACATTATGTTACTTGAAAAAAATGTTTTTAGATTTTTTGATTTTTGATTTATTTATTTATTCAAATCGGATGCACTGCTGCAGCTCTGTATGCGAGAAGCGAACAGCCGTGCTGAGAGTTCGGGGTTGACGCCAGCCAAGCTCGTTGTTGACGTGGCTTTTGGTAGTTCAGGATAGGGCGTCCGCTTTGGTGGTTCGGGCGGCGGAGTGAGTTCACGTTGTTTTTCTTCCATCTCTTGCCCAGCTTCGATGTCTTGATTGCGTCGCGTATTTTTACGATGCGCTAAGGTGACAAGCAGTCCGGTAATCGAGCTCCATATTGCTCCGAGGAGATGTATGCTCCATCCGTATAATGCGTGGAGGGCGCATCCCTGGACGCATGTATCGGTTATGAATTTAATTGCTGCGAGCACCAGAAGCACACCGACGACGCCTCCGCTAGCTGAGCCGAACTTCATGAAGCCGTTCCAAAATTTAGCTGCTGCGTTCTGAGCGTTTCTCCGTCAAGAAATTCGCGAATTGATACGGTACCGGCTGGTACTTGGTATCCAATTGTTCCCCGAGCGATGTTGTTGAGCAAGGCCAGTTTTTCGACTGGGAACATAATTCGTTCTCGGAGTTTATTGATGTCGGTTTCGGAATATATGCCACTACTGGCAAGATTTCCAGGTGATGCGTATTTCCATTTGGGTTCCGATAGTGGTGCCAAAGATTGTGGTGGCAAAACTTCTATCGGGTTTGGCGAGAGTTGGTACCAGGTCCCTTCGATTTGGTACTGTGCAGGAACTACGGGGTCGCAACTTATTTGCGTCGCTGATTTTACGAGCATTCGCGACGTTGCCGAAAGGTAGTACGACTGGTTCCTGTAGGTAACTGGGAGTTCTTGGTAACACTCCTTGATCTGCCTTATTTTGCACTCGACGGGAACGCACTTGATAATTTGCGCGACTTCTCCCGCGATGACTGACATATAACCGGGGCCCTTCATGACGGTTCGAGCAAATCTTTCGGGCAATAGCGCAGCAATTGACAACGCGCCTTGAAGTATTTGCCTTTCGAGGTTGCACCTCTGCGTAACTACGTCCGTGTAGAGGCTTTTAATTTGTTTTCGGACGTGTTTCTCGACGTAAATGAATTTCGAGTTGATGTACGAAAACATGTCGAGATTGTTCACCGAGATTTTTCTTTTGGTGGCGAATGACTGTCCCTTTTCGGTTTCCAGGATGGATAATTTTGGGTGTTCGGTTTTTACGAGCCTATACCCGCAAAGGAGGTACTCGGAAGTTTTAGCTAGCGCGAACGTGGTTTGTTCGGTCACGAGCGTGTACACGTCGGGCAATCGCGATCCATCTTCGATTATGGTGAATTTGGAGGCCATTCCTTCGTAGAGAATGTCGTACATCTCGAAGTTGCACGTGTCAGGTGGTGTAGTTTTCCAAAATACGTTGTTTCCATCGATGTCGATACAGTTACCATCTGCTAATAGGCATTGCGTTCCTGATTGGAGTGTTATCCTCTCGCCTTGCAGATTGACTACTGCCTGGTAGTCGAACAGCGATATCTTCACCGATGCTTGTACGAAAACCCCGCTCCATGTTCCGAACGGGTCGCTGTACTGAGTTCCTTCGCATCTCCCGTTCGCCGACGTCGACCCAGCTAACGTGATGCTTCTCGTTGTGGTGTCGTTGCGACGGAGTCCGTGGATTTCGGCTGAATAACCAAGTCGGATAACTCCAGTTTCGTGTACGCGACGGCAAGATGTCTCGTCCAGTTCGTGTAGGTATTCTTGGAAACCGTTGATGACCAATGAATTGTAAGATGACATTCCGCAATAATGCACGAGGCGAGATATTTCGACTCGACATTGTACTACTGCGGTGTCAGAAAATTCCGACAATTGAAGCAGCTGTATGTACGTCTGCGTTGGTTCCGGTTCTTTTAACGGGTTCTTTTAACATTCTTTAACGACGTCAAAGAATGCGACATGCATTCTTTGACGTCGTTTAGGGACAAAGTCGTGACGTTCAGCGTTGATTCTCCACAGTCGTAACCGACGAGGCCCTCGATTTCGTGTAGCACTCCGATCAGTACAAGCGTTGCGACTAGGACGAACATGTGACTGGACCTCTGGTCGGCTTTTCCCATTTTCCTCACGTTCTGCAAAAGTATTATTACGATAATTTTGTTTTCCTTAATTTGTTCGCGTGGACTATTTTAGGTTTGCCTCTATGTTTAATTTTGACATTAGAGTCCGTAAGGATTTCGAGAACTTCGCAAGGATCGGTGTATTGATCACAGAATTTTCCGATTTTAGGTTCTTTTAGGAGGAGGACCCCGACTTTAAAGTTTTGGATGTTTTGTTTTCGATCGTAGTACGTTTTAGATCTTTCTTTCGACACTCGCAATTTTTCGGCGGCGAGTTCCTGGAGGCCATGGATTTTTGTGAACAGTCCTCGTAGGTATTCTGCGTACGTCGGCTCTTGTTCTTCAATTCTGTCGCTCCTGGCTGGTTGTCTTGCTAATTTTCCAAACACGAACTCGTGCGGTGTGAAACCCGTACTCTCGTGCTGGCTGGTGTTGTACGAAAACATGGCCATTTCCAGGAATTCGTCCCAATCATTTTCTTTGTCGACGTAGTGCTTGAGGTATTCGACGAGGACGTGGTGTGAACGGTCGATGGATCCGTTTGACTGCGGATGAAATGACGTGGTCTTGTACTGTTTGATTCGGAATTTTCTGGCCAAACCTCTCATGAGACCACTGCAGAAATTTGTACCTTGGTCCGTCAGGATTGCCTTCGGCGCACCGAAACGAGTGACAAAGTTTTTAACGAAGGCGTCCGCGATATCCGATGCCCTCGTGTGCTGTAAAGCGATTGCTAACGAATATTTTGTCAAAAGATGTTGTATCGTTAGGATGTTCGTGTTGCCTTTACGAGTAGCGGGGAACGGGCCCAGGGTGTCCATCGCAATTTTGTCGAAGGCACTGCCCGGGGTGTCCGTTATCCGCATCGGTTGCCTCGTTTTGACTCAGACGAGTTTTTTCAATTGACAACTACGGCATTGTTGGACGTACTCTTGAATTTGAGCTTTCATGTTTGTCCAGAAGCAATTTTCCTGAATTCGCTTGAAAGTTTTAGTGACACCCTTGTGTCCGCCAACCATCGAATCGTGGCACTCTTCAATGATGTCTCTTCTTTCTTCCGGGGGAGGGACGCGTACGAGTTGATCGCAAATCGTGGGTTGTATTGGTAGGTCGTTAACGTGGCTTTCTACCATTGACAGCGTGTCTGGCCAGGGAATATTGTCCAAAACGTTTGTTTTCGCGATGCTTACTGATTTTAGCATTAATTCAACCATGACATCGCGAAGAGATTCCATGGACTCGTTCAAATCTTCCCTCGCGACGTTAGCTCTCAGATCGTTTTTTATTGGCAACCCGATTAATACGCGGTTCCCGACGCGCTCTACTCCCGCTCGTCAGAAATTGTGGTTTTGATATATCGGTAAGATCAATGCGGATGCTAAATCCTTGGCTCCGTCGTCTACCGGTTGGTTTTTTGTTGTTACGAAAAATACTAGATTATTTTTTCGCATTGATAGTGTGTCCCTGTTTTCAATTATCCTGAAATTTTCGGCCGGTTCCGGCGAACCTGATCTACTCGAGTCGGCAGAAGAATCGGTTGAACTTACTGAGACGTTATCGGGTGCGACTGAATCTTCGTCGCTGGATACTTCGTTAATGTCGGAATCGTCATCGTTAATAGAATTTTTCGACGGCAGTTCGGTCGCGAAGTTTTGCGAACTGCCGCCCTGTCCTTCGTCAGCCGATTCTCCTTGCGCGACTTTTCGTTTTTTCGCGCTGTGAAAGACGATTTCGTCTTCGTCGTCGGATACTTCGGGATGTGCTCTAGTCCGTACCGGTGTTACAAGGAAAACTGATTTATTGCCCTCAGGGGGGTTGCGTGACAATGCATCGGCGTTACTGTTTGCCCTCCCCGGCTTGTAAATAATTTTGTATTGATAATTCGCCAATTTGAAACGCCAGGCGACCAGTCGATTAGCGGGATCCTTCACCGAGTGCAGCCAAACCAATGGTTTGTGGTCTGTCACCAGTGAAAACTCCCTACCGTAGACGTACGGTCTGAAATAATTTACGCAATACACAATCGCTAAACATTCCTTTTCTATTACAGGGTATTTTTTCTCTGCTTTATTCAGAGTTCGCGATGCGTACGCTATCGGTCGGTCACTGCCTACCTTACCTTGGCTGAGTACACCACCCATCGCGGTCGCTGATGCGTCCGTTCTAATGATAAATGGTGCTGTAAAATCGGGGTGTTGTAACACGGGTTCATTACAAAGCAAATCTCTTAAAATGGTAAACGCTTCTTCTTGAACATTGGTCCGTTTGAAAACCGTCTCCTTTTTCAAGAGTTGGGTCAGTGGTCCCGCGATACCGGAAGAATTGTTTATAAATCGGCGGTAGTACCCGGCCAAGCCAAGAAACTGTTTTATTTTCGTAGGACTGGTCGACCTTGGTCCTTTTAACGCCACTAATTTTTTTGGATCCGGTCGGACACCATCTTCGCTTATAACGTGACCCAGGTACACAACCTCTTTGCGCAGAAACTCGCATTTGTCTGGTTGAAGTTTTAGGCACGCCTTACGTTATCGGTCAGTAGGTTTTTTGAATTTCGATTCGTGTTCTTGCAAAGAACTTGCGTACAGTACAATGTCGTCAAGGTATACAAAAAGTTCGATTCCTTGTAATCCACACAGCACATGGTCCATCAGACGTTGAAACGTGGCTGGGGCGTTTTTGAGCCCGGATGGCATTCGTGAAAATTGGTAATGCCCGAACGGTGTTGAAAATGCCGTTTTCTGCGCGTGTTCCCCGTGGAGTGGAATTTGATGAAATCCACTCGCCAAATCAAATACCGAGAAGTATTTCGCGCTTCCCAATTGGTCGAGGATATCCGTTATGTTAGGAAGAGGATAGGCGTCGCCGATTGTTTTTTCGTTTAATTTACGATAATCGATTACCATCCGCCATCTAGGGTTCCCCTGTGAATCGGTCTTTTTCGGGACGATCCACAACGGTGAGCTATATGGGGAATCTGAGGTCTCGATTATTTTCCCGTCAATCAAATCGCCGATTTGTTTTGTGATCTCGTCCTTATGTGCTGGCGGAAAGCGATATTGTCGCGTAAAGACGGGTTGATCATCGGTCGTTATTATTTTATGCTCGATGGCATTTGTTGAATTTAAAAATTCTCCAGGAATTTGAAAAAGATCGTGCGCGTCCATTATTGATTTTTCAACGCTTGCTCGCTCCTCATCGTTAAGATGGTCGAGTCGAAGCAGCCATTTTATTTTTGACAATACCGAATTTTTATCAGCTAGATTTGACTTTAACGTCTGGACTCTATGGTCGTGCGTACGACGCTCGTTACTAAGATGGTCCCGCGAATTTTCGCTCGGGTCTTGCAAATTTTCTTCGTTGCCCGGCGATTCACGTGGATCCTCGTCTTTTTCCGATTTTTCGTCCAGGAGCTCAAATGCCTCTAAGGTCATACGGTTGATACGGTGAGCTCCACGTCGTTTTCGGTTGTATTGAAAGCTCTCATATATGCTACGCCATTTATATTGGTCACAGCAGCTTCGCCTATGTAGATCCCGTTTTCAGTTTTTAAACGCGGAATATAGCCTTGCTTGATTTCGGTATTTTTAACGCGTACGTAATACACGCAACTTGATCGGCTCGGAATTTTTACGGTTTCGCGGTTTTTGAAGGGTAATACGCGGTCTTTCCATTTTACGACTTCCGCGTCCCAATCTATTGCTCCTCGATTTAATCCATAAAATTCCGCCCCCAAGATCGCGTCTTGAGTAATTCCGAATGAATTTTCCACTACATGAAACTCCGACGGAGTTCCCAATATATCTAATATCGTCGATCCGATAGTGTACACGGGTTCGTCAGTAATTCCCCGCAGTTTTAGGATATCGTTCGAATTTAGTTTGATTTTGTCCGTTAGCGCATGAGTTTTTATTAAGTTGGGGTCCGACCCAGAATCTACTAGGAACTCGGTCTTTTGATTTAATTGTGGACCCTCGAACTCTACGACTGAAACGAATGTACTCCGATTTAAGCGGATGTTGACGGTTCGCACTCGTCGTTCGCCTGTATCGGGTTGACAGGGCGCTGTTTCGCGCTGTCCTTGCGGCTTGCACCCTGGGAGGCCGAAAGTTGCTTCGCGCTTTCCGAATTCTCGGTTTCGCGAAGTCGTTTGTAGCAAACGTTTTCCGTGTGGCCTGTACGCTTGCAATACGTACAGGTTGGTCGATTTTTTTCGTTGCCTTTGGGCCGATTATTATTTTGTTTACTCGAATTACGTCCTTCGGCGTTTTCGGATTTTCGTGGGATTTTATCGGGGTGTTCTATCCAACAGTCTTCGTCGACGTGCCCGGATTTTTTACAATGCCCGCATTTTGAAGAGTTCGATTTACCCCGACCCGCCGCGTTGGCGTAACTTTTCACGCCTTTAACGACTTCTTGAAAACGCGTTTTATCGCGTTCCATTTCTTTTTCGATCTTTATCGCGGTTTGGTAGGCCGTGGCTAAATTACTGCAACCTTCGAATTTTAATCGTAAACGAAAATCGGGTGGGAGTCCCCCGATGAAGGATTCCATCGTTTCTTCTTCAAGTCCTACCCTTTGCATTTGCGATAATCGCCCGGACGATTCTGTTTCGCCGTCGCAAATTGCCGAATGGAGATCTTTGACACGGCTAATGTAATCGAGGACATGTTCCGTTTTGCCCTTTACCACGTTTCCCAATTCGCCCCTGAATTGATTGACTGATTTCGCGGTTCCGAAAATATCTTTGAGGCGGTCGGTCAACGCGGCGACGGTTCGAAACGTGTCGTCTTCGATCGCGGTGTATGCGCGCCCCTTTAATCTATTACGTAGGAGACGCGTCAATGTTGGTTCGAGAGGTGGCGAGATCATGTCTTTCGCTTTTCTGCATGCACGGGTGAATTTCAGAATTGGGATATTATCGCCGCTAAACGTCGGGACTGCTTCGAGTATGTCTGTGAACGATAGGTGTGTACTTAATCCCGTATTAGACTCTGTAACTGGAGGAGTTTCCGTTGACGTATCTTCGGTTCGCGCTCTCAATTCGGCTAATTCGTTTCTGTGTTCCCGTAATTCTCGTCGCAACGCGGAATTAATGTCTTGCGAATCACTGGGTTCGTCTTCATTTTCGCGTTGCACAATTGCAGGATTTGATATTTTCTCTGCGCCGAGAATGGCAAGTTCCCTCTCTTGAATTTCGATGAGTCTTTCTTCGTATTCTACTTCGCGAGCTCTATTAATTTGTTCAATTTCGATTAACTCGCGTTGTTTATTTTGTAATTGAGTTTGCAATTCGTTTAATTCTTCCTCCGTAAGCGCGTTCGAGCTAAGGGCACCGTTTCCGTTATTTTCACTCATTTTATTCATTTTTATCACTTTTTCACTTGAACAGGCTTTTCACTTGAGGATTTCGCCGGTCAATCGACACCAAATCCCACCGCTGTCACCAAAAATATGTTAATTCCCGGTATTATTTGTTCTTACCGTGGTCGTAAACGACGCTTCAGTTTCGGTCAGCTAGGAGAGATCGGGGATTGAAGCGATGTCGGGTGACAGACGAATCCTTTTTAGTTAATAACTTGAATAAAACCCACTTACCTTTTCGGACTGGTGCTTAAGGTATAAGTGACGAGTGGTGATATCTGCGACGCGGTCAAGCTGGTTTGGAGATCCCTCGTTCTCGGGCCACCCGGTATATAGCCGATGGCGATTGGAAAGAGACGAGTGGAGAATAACGGGTGGAACCGTTGTTCGCGGATATATTCGCGCGGGTGAAATAAAAACGGAACTCCGCGCGATAAATATTTAAAACAATAAAATTATATTCAAAAGTAACGAAATAAATGTGGTACTATTTAGTTGATGAGCTTGGATTTTAGATTCTCCGTCAGAGCGACCAAAACCAGAGGAGAACCGATGGGTTTGACTCGCGAAGAAAGACTGACTGCCCTTTTGCATTTCTCTTACTGACTTCGACTGTCTTGTCGGAGTCAGTCGAAAATGCTTAGGCCGAGGTTCCCATGATCTGCGTTTGATGCATTCAGCATTTTCTCACGGCGAACCGTCTCACGGCGTTCGTTGCTGCTGACTTGTGTTTTCTTATTTCTAGGCGAGACGGACCGCGAGCGGTTCGTCTCTTCGAATAATTATTTTATTAACGTAATTTATTACGTTAATTATTCATTAAATCCCGCATAATTTTATGGGGCAAAGTATCGAGACGAATCTCCAGGACGTAACACTTGAGATGTGAAAATACACATGCTGCAAGATTTTGTATCAATATTTATTCCTAAATTTGAATTGCAAACTGTACGAATTTTTTAAATCACCTGGATTCGATTTTCGATGGCTTCTCAAAACGTTACATTTAAAAAATGTTCTCTGTAAACTTCCAGTCGTTCCGTTCACAATTGGGGTAGTTTTAGTCGTTTATAGGTGGGTTCCGCGACCGACCAGAGCCAGTATAACGAAGCAACTGCGCGCGGTAAATAGCGGTTCCTTCTGCACATGTACACGAATCACGTGCTGTGTAGTTTGCGAATCCAATATTTGCAATTGGATAGAAGTGCTACTGTTACGAAAAAAGAATCCATCGGTCATGTGCGAAAAAGAAAGAGACGTCCATTGCGTGAGCGGGTAAAGAAAAGTAATGAAATCGTCGGCGGAAACAAGTTAACTGGAAAAGTAATCGACAAAACAAGCGTTTATTATGGTTTAGTATAGGTCGTGACCACCATTCAGTCGACGCTATAAAACAGGCGACTCGACGTCGAAAGTTGATTCTTGGGGGTCCTATCAGCTCGTTTTGGCGAAGGGAAAGCTTCGTTTAACCATGAACATAATGGTCCGCCTTCCAATGTCTGGGTAGCAATCGAGTCGATTTACGAATGCCTTAGCAGTGATAATTCATTGAAAAGACACAGAGGTGGTTTCGCACAAAACTGTAATGCTCACACAAACGGGACGGAAAAAGATGAGAAGCGCGTACGGGCGGCTGAGCACTGTCATCAATCTAACACGTGAGAAGGATACTCTGCAGTCGCACAGTGGGACAGAATCCCAAAATACTGGCTAAAACCTCAAAAATCAAGGTTTTATTTCGGGTTTTTTGTTGCGGAATGTGAAGTAGGGGTATCGAGGGTCCCCAAACAACCGTTCTCTAGGCGCAGGTATATTTCTTGTCCCTGCGGGATCAGTTCAAATGTGACCGTTACACGAGTCTCATCGAACTACCGAATTTGACACGCGCCATACGTTACAGAAAAACCACAATATAATCGTTAAAAATAGTGCAATTGAGAAAGTGTAAAATGGATTCTCTTCGTAATGGTATGGAGAATGGAATACAAGTTACATGATTGCAAAATTGTTATTATGAAAAAAGTTATCCCTTTTGAATTGAGGGTGTCTTTTTGGGAAAACGCAAACGAAAAGTAAACTTTCAGGCAAACATGACTTTATCGCTCGACCTCGCTCGTTTTTTGGAATATTTTTTATTGGATTGCTTATATCCTAACGAAAAAAAGCGTGGTCGACGAACTAGCGTATTTTTGCGCGAACGGAGATATGATTTTTTTCCGAAGCCATGGAAACTTCGACGTCGTATTTTGGTATAAAGGGTTTTTCGGGGTCGCCGATTTACATATTATTTCTTAACTCCTTTCATTATTAGTTATTGGTTAAGGATGAATAAACATATCTCTTTAACATTGTGTACATTGAATAAAACATAGTAAAATATGTCATAATATAGTAGTGCCACAGTATATAGTGAGATGTTTTGTTTTCGCTCGCTGTTCATTCTGTTCACGGGCTAGTTTCGGCTTCAAGGGATGTAATCCCATATTATTCACTGAATTCAGGAACTGCAGACATTAGAGAAGCACAGCAATTGACAAGGAAATAGATATTCCGCATAATTAAGAATACTTTTGCTTCCAAAACTGTTGACGATGCAGCTCTCATTCTTGAAGTGCACGTCTCGTGCCAATTGGGCCATGCATTCTTTATGACTGGAGAAGTGAAAAAAATGTCTCCTATATATTCTACAAACTACGTGATATGTAGAAAAAGGCCTCCCGGAAGGAAGAGAGGTTATTAGAGAAGTATGCGGAATGGTTAAGCATTCAATTCATCTTATCTCAGGCGGATCTGCTCAAAGTACTTCGGAGTCAAAAGCGATCGGTGGTCGACCTTCGACAAGTTTTCGGATAGTAGTGGCAGATCAAAACGGCGAAAAACGGAAAAACTGCTCGAAGAATATAGATCAGGGGAATTCTTCTTTGCTACGCAGGTGAGCCTCCGTGCAAGCGGTAAGTGTCACGCTGCGCAGGTATTAAAGAACGTTACAATGGGGAGTCCCTCCAAAGCATCATCTTAGCTGTCGTCTTCGAACACCGTTAGAGAAAGAACAATGACGCCTATAGAAGGATTGTCGGTTTTTGTAGAAGGTAGATTTTTGAAAAATCGATATCTAGTGGTAAGAGCAGGCTGAAATTAGTTAATAGTCGAGCTTTTCTGTCGTATAACGTACTCCGAGAAGCTAAAAATTCTTATTATCTACCGATCAAAACAATTACATACACAGAGAAACGGGCAGCCATAGAACTTGAAGCATTATTAGACCTTACAGTGAAACGAATCGTTTTAGCGAGAGGAAGTGCCATTCAAAATATTCCAAACGTTGATTTGGGTAAAATGACTCTCATTTGTAAGTGGGCTTGTGATTGAACTTCATGTCAGAGTGAATAGAAGCAAAAATTCACCGATAATCATGGCACATTTACAGACGCGACTATTTTCTTTTCGCCATTACTTCCACTGCAATTTTCAAGTATAAACGAACAAAACGACAAATATGTTGTCTGGCAAAGCCCTGTGCCTTCATCTTCGCGATACTGTAGACCAATTGAAATAGAATTTCTGAAAGAAACTGCGAATATAACGAAAGTCGAAATTCAATATGTACAAGATCAAGTTAAAAATCTTGTTCCATTTTCAGGCATAATTAAGGGAAAATGTATAAAAGTAAATTATAACCTCGCCTTGACCATGGTACACAGGAAAGTGTGTAATGCAGTGGCGGATACTGCAGTGACTCAATGCTGCTATCTTTGCAAAGCTACTTCAAAAGATTTTAATGACCTCGATAAAATGTTGAAGCTCGAAGTTATCGCTGATTATTTGAACTTAGGTATTTCTTCGTTGCATTTGTTGTATCCCCGGCTCGAGAACCCGGGATAGGTACTTTTGGGATCGTTGCGAAATTACGAGTTGGAACTCAAGTTCGTTGAATAGGAATATAAGTTTATTACTGGGCTGGTCTTATAATTGAATTTACAGTGTGTCGGTCGTACCTTAGGACCGAACCGTTCAAAAGCCAACCAAGGACGGACTACTTCCTGGTAACTTCTCTTAATTGTCGACTCTGATTGTCGCAATTTGCCCTAGATCGAACATCATCCGATGCTTCGTCAGGACGTGTCGCAAAGTGTCTTTTTGACGTTTGCATTTTGGCAAAAGTGTGCCTCTTTCGCAAGGAGGATGCGAAACGGTCTGGAATGCCGTTTCGCAAATACTTTCTCGACCGTTCGGTCGTTTCGTTGTATTGCGTAAATTAGCGGATACAACATCCCTCCCCCTTAAAAGATCAAATTCTTCCTGGGATTTGTTTTACGTTAATGTTCGGTCCTCCGGTTTACAAATTTCTATATCCATTTTCCCATGTGATTATCCCAGATATATATATATATCGTTATTTTTCCTTAGAATAATTCTCGCATAAATATAGTACATTTTCTTTTCTATACATTTTCGCCTTTTCGTTTTATACGGAACTCGTCGTGGATGCGTTTCGCTTGATTTTTAATCTTAATTTGGGCACGGGCAGCTTCCGTTTTGCTGACTGTGCGTTGCTGGATTGCGCCGGCTCGTCGCCGCTTTGACCCTCATTGTTGATAGGTTTCCATGCGTGGTTCATACGGTAATAGCATATACAGGCTATTCCAAGTATTATCAGCGCGATTGCGCTTAGCGAATAATTACCTATTATATGTCCATGTGTCCTAAAATCGCTTGATTCCCTTTTTAGGTTATTTTTTATGGTTTTTAAACGTTCGCCGATTTTGTTTAATTCTTTTGGATCGTTTATGATTCCGTGCGGTAATACAATTTCTGTCGATGTGTGATCGAGTATGTTCATATCTGTAGACAAGAATGATAAATTATATTGCGCTAGGAAATCGGCGTATTCGTTTTGTCTTATTTCGCCGACGGTTTCTAGTCTAAAACTAGGGACGGTGACGGAACATTTTCCGTCCAAAGCCAGAGTCCCTGCACCCGTAAGGGTCGCGTACGCGGTTAGTTGTTTTGCGCCATGGATGAGAAGTGTTTCGGGCTCTGGTGCGACGCATAGCCACCTACCATGGCGTTCTAACGCAGTAATTAGAGCGCTATTTATCTAAGCGACTCTTTGGTCGCAATTCGCGTATTTATCTTTAGTTGCGATGTACAATGCCACCTCGCACGATGCGCAAGTATGAGCGGGACGCGCTGCTTGCTTTGGCCGGCAGTAATAATGTGACGCTATCGCTTTACAATTTTCTAAATCCATTTCTATTATGAGTAGGCACGATTCTCTTGTAGCTTCGACCGCGGTAAGGTCATTTTTTATTTCTACGAATTGATAACTATGGCTTTTTATTTTTGTGGGCAGAGGATAGGCTTTGCTGATTTTATATTCCTCAGTGCCAATTAACGGTATTTTTATTACAACTACAATGTACGTTTTCGTACTATACGCGCCTACTTCTGATAACTCTAATAATTTTGGCATTTCCGCGTAGTTTATCGCGGTAGGGAACGTATGCCCTATTGGCAAATTGGGTAAAGCGTCAGTCAAATAGTTTGTCAATTTTCTTGGAGATAATATGCTTGGGCTCACCATTCCTTTCGTGAGTCCTGTTAAAAAATTAACTATTTGTCGTACGTCACTTAGTAGTGATTCTACAATGAGGCTTACGGCCATCATTCGTTCATCCAATTGTTGCCGGGTGTTTTGGTCATTGTATTGGTTGACGACCCGTTGTTCGATCTGTTGCACGAGAGCTTGTCGCACCTTCTGATTTTCTTCCAGATGGATTAATGATCGATTAAAAAGATCTATTGTTGAGTCCAAACTTTGAACATTTCCCTTTAAGGCGTCTTCTACTGTTTTTTGCTTTTTATTTATTGCGTTTATTTCGTTGCTAATTTCGGATGCGTCTTGTGCATCCATATTTCCTGTGATTGCTTTTATTATTCCCCCTAATCCGTCTATCAAACCTCATCGATAACGATTTTTTTTATTTCCCGTTATGTCGTATGCGGCTTGTAGTTCGTCGTTAATTTTATCAACCGTGCGAGACGTTGTTTTTGTCGCCATATGACAGAGTAAGTTGGCCCGCAGGTCTTGGGCGTATAGGTCTATTATTGTCTTCATAGTTTCGGTGATCTGCGCTTCCTGTTCCGCTATTCCATTTAGATCCATTTTTACAGCCAGTTTCCATACGTCGCGGGTTATTGACATTGTCCCGATTTCCTCATAGAAAATTCCGGGTGAAACCGTGAATTTTTTGTATCCGGTATGGTTTTTCCGGCGTATCAGCCTCACCTGGGCTCGACCCTAGGGCCAGAACTAGTATCCTGCGAAAATAATTCGGGGGGTTAAATTCTTTGGACCTGACGTGTTTTTTTTTTTGGGGAATTTATATCCGCATATAGATATACATATAGATTTGTTATCTTTAGAATTTTAATTCTCTTCCATTGAAGACTTTTTGTATTCGGACTCGTTGCTGAGTCTTGAGTTTAATGCCCCCTCTTTTCTTCATTTCTGCAAAGTTCGCGTTTTTGTGCTTCGATCAGGTCGCTCGTTCGATGCTTGAACGGCGACGTTTGCATTATTACTTCGACTTTCGACGGAAGCCAACGATTTATCGGTAAGCTCAATACTTCCCTTCTCTTTTTGCATAATTTTTTGCACGTTCTCATTATTGTAATTTTATTTTTCTTCCCTTTTTTTGGTTTCAGAAAATGAAAAAATGGAGTATTCCCGTTATGACGGTGAGACGGTTGTCCTCGGGGCGGAGGATGACAGCCTAGAGTTTGTGGTGGTGAGTATTGTGATTTTCTACCCCCTATTTTTTTTTTGTTTTTTTTTAAATTTTTCTAATACTTGTCTGTGTTTTTTCTTTTTGTTACAGACGGCTCGGGTTCCAAAGAGGGCTCGTTCCTCATATAAAGGATGGTGGCGGCGGCTGGTTATACAGCACGCCGTCGGTGTTCGCCGCCGTCGCGCCCCGGTCCGGGCCAATTTATTAAAATTGGGGTCCGAGGACCCAGAGAGTTTGGAGGCCATAGCGCACAGTAGGAGAAAAGCCCAAAAACCTGGCCAAAACCTCAAATGACCTTTGACGGGAATGAAAATTGGCTTACAGGGGTTTTCAAGGTCGCTGATTACGAATCTGAAAGCCAAATTATCGTAAACAAAATGGCCGATCCAATATGGCTGACATGAATGTTAAAAAGTTGCCAGATGTCGACAAAAATTGGTATTTACGGGTTTTCAAGGTCGTTGATTACGAATCCGCAAGCCAAATTATCGTAAAAAAAATGGCCGATCCAATATGGCCGACATGAACGTTAAAACGTTAAGAACGTAACGTTAAAAAGTTACCAGATGTTGACAAAAATTGGTATATACGGGTTTTCAAGGTCGCTGATTACCAATCCGATATCTATTGTTTATAACTTGCAACAAAGAGCTTACAGCAAATTGTTATAAACAAAATGGCCGAGTATCCTGCTAAATAGATAAATTAATATATTTAAAAAAATCATCATAATAAAATAAACGTGAACAGTGTATTCTACGCAATTATTATTTTTATTTCCAAAATACATACGGAACGTTTCAAAAATAGAAAATTTTATTCTTAATCAAAATCGTAATCGGAGTCGGAGTCGGAGTCAGAATCATTATCCGAGTTTGTATCTATTACAACTCCCGGCACGGCTTCAATCTCGGCGCAAAATTCGTCTGCTGCAGCAGTCACTTTAGGAGCGATCAACATCGCTACAGCTTCCGGCGACAAACTCTTCAGCTTCTTCTGTGGTAGTCTTCTGACACTTGAAATGTACGGATCAGAAGTAACTAAGAGCCGATGAAAAACATCTTCCATAGTTTTAACCCTGGAACTTTTTCGCGCAAAATCTTCTCGATATCGTTTGATGTCTTTGTTTCGAGCTTCCTGAGCATCTTCGGATAATTGGCCGATTGGTAATAGAGCATGAGTTATTATCACTGGACCATGAATTAATAGTTTGTGCACCGAAGTAGGCATGGAGTACCAAGGGTATAATGCAACGGTCTTTCTTGCCGTTTCAATAGCATACTGTTCAAATCTTTCACAGTTTATCTCGTGGCCACACGATATAACTTGTAGGATTACGTACAAGCGTTTAATAACTTCTTCGTTGACCCCCGTTATCGCAGCGGAAACCGTCGAATTTTCAAAGAATCGCCGAGCTGTGTTGCCATCATTGCTGCTGCCGTATCCATGCTTTGGGCGATCGATATTTAGACCCAATTGCTTCTTGAATCCTTCTTGAATGGCCCTCTTGCGTTCCTGGGTAATTTTTTTTTCTTCGGCACTTCGAGCTTGCCATTTTTTAATGCCGAGTTTGTAAGACACGTGTAAGCAATACTCGAAGCACCGTATCCACGCATGCAGCGTCGACAATCCGAACTTCAAATTTGTTTCATTGATTTCCCTTTGCAATACAGTGTCGATGGCATTAAAATCTTTGCTGGTTGCTCCACACAAATAGCACCGTTGAGCAGATTTCGTCAATGATACAGCGTTGCAAACTTTACCATCTATCATGGTGAACAACAACTTGTACATTACGGAGATTTCTTTTCCATCTATTACACTTTCAAATGGACGCAGTGACTTTATTTGTTCTTCAACAATTTGGACTTCATTAAGTGTTGACTCTGTGTCTTCGCGTAGAAACAGTAGTCTAAGCGGTCTACAAAATCGTGGAGACGAGGGTCTGGGGTTCTTCCAAACAACTATTTCTTCCTTCGATTGTTGATCATAACACACGAGTTGTAATGGCACGACTGAAGTAAAGAATACATGCGCATCAGATTTGCTGTCATCACTGAACGTCTGCTTATATTCACTTTGCCCAGAACTTCCATCGCAACTCCACTTGCAAATCAAGTCCATTTTACGAATATTATCTGGAGTCAATCTTTGAATGAGTACATTTTGGACGAGTAAAATACGTTCAACTGTATGATCTAATAGTGCCTGTAGTTGGACTTCTGCACTACTCTCTGTAATCCTGATTGCATCACGTGGTGGATAACAACGCTTTTTTGCTTTCATCACTTTTTCGGAAGACGGATATAGCTTACAGTTATTTTCCTTCCGTAATCTTCTCATTCCCTGGTAAGTACTCTTGGAGAATTTATATTCAATCATAGCGGAAAGTGCAGCCTCTTCGGATAAAGTAATTTCATCCGTTGCTGAGTAAGCTTTACGATACTTGGAAGCTCTTAAAGGACTCGTCATTGTTACGTCCTTAATAACTTTTACGGCGTCGGATTGTCCTGAAGAGCGAAGGCTCATCTGAGTAGCGTATGCTAACTCGACCGAGTTGAACGATGTACGAATATCTTGGGTCTTCCTTCGTTTAGATCTTTCACTGGACATTGTAAACTCAAGGGACGGGCGGCCGCCCGTATTACCCGGGCTTGTTACTACAGTGTCTGTAGGTGCGGCAAAACATACCTGCTTGCTAAGCCATTCACCGTTATTCTTGAAAAATACACAGGATTTTCTGTGAGCTTGTTGCCACCTCGTTCTCATTTGATTGAAGAGTATCGAAAAAGTCTGTTTCGAGTCCTCAGGCACTACAACTGTACGTCCGGTGTCCTTGGAAATTTTTTCTACCATAAATTCGATCAAGGAAGCGAATTTATCGGATAAATGCTCGCTGATTATCAGAAATACTTCTTTCCTTGTCAGCACCAATTCTTTGTAACCGGATCCTGTAATAAAGACATAAAATTGTAGAAAATTGGTGTTAAAGGAAAAGAAAAAATTTTCAATTAATACAAAAACTTGAACAATGTACATTATTTTACCAAATAAATAACCGCAATAATTGAAATAATTTTAAGAAAATTAGACAGAAAATATTGACATGGATTTGGTTAAAAGAAAGCTTTGCTTACTATATAATATATATATATTCAAATATTTTATTTGAATGTTATAACATTTCATTCATATTTAAGAAATTTTTATGTGGTTGATTTTAATATGTATATATATATATATATGCATACGTATATATCATAATTAAATCACAGAAAATTTATATATATATATACACATACATATATATTAAAATAATTTATTTCAAGCGTATAACAGCCGTCTTATCCGTTATGATGCTACTTCACCCATTCTCAGGTAGAGGCGCAGAGGCTGCTCAATAGTGCCGCGTGCACGCTCGGCTACCGCACGATGCGAAAAAAATCATAACGGACAAGACGCACGTTTTCCGCAGGTAACTCTTGTAAATTTCGAAAGCTTATACATTAAACTAAAGGCCGAGACTAGGAGCTTTGCAAAATGTGACAAAATATATAACTTTTCGGACCGTTGAAAATATAAGTTTTCAAAATTATTCAATTTTATTTATGCCGAAGGCTATACTACATTTCAATCATTTATACATAAACTTTAGATTCAACCGATGTAAAAACATGTTCTACATACCTCCAGAAGTCGTATCCATGTTGCAGAATTGAAATTAAACCCGTCACTTTAAAGTTATGGGTTTTTGAAGTCAGCGTTATTTTCGTCTGTTCAGCGCGTGACACGTACACTCTTCACGAACACTAACTGCCAACTGACGCTGCGGCGCAGGTATACACTTAAAGGGCTTTCCCTTCCACAATAGAATGCATTTACTAGTCCTCTACCTGAATGACTACTCAACTGACCCTATTTCGAAAATTTATTTTTTGGGGTTTTGGCCAGGTTTTTGGGCTTTTCTCCTACTGTGTAGCGTGGGGCTGGGAGCCGGCCGACCTATTCGGGTTGTGCCGGCTCTTTTATGACAGCCCGGAAGAGGTTGGTGGGTCAGTCGTCCCACTATGTGGTGGCTGCACGCCCTCTTCCCCTCCCCTCTGGGGTCGAAGCCGGACCCCATTTGGGTGTTCGGTTAACCCCTCGGACCCGTTGCGATATGGCTTTGTAGCGCTTACTTCGCGTACGAAAATTGTAACAATTTATATGGTTTTGGTTCATATGTACTTTGTTTGTCCTTTTTATATTTCCCTTCCTCCTTTCAGGGCGTAATGCGGGAGAGCCATTGTGGCCTCCATTAATTTTAAGAATAAAAAATTCCTTTTTTTTTTTTTTTTTGACGACGGGTCTTCGTGCGGTCGAGCCGTGGACCCCTCCTTGATTTATCCTTTCCCTTTTTCAGCTTTTCTTCCGCTTGTTGCCACGACGTCCTCAGGCACTCTCGTAATTCCGCTGCTTAATCGTCGTACGAATATGTTGCTCGAGGAATTTCTCGCAGCGCAGTCGGTATGTTAGCCTCCTTACCGAACACCAATTCATACGGCGTAATACCTGTGGCCGTGTGCGGCGTGGTATTATATGTAAACATGGCGTATGGTATCCATTCGTCCCAGTCCCTTTGATCCTCGCGTACGAAATTTTTCAGATAGTCCGCAAGGGTCCTATGGGATCTTTCCAGGGCTCCATTCGATTGCGGATGGTATGCCGTGGTTTGCAACTTTTTTATTTGTAGATCACACATTTCTTGAAATATTTTGCTCAGAAAATTTGTGCCTTGATCCGAGAGGATTTCGGACGGGGTACCAAATTTACAAATAATTTCCGTTACAAGGGCCTCTGCCACTGTATTGGCTTCTTGGTTTTCTAACGGAATTGCTGCGGTGTATTTTGTCAATATATCCTGGAAAGTCAGAATGTATTTGTTGCCTTTTTCGGTCACAGTCAAGGGACCTACTATATCAACAGCACATTTTTCGAACGCTCGGCCCGGTGTGTCCGTGATGACCATCGGTACTTTCGTATTTTTTCCCGATTTATTTCGCTGACATTTGTCGCACTCTTGTATGTGTGCGGTGACGTCTCGCTTCATTCCCGGTCACACATACTGTTGACGTATTCGCTGCAGCGTCCGTGTGATGCCTTGGTGCCCACCCAGAGGGGCATCGTGATGTTCTTGCATTATTTTCGCTCTGTCTTCCTTGAGTCGTATTCTCGGCCTCTCCTCTTTGTGCGGACATTCGTAACGCTGTCCTTCTTTTCGTGCTCTCTCTCTCTCTCGGGCACTCTCGCTCGTGTCGTCATTGTCCGAGTCCATATAGTCAAACTCGGTTAGTTCCATATATGTAATACTCCTATATTGCCAGCGCTCACCGAAACGTGACGAGAACATTACATTGCAGACAATATCGCTCTCGCTCGTGGCTCGTCACTTTTGCTTGCAGTGCGCAAGCGCGAATAAAAGCGGGAGTGCGCAACAGTTGTATAGGAGTATATGGAAACGCGTCATTCCTTGACTACGCCATTGGCAGTTCAACTGAAAGGTGCTGTGAGGTTATGAGTGCTCGTGTTTTGGAAATCAAAAAAGTGTTTTCAACATCAACATTAATGAAAAATGGGTTACAATTGTTATTTATGTAACCGTAAAGCCTCGAAAAGTGATAACATTTCGTTGCATAGGTAAGTACATTCTGAAAATTATATAAATGAGCATTATGTGTTGATATATTGTAGTTATATTTTGTTATTTGTTTGCAGTTTTCCAAAGGATCCCGGTTTACGTCAAAGATGGAAACAAACTTGTGGATTCACAGAAAAAGATGATGTGTCGCGTATTTACATCTGTTCTGTTCACTTCTCTGCGGATAATCTTGAAAAAGTGGATGCGCTGCAACAATCAAGAATTCGGTTGAAGATAGGAGCAGTGCCATCGATATCTGTTCCTGTCACAACTCTTACGCCTCCTGCATCGTCCCACAATATGCAGCGTAAGATCAGTGACCGCAGTGTGCAAGTCGCTGTGGAGATTGACGCTACTCAGTCTGCAAAAATTTGTGGTTCTTGTTTGACGGAAATAACCGTAAATAATGATGAAAACATATCACGTAAGACATGAGTAATATATGATGCATTATACATTTATAACATGTTTTATATAAATATTGATATTTTTCATAGAGCCGGCCTCAAGCGAGTTACACACACCTCGACAACAAGAATTTGCTGAGCCACGCTGTATCTCGGAAGACGTATCGCGTAAGATATGAATAACATATGATGCATTATCAATTTGTAACATGTTTTATATACATATTGATATTTTCACAGATCCAGTCTCCAGTGAATCGCATACTCCTCGACAACGACAAATTGCTGAACCACACTGTATCTCGGAAAACGCGTCATGTAAGATATGAGTAAAATATGACATAATTTTGTAATATGTATTATATATATATCGATATTCTTCACAGATCCGGCCTCGAGTGAATTGCACACCCCTCAAAGACGACGGTTTGCTGAACCACGCTATATCTCGGAAATCAGCACACCTGATGTTGCAACTCCCAAGAGAGCTCGGCGGGTTTTAAAACTTGTAAAGGAGACCGATGAAAAAAAGTCCAGAACTATAAAGAAGCTTCAGGACCAAGTTCTGCGTTTGAAGAAACGTATCGACTCTTTACAACATTTGGTGCAACATTTAACCGATAAAGGGCTCATGGCCGAGGAAGCTGGCGATAATTTATTGGTAACGTATAGTTTAAATTGAGAGCAGTACTTTAAGGACGTTGTATGGCGACGGTCGAAACTAAATTTTTGTTTTTAGTTTTTCTTACATACAAAATGATTTGCGAGCTTAAGTTTATTCAGGAAAGTTGTCGCAAATTGACTAAAGAACAGCATACTCCAAATTCAAGGTCATTCAAGATAATCTGTACTTGCTGTATAATTACAAAAAATTGCGAACATTTTTTTTCTTCAGATTTCTTTGAAAAACTAGATAAAGCTTCTTTGATGTTGTATAAAAATGTATTCAAAGTTTTAAAAGGCTTCACCGAGTAGAAGCCAAAATATTTATCGATGACAATGCAACTTGAAACACGCGCTCTTATGAGAGACTACCGAAAATTGTGATTTTTACCAATAAATATCTTGAACTTCCGCTCGGTGAAATTTCCTACAATTGCGGGAGCTATTACATATCATTATTCTGTTTGTGTGGTGCACATTGAAAAGAATTCTATCAACAAAAAGTTTTTCATACAACGCCCTTGAGCGGTTAGGGATAGTTCGAGGCGTGAAAAATGAGTATTTTAAATATTTTTTGGACAGTAATTACATTTATTGTATACAATCAATAATAAAGTTATTGTGTTGTATATTAAGGAAGGTGGCTGCACTCCACGATGATATCTATATGTTAAAAACATAGGAAAATTTAAAAAGCTTACAATTAAATTAAATTTCGTTAGCATATTCTTTAGTATGAAATATGAAAGTACAATTTTTTATCGATTTTTCTCGTACATACATAGCTCTCGAGTAATTGAACGCTACAGTTCACGTGTATAAGCACAGATATACACATATATACATTTCGTGCAGTAAGAACTCTAATAACTCGATAACAATGATGGAAAAAACTTCGTCTACAATTAATTTCTTTGTTGGTTAAGTGAACAATATAATATTCAATGACTGTATTATTAGCTGTATGAAATGAATGCAAGTACTGTAAAACAAATTATTAAAAATACTCATCTTCACGCCTCCGATTATCCCTAATTCGTCGAAGTATTACTCTGAAAAGTACAAAGTACTTTTCACAACAAGATCATTTTGTACATTGCAAGGAAATTGAGCTGTATAACCAGCGACAACAAATATAATGTTTAAGGGTTCATTTAATATTTATACTTTGTGTACGCTTATCGGCTCATGTACGCCGAATAGTCTTAACTTTTCTTCCATGGTGACACATGAATGAAATTAGCGTAAAGTTGAACAATGGGAAACATTTAAAATGTATTGGAGTGCTTCTTTGCAATAGCATCCCGATAAAATCTAACTTTTTCTGCGACTATCGGGGTACAAAAATATAGGTAACCAGTAACATGTTTATAATCGCTTCTTCAACCAGCAGTATACTTGCCAAAAGAGTCGTGAAGGGAATTAAAATTTTTTCCCGGCGTTTTCGTATATCCTAGTAATTTCATTCATGCATAATGTCGCGTATTATGAAAAACGTCGCACGTCGTACAATAATTATACATAATGTATAATAATGTAGCCATGGAAGACAGAAAAGGAACGACAGATGTATGATATTGTTTAATTTTATTTGATAAGTAATTATACTCTTTTAATTTATGTAGAATCTGATGCCCCAGCATGTAAAACAATTAATGGCGAAAAAATTGGGTGGTGGTCGAGGTGGTCGTCAAGGTGGTGGGCAGTATACCGAAGAGTTACGGAGTTTTGCTCTAACTTTGCATTTTTATTCGCCCAAGGCCTATAATTATGTGCGAAAAACATGGGGCAAACTTCTGCCTTGTCCGTCTACTATAAGATCATGGTATAGAGCAGTGAATGGGGCACCAGGTTTCACGAAAGAAGCATTGGATACTATTAAGATGCGAGCGTCGCAAAAAAAAGTTGTCGTAAATCTTACTATTGACGAAATGTCTATCAAAGAAGAAGTTATTTATCATAATGGACAGTTTCATGGCGGCGTTGATTGCGGGAACTTAGATAATGAACCTGGCAAAAAATCCTCGGAAAATGACAACGTTCAAACAGCGAAAAGTGCACTTACTTTCATGGCAGTGTCTTTAAACGAAAGCTGGAAAGTCCCTATAGGCTACTTTTTAATACGAGGGTTAAGCAGTCGCGAATGCGCTGATTTATTGAAACTAGCATTGGAAACTTTGCACGAACATCAATGCGATGTCTATTCAATAACGTTCGATGGCGCATCTACAAATCTATCTATGTGCCAAAAACTAGGTTGTAATTTCACCTATGGGCCCAATTTCAAGCCATTTTTTACAAATCCAGTGACATCTGAGCCATTTTACGTGTTTTTCGATTTTTGTCACATGATCAAATTAATTCGGAACACGTTGGGCGATTGGGAAGTTTTGAAAACCTTTGACGGTGGGGAAATTCGTTGGTCTCACATTGTACAATTGCACAAGTTTTCAAGCGATGAGGGCCTCAAACCTGCGAACAAGCTGACCAAGAAACACATATATTTTAAAAATAACAAAATGAATGTGAAATTAGCTATTCAAACTTTGAGTGAAAGCGTCAGCAAATCATTGACCTTTTTAAATCAATTTCCGGATCCGAACGTACAAAAACAATTTTCTGACGTTGCTCACACTGCAGAGTTCTGTTTGAATTTCAATAATATGGGTGATATGCTCAATTGTAAAAATGCTTTTTCCAAACATGAATTCAACAAACCTCTGAATGACGAAAATTACTCGACATTGAAATCCCATGCAGAATTCTTTGAAAAGTACATGAATTCGCTACGTACGTATGAAGGAAAATCGATCTTCAATAGTGGGCGCTGTACGGGCTTCTTAGGCATGATTGTGTGTTTGAGAAACATGTTTCCGTTATTCGATAAATTGAAATCATTGGGCTTCACGTATTTGTTGACATACAAATTATCGCAGGACTACTTGGAAACCTTTTTTTCTGCTATTCGAAGCCGCGGAGGTTTCAATAACAATCCCAACGCCCTACAGTTCAAAAGTGCCTACAAACGACTTTTGATTAGACACGAATTGAAAGAATTTGGAAACGGCAATTGTCTTTTTGATGGCATTGACATGTTGCATATTTCGTCGAGACAAAACAATTATAAATGCCCCATTGGTAATGGACTTTCGGAAAATGCCATACAATTCGATCACGATTACATACAATCATGTTTTTCATTATCTACTTATGTAGAAAGTATTGTATCATACATATCGGGATACATTTCTTACAAATTGCAAAAAATAGTTGACTGTCTGACGTGCAAACAGTAATTGATAGGTGACAGTATGCCACTTCTCTCGAAAATAAAAAATGGAGGTCTTATTCTTATGCCATCGAAGGATGTAGAAGCGATTTGTAAAATTTCCGAACGCATGATTCGCCAATATTTCCACGCGTTATTGGAAACCAACGTCAAAGCAACAATAATAAATAAAATTATGGGCCATGTAGGAACTCCATTCGACAATGATGCCATGAATGGACATGTATTGACGCAAGACGTATTCGACAAACATCGATACCAATTGACAAAATACGGCATAGAATTGTATCTGAAAGTTCGCATGCATGCCGAAGCGAAAAAAATGTCGGAAAAAGACAGTTATGTGCGATCTAAGTATACGAAACTTATATTATTTTCTAATCAGTAACCTTGCGTACTTCATACGTGTAAACATATTTATATTTAATGGATACATGTAAAATAAAAACATTTCCATGACTCATTATTATTATCAGTTAGTTATATTTATGATCCCAGACCATTGCAAATTTCCTTCCACACCTACAGCATTTATTTAAGTCATCAAGCGATATATACAAAGCGCCAGATGGCTAATAACTAAAAACTACATCTTTAATATTACAAAATTTGCTTTCAATAATATTCCAGTCGATATCTCAATTGGTAGCGTGCTCTGGGATAAGGGTGAGTATATGGGTTCCATCTCCCCCGATCTTCATTTTTTCCCTTTGTACATTTATTTATTCGGCATGTGCTTACAAATTTATTATCTGCAGTTATTTGTTTTCTATATTTAATCATTTATTATTTCCATTCAAATTTTTTTTTAATTCGTCTTCACTTAATAAGGGGGGGGGGGGTAGGGTTAATTCGCTATAAAAAAAACATTTTTTCGGTATTTTTTTTTGACGACACAGTTTATATATATTTATTTATATAATTAGTATAAAATGAAAGGACATTTGAAGAATATTCTGTGAAATTTTCATCAATAATTGTGTAGAAACGAGCGAGTGACAGCAAGTCTTCTGAGACGCCGCAAAAAAAAGTTACATTGCGGTGAAACTCATCACTGGATCATCCAAAAAAAAATCCCAAGAAGATTCTATCAGTTAATAAGTTTCTTGAGGTAACGCTGTCGAGTTCTTATTTTTATTAATTTTTTTCAATTTGTAGTCTCACTTAGATGTGAAAATAGCGATTTTTCATAAAAAAAATTGGAACCTTTATTATTAAAATGATAGAAAAATAAAAAAGCTCGACAGTATTACCTCAAGAAACTTATTAACCAATAGAATCTTCTTGGGTTTTTTTTATCTCGGATGATCCAGCAATGAGTTATGCAGTTCACCGCAATTTTTTTAAGGTGTCTGCAAAGATGTGCTGTCAATGGCTCATTTCTGCATAATTATTAATGAAAATTGTACAGAATATTCTTCAAATGTCCTTTTGTTATATACTTTTTACATAAATAAATATATATTGACTGTCGTCAAAAAAAAATTACCGTAAATACTATTTTTTTTGTAACGAAATAACCCTACCCCCCCCCTTCCCTTAATGGCATAGGAATAACAGACGTATGACGGTCATTTTTATGAATAAAAAAGTCCACGGCACTTGTGGATGACAAATATGAAAGCAGATGCAAAAAGATGCATTTGATTGTAGGGAGAAAAATAAGGGAATAGACACTATCGACGATAATATGAGAGGCTTATTTTCAATCGTGGATTTTATTTAAACGTAATGATATTTCGGGAGGACACAAGTGCTCGCGTCCGAATCTCAACCCGAACTCCTCGTTCAACGATACCGCCCGTTAATAATCGGGGAACGGGACGCGTCAGTCGGCCTTCAGCACCGGCGGGATTACGTTTCTTATACCTTAACAGGAATATTCGTCTTAATCTCTACGTCGTGTACATTTCTTATGTCTTAGCTGGAATATTCGTCTTAGCTTCTACAGTTGTGTACATTTCTTATGTCTTAACAGGAATATCCGTCTTAGCTTCCACAGTCGGCCAGCCTGACTTTATGGCCGTCTCGGCCATACAAGATATGAAATTAAAGATTTTATTTTCACAGACTCGGACAAATTTACCGTCTTGTGGTGAGAATAAACACGCATCGACTTTATTTAATCAAAATTTTCCCAATTTTCGTCCCTTTTTTCACTCCCGAATATACGGTCTCATTTGATCCGCGGCGACAACACCAGTATAGGGTAACTGTGTAACTTGAAACCCTTCGATATCGCCTACTACATATCGATCGAAACGCAATTCTTTTTTTACAACGTACGGTCCTTTGTATTTCGGTATCAACTTCTTGTTACGACCCACCGAAGTATCGGTGTTTCGAATCATTACGTAATCCCCTTCGTGATAGCTCTTCGCTTCTCTATGCTTCCGGTTATAGAGAGTTTCGTTTTCTTCTTGGCATTTAGCGATTTTTACGGAGGCGGCCTCTCTTATCAACACTAAGTCGCGATCGGCAGTTGAATCTGCTTCCACGATTAGTTTAAGCCTATCGTTCACTTCACCAAACTGATCGACGCCGAATAACAATCTACTGGGACTCTCCCCCGTCGAACGACATACCGTATTATTAATGGCAAATTCTACTTTGCTCAAAACCTTGTCCCACTTCGCTGGCTCTTCACACAATTTCGCGATCATCGGGGTGATGACACGATTAAACCGCTCTACCTGTCCATTGGCACGCGGAGTACTAACAGCGACAAGGACATGTTCAATACATTCTTCACCTAGAAATTCTTTGAATCGGTCGGACGTGAACGCAGTTCCGCGGTCACTTATAATACGGCGTGGTTTACTGTACGCCTGACAATAATTTTGAAGATGTCTAATCGACTCGTCAGAAGCCGTTGATTTACACGCATACAATTTTATAAATTTTGTGAACCCATCGACAATCGAAAGAATATGTTTGTATCCGCGACTGGTTTTCTCAAAAGGACCGCAATAATCGATATGAACCGTCTGAAATGGCAGTTTGCCCTTCGGTATGCTGTGCAAATATCCTTCTTTTCTGCCATTCGAAGGACTGAACTCAATGCATCGCAAGCAATTGGATACATAACTTTTTACTTTTTCTTTTAATCGTGGGAACCAATAAACTTTACTGATACCACAAACAACTTTGTCTGCGCCCACGTGACCCACATCGTCGTGACACGTACGAATCACGTTATTTTCCATCGACGACGGGACGTAAAATAAGAGTTTATCATTTTTATCCTTACGGTAAACGAGTCCGTTCCGCAGTTCGTAAAATTTGTCTTCGGAGATTCCCAACCTGTCGCGAATTTTTATAATCTCATGATCTCGGTCTTGTTGAATAGACAACGTTCGTTCGTTTGAACTTGCCTCTAAGACGAGTATACTATGACAACGACTTAACGCGTCAACGTGGTTCATACGCGTCCCGGGTCGATGTACGATCTCGTATGTGTATTGCTCCAAAAACAGGGCCCAACGATAGATCCGAGGATTGACTGTTTGCTTGCTCAATGTAAGGCGAAAACTATCGCAATCTGTGATAACTTTAAATGGGATGCCAGCAAGGTAGATGTGAAATCGTTTAACAGCGTAAACGACGGCAAGGCATTCCAGTTCGAAACTGTGGTATTTTGACTCGACCGTAGTAGTTCGCCTACTAAAATAAAATACCGGTCGGAATGTCTCATCCTTTTGGCGCTGTAATAAAATCGCGCCGAAGCCGCTCGCACTGGCATCACAATGCAATTCAGTCTCCAGCTTCGGGGAATAGATCGCTAATATTGGCTGAGATGCTAACAAATTTTTTAGAGTTTCAACAACCTGATTTTCCTTCGGTCCAAATACAAATGTTGCGTTTTTTTTTATCAAATCGTACAATGGTTTCGCGAGGATTGAAAATTTCGGAATAAATCGACGGAAATAGCTCGCCAGCGAGACAAATCTGTGTACCTCTTGCGCATTTCGTGGGATCGGATAATTGTTCACGCTCTCGACGTTTCGTATACTCGGACGGATGCCGTGTTTGTCGATTGAATACCCCAAATAAGTGGTTTCAGTTTGTACGAAAGAGCATTTGTCGAGTCTAAATTTTAATTGATGGCGTCTCGCGACTTTGAAGACATCTTTTAAAATGCTTAGGTGACCGTCAATATCCTGGGTGGCGACCAAAATGTCGTCAAGATACAGCAAGATTTTATTTTCCCGTACGAGTTTTCCGAAAATCCCATTAACAAACCTTTGGAAGACACGCGGAGCATTCGTCAACCCGAACGGCATACGAAGGAATTCAAACTGCCCCAACGGTGTCACAAATGAAGTATATTTTACCGAGCATTCGGACATCTTAACATGATAAAACCCGTTTTTGAGGTCCAAGGTGCTAAAATATTTCTTATCTTTTAACTGATCGATGTGGTCATCTATTAATGGCGTCGGGAAATTATCTTTGACCGTAATTTTGTTCAACTCTCGGAAATCAACGCAGAGTCGCAATTCATCATTTTTCTTTCGCACGAGAACAATAGGGCTAGCATACGGTGACGTACTCGGTCTAATCGTCCCAGCGTTTAACAAATCGTCAAGAATCACCTGTAATTTTCCCTTATCAGAAAATGTTAACCTTCTCGACCGAAAAGTAATTGGTTGTTCGTTTTTCAAAGAAATTTTCATTTTCATTTCTGTTTCTTTCGCGTCTGAGCCCCATTTACCAACGTACTCATTGTTAAATAATTCTCGAACCTTTTCTGATATCTCCGGTTTGATATTCGGATTAATATTCAGTCTTTCATTAATTTTATCGGGACTCTCGAGGTACTCTATGCGCAAAATTTGAGTGGAAAAGTCATTTTCCCCGGACGAATCATTTTTCCGTTTAATCTTTATAGTCTCACTTAACTCGACCGTAATTAATGGATTGCGAGAAAAATCGCGTCCAAGTAACGCTACACACGACATTGTTTCGTCCGGGACAACTAGAAAACGTAATTCCATTTCCACTCCCTCAATCTCGACAATGCTCGTAAACAATCCCAACACACGGACACGAGAGCTATTTACTCCGCAAAAATTGTCTCCATTAGGCGGTATTGGTTCACGTGAAGTGACTGGTATATACCGACATTGTATGAGACTTACCGCAGACCCGGAATCAACTACCGCGCTTAACGTGAAATTGCGCCTACCGTCACTCCCGTCTGGAACGGAAAACTTCAATTGTACGTAGTATGGGTCGCTAATCTCGATCGGCTCGATTAAATTTGTAGCTTTTGCTGCTGCAGCCTTCGCTTCTTCCTCAGGACAGGCGCTTAACTGGTGGCTCGTCGAACCGCAGCGGAAACAGGATCCTCTCGGTCTCTTCGGACGTGGACACTCGGGAGCGAGATGTCCAGCGTCTCGGCAGTTATAGCATCTGATCGTTCTTCGGCCCGATGATCGAGTCTCGGTCGACGGTGTCGAACTATCTTTCGCCGGCGTTGTCTTCTCTTTAGTCGCCGTTTTTTCTTCTCTCTTCCCTTCGGATTCGAGATCCACTGGTCTCCTTGGATCTTGCCCCGGGAACTTCTTCGTGGACAGCGTCACCTCACGGAAAGCTTCCAAAAGGTCCATTTGTGAACCAAATCGCATGATACGCGCTTGGTCTTGAAGTTTTCGATCAGGTATTCCGTCAATAATATAATCGACGACCTCATCGTCCTCGATTGGCACTCGATTCGCCAGGGTAATTTTATCATGATAATAATTATTAAAAGATTCATGTGGTTGCCACGATCTTCGTTCAAACTTTCGACGCAACATCATTCTCGATTGCCGGAGGTCGAACATTTCCTTCATTTTCCTTAAAAGGTCCTCGATACTTAGTGTAAGATGGTCGGGTTTGGAGTGAAACCACTCGAGTACCCGCCCTTTCAGCTTCGCACTCACCAAGATCCTCGTTGCCATATCGTCCAGTGCGTATGATATTCGTAAAAGCCGTATTTGTTGCTCCCACTTCCAAAACGTCCCTTCGGTACCGTCGAAGTCGCTCAACAAATCTCGGATCGATCGTACGTTTTCGTTCATCGACATCCCACTGCGTCTTCCTAAATTATCGTTGACCTGGGATTCGCCTGGATGGTTCGAACGTCGCAGTCTCGCAATTTCTAATTCTCGTTGAAGAAGATCCCTCTCTCGCTTTAATAGCTCGTTCTCACGTCGCATCAATTCGCTTTCAGCAGGGGAATTCCTCGTTGAAGGGGCACGGTTCCACGTTTCGCCTCCTCCTGCCGCTTCCCCTATGAGATCGTCCATGTCTTCGGCACCGCGTCCTTCTCGAACACGTGTTTCGTCCATCGTCGCCCATATATTTGGATCGAAGTTAGTTAGTCGACTGATTAGTTCGTTTTTATTACCAACCGATGACAGATCTTTTTCACGAAGGATTTCTTTGAGTTCTAGAACTGTATAATCGCTTGGCTCTTTAGTGACCATATCTTCACCGACACACACAGCGTCGTTTTTATTTCTCCGATAGACTCCCTCGCTCTTCGCGCACACAGTGGCGCGATAATACTTGTGATAATCCTTTCACAATGTTTTACACACGGCGAAAGTTTAAGTAAGATAATCGGCACACAGCACAAATTATCATTAATTTCTCCGTACGACGACACACGACCGTACTTTTTCCGCGCGTTCCTTTCCATAGACGACACACGCGCTCGAATCTTAATCCCACTTCTGAACTGTAGGGAGAAAAATAAGGGAATAGACACTATCGACGATAATATGAGAGTCTTATTTTCAATCGTGGATTTTATTTAAACGTAATGATATTTCGGGAGGACACAAGTGCTCGCGTCCGAATCTCAACCCGAACTCCTCGTTCAACGATACCGCCCGTTAATAATCGGGGAACGGGACGCGTCAGTCGGCCTTCAGCACCGGCGGGATTACGTTTCTTATACCTTAACAGGAATATTCGTCTTAATCTCTACGTCGTGTACATTTCTTATGTCTTAGCTGGAATATTCGTCTTAGCTTCTACAGTTGTGTACATTTCTTATGTCTTAACAGGAATATTCGTCTTAGCTTCCACATGATAGAAAAAAAAAATTAATATTGCGGGAATCGAACCCAAGTATTCCGCTCAAGACGCTAGCACGCTGCCAACTGAGCTATCGATTGAAATACTATTATAAGCTAGTTTTCCAATATTTAAGTGATAGCCGCGCTTGGGGTTAAATTTGGTGTACTGTTAGCTTGTTCGGTTGGTTTGCGGTTTGTGGTAATCCGTACTTTTAAATATAACGACAACTTTTTTTTCTTCATACATGTATTTATTCGGCATCTGCTTACACATTTATTATCTGCAATTATTTATTTTCTATACTTCATCATTTATTATCTGCATTTAATTTTCTATTCGTTCGTCTTCACCTAGTGAAAGCAGATGGAAAAGGATACATTTGATAGAAAAAAAAAAATTAATATAGCGGGCATCGAACTCAAGTATTCCGCTCAAGACGCTAGCACGCTGCCAACTGAGCTATCGATTGAAATACTATTATAAGCTAGTTTTCCAACATTTAAGTGATAGCCGCGCTTGGGGTTTAGTTTGATTTACTGTTAGCTTGTTCGGTTGATTTGCGGTTTATGGTAACCCGTACTTTTAATATAACGATAAAAAAGGTTTCCATCAGCAGATATGCACGTGTCGCCAAAATAAAGCATACTAAATATCAGTGAGATCCCCCTTGAGTTTATATTGAGCATACACGAGAGTGCTTATGGAAATGAAATATAATATAAATGAAAAAAAATCAGAAATAAAAAGTGCACAATACATGTGAATAATAAATGTATGCATTTGTTGAGGTTTCTTGAATGTGTGTTTAAAACGCCTCTCCACAAATATTTCCTTTTCCCGCTAATAGCATCAACATTTCTCGCGCAAGTAACATATATCTATTTGCGACTACGCCAATGAGTCGCGCGTGCGCAACACGACCAAAAGTAACTCGCACTGTCTCACTTCATCGCCGTCCTCACCACTTATAGGGAAGCTTGCCGCTGGCAATATAGGAGTATTACATATATGGTTAGTTCTCTCTCGCTTTCATAACGGCTGGCGGCCATACTGTCTTTCTTTGTTTTCTCTCTCGCGCTGCCTCGCGGAGTCTTTTTTCTTTCACTATTTAATTCTTTCTTTGTCGCGTTACCGCGTATCCTTCTATTTTTTCCTTTATTATCTTTCTCCGTTCTACGACCGTGCTTTTGTGTAATTTTTTCTCCCTCTTGTGCCTGAGCTCGTGTCAAGGTGTATATGCGACTTAACGCATCTGCGTTTGTGTTTGATTTTCCCGTTTTATATTGGACTTTATAGTTGTATTCTTCCAATTTTATTCGCCATCTCATTAGCCTTGATCCTGGATCCTTCACGCTGAATAACCGTGTCAACGGTTTATGATCTGTAATTATGGTGAATTTCGTGCCATGAATATGCGTTCGAAATTGATATACTGCCCATACGATTGCAAGCAGTTCTTTTTCTGTAGTTGAATAATTGGTCTCGGCCTTGTTGAGAGTTCGACTTGCATAACATATGGGCAAATCCTCCAATTTTCCCTCGGGACAGGATTGCACCAATTGCCTTATCTGAGGCATCCGTTGTCACGTTAAACGGTTTCGTGAAATCAGGATACTGGAGTATGGGTGCCGTGATCAGGGCTTCCCTTAAATGGTCAAATGAGCTTTGGCATAATTCGGACCAATCGAATTTGACACCCTTTTTGATCAAATTCGTCATTGGTTTTGCTATCTTGGAAAAATCTTTAATGAATCTGCGGTAGTACCCGGCTATTCCCAGGAATGATTGTATTTCTTTTACCTTTCTTGGTATTGGGAATTTTTTTACCGCTTTTAGCTTTTCGGGTTCAGGTTTCACACCGACTTCTGTTATAATATGACCTAGATATTGCGTTTCCTTTCGCATAAATTCGCATTTCTTCGGTTGTATTTTTAAATTAGCCTCTCTTAGCCGCGTCAGCACTTCACGTAACCGCTTGTCGTGCTCAGCGAGTGAGGCTCCGTGTATGTCAATATCATCCAAATATACGTAGCATTTTAGGCCTTGCAATCCGGCCACTACTGCGTCCATTAATCTTTGGAAGGTAGGAGGTGCATTTTTTAAACCAAATGGCATTCAATTATACTCGTAATGCCCTAACGGCGTTGAAAAAGCCGTTTTCGGTTTGTCTTCCTCCGCCATTGGGATTTGATGAAATCCCGAGGCGAGGTCGACGGTCGTGAAGTACTTTGCGTTTCCCAACTGGTCCAGTATCTCTGCGATATTGGGCAGTGGGTAGGAGTCGCTTTCTGTAGCCTCGTTTAAGTTCCGAAATTCAACGACCACCCTTTTTTGGACTATTCCGTCCGCATCTGGTTTTTTCGGCACTACGAGCAATGGAGCATTGCATGGGCTCGTGCTAGGGCGGATTATATCCTCATCTAGCATTTTTTGTGCCTGTCGTTGAATTTCCGTTTTGTGCTCCTCCGGCAGTCGATCAGGTCGCACCTTTATCGGCATTGTCCCATCCTTGAGCGGTATCCGATGCTCGACTGCTTTTGTACAACCCAGTAGTTCTTCGAGATTAAATACGTCGGGGAATTCCTCGCAAATTTGTCGCAAAATCGTTTCTTCTTCGGCGTTCAAATGGGAGTTCCCCTTAATCTCGCGTCATAATTTTTCCATCCTTCTCTTTCGTAATTCTGCGGTTTTTTCCGCATCTTTGTGTGTTTCCTTTTCTTTCTTGCTTTTATCGCAGTTTTCTTTTCCCAGGCTAACTTTGTCGATTTCTATTGTTTCCAGTTTGACCGTAGGTCTTTTAATGATTTGCTCTTTCTCGAGCACGTTCATTATTATTACAGGGCAGGTGTTTGCCTCTGCCCTCACGATGGCCTTTCCCATCGTGACTCCTTTTTGGATTTTTTGTTCCCTTGTAAACCGTTGGCCTTTTTCCATCGTCCTCGCCTGCACTATACATTCTGTGCGGGCGGGTATTTTCACGTACTTTGTGCCGTGTACAAACGGCATTTTGTGCCCTTTAATTTCTATCATTTTTCCTCTTAGTATGTTTATTCCTTTTTCGACTATACAGTCAATTCCAAGGAGTCCGTCTACTGCTAACGGTACTTCCTTGCCGACCACATGATACTTGTGTGTTATGACAGCGGCGGGGGTATCCAGTTTCAGCTCAGCTGTGCAGAGCGTACGGAACGCCTTGCCCCCGAGGCCATGAAGTTCTATTACCTCGTCCCCGATGGGTGCTTCTGGATCCAATTCATTCCCCTTTACAATGCTGCACTGGGCCCCTGTGTCACAACGGAGCGTCAGCATTTTGTCGCGAGCCTGCTTTGACGCTATATGTAGGTCACTGGCGTGTACTCGCGGCAGCTGAGCGCTGACATGGTAAATTCTTCTGGGTGCCTTGTCATTGTGTACATATGGCTTTCCACGTAGAATGTCCATAATTGTTCTTTGCGGTAGTTTTTGCTCGTTCACTTGAACGCTTTTTGTTTCTTTCTCTATTGAAAGAACGCTGACTGCTAGCGAACTGACGGTTCTTTTGGGCATATTTTCTAGGGTTTTTTCACTTGGCCTATATTCGTTTTGTTTTCTTGGGAACTTATTGTTTGGCACGTAATTGTAATGTTTCTGTGGATTACTCGGGCCTTGCCAACCTGGCCTTCTTCTACAGTCGTTATATCTGTGACCTGGTTTTTTGCAATAATTACAAATTATTTCTGCTTGATTAATTGTTTGTTTTCGTTGGCACTGGCAGGCTATAGCGCGCTTGTGTATGCGTCTGATGCGACGCAGGCCTTTGAAATGGGAACGCCTTTCGCCCCTCGTGGGCGTGTGACGGTGCGGACTGTCCGTTACTGTGTGAGACGCTCTTTGCGATTGTTTTGGCCCCTTCGACCGATTTTTCCTCTTCGATTGCTCCGCGGATTGCTTCCCCTAACTCGTGGTACCCTCGTGACCTTACTATTAGCTGTAGGTCCTTGCGAAGTCCATGTTCGATATTATTTAGGGCAATATGCCTGATTAACTGTTCGATTGCTCTTTGACCAGATTCGGAATTGACCATGGGCGTACAACCCGTGATTAAATCCATCATTATGGATTCGACGCGGTTTGCGTAAGCTTGTACAGTCTCGTCATGTTTTTGTGTACAGGAATTGAATTCGATTTGTAGCGCGGGGACTGTTCGCTGCGCCTCGTACAGTGATTTTAATAACGTCAGCAAATCGTCGAACGTCTCTACGTCTTTGTAACGCAGGTCTGCCGCGGCCTTGCCTTGCAATTTGAGATGCAATATAGCTTGTAATAAATCCGCGACATTTTCTGCACGGACTCGAGTCGACGCGTATTTTATTGCTCGTATAAAATCTGTAACATCTTCTGGTTTGGCGGCGTCGAATACGGGAATGCTGATTCGAGCCTCTTTCATTGACATATAGTCGTCGTGTTCGGCCATTGTTACTGTCCGTTGATGTAATAACGTAAAATCTTAGCGATTTAATTCGCGATTTCTTTCGATTTCAACGGGATTAAATATTTCGTCAGCTATGGACGACGCATCTGACGAATTGTGTTCCGAAACCTGATTATGTTGTCGCTTCGGATTTAAATATTTCGCATACGTTACGGGAGTCAAATCTAATTTTTCTGTGTTTGGATTTTCCCTACGACGCTTTCGGCCTATATCACTTTCACCGTCGTAAATGACGACAGTGTTAAAAAACGAATCTAACGATCGCGATAGTTCGTTTCTCCCGGTCAATCGATACCCGTCTGCTTTTTCTTCGTCCGACATAGACCAATTTTCTGGCTTTGGAGAATTTTTATTTATGAAATGTTCCGTCACTTACAGGTACATGATCGCAAGATGCATGCTGATTGATGAACTGTTGATCGTCCTGTTCTTCGTTTGTTTCGTACACTGCTTCTGGGTACGATTTCTCCGATTGTTGAGTCCTTCTTCCGTTGATCCTCGGGATCCAGGTTTTCTGGGATTGGCTCTGCTTGGCTGTAGCCTTTCCTCTGTATTCCTCTTCCGACTCGATCGGGCTGGCTCACTCTAGCACGCGGGTTGACTCGGTCACTCGCTTATGGTGCTCAAGTGGTAGTTGTGCGTGTCCACACACAACGTACGAACTTTTCGGCAGATCCCACCGCTGCCACCAATGTTGTATCCCCGGCTCGAGAACCCGGGATAGGTATTTTTGGGATCGTTGCGAAATTAAGAGTTGGAACTCAAGTTCGTTGAATAGGAATATAAGTCTATTACTGGGCTGGTCTGATAATTGAATTTACAGTGTGTCGGTCGTACCTTAGGACCGAACCGTTCAAAAGCTAACCAAGGACTCACTACTCCCGGTAACTTCTTTTAATTGTCGACTCTGATTGTTGCAATTTGCCCTAGATCGAACATCATCCGATGCTTCGTCAGAACGTGTCGCAAAGTGTCTTTTTGACGTTTGCATTTTGGCAAAAGTGTGAGTCTTTCGCAAGGAGGATGCGAAACGGTCTGAAATGCCGTTTCGCAAATACTTTCTCGACCGTTCGGTCGTTTCGTTGTATTGCGTAAATTAGCGGATACAACAACGCGCCTGTTTCATTCAACTTTCATGCACACCTTTTAAGCGAGGGGTGAGCGAGAGAAAAATAATGGCGTGGTTGACTCCATAGATTTTGTTTATTTTCAATACATGGACATTGTTTTTTTCATCGCTTAACATCAAAAGAATTTTCATTTCTGTTTCGCTGAAATCAGTGGCCTCCTAGCGGGTGAAACTGCACAATCACCGCTTAATGTGCCTCACTCTACGGGGTGGGTTCACCCCTAAAACTCGTTTTTTTACTGATAAGAAAAATTTTCCCTCATAGTTTTTTATGCATGCGCTTCAACATAATTGAAGGTGGACACCAAAGCGACGTTCCTTGTTAGATCAGGCATATCAGAACATTTGTGACATATATCGCAAACACTGGTTGCTTAAGGTAGTTCTGTAGGTACACATATGAGCCAAAACTTTCGGTGGAAGCGTATAGTAGAATCCAATGCCTGTACGATGCTGTTGGTTGTAAATGTTTGACAGAGCTTGTACCCTCGATATGTCCCACACATGCGCACCTCATGCATAGATAGTTATCATACTCGTATAGAGAGCGGCACGGTAATCGTGGCTACAGCGCGATTTTTCTGCACTCATAGCGCTGAGCTTCCTACGATCCGTCTTTCGCGAAATATTTCATATGAATAAAAAAAGCGTAAAACCGTCATCCGAAATTTAATACAAAAGAAATTTTACAAGAAAAAAGGCGCTCGCTAAAAGACTGAAAGCTGTGGCAGCCATGTGTCGAGAAAATGGGGCTAAACGCGATGAGAATAACCATAGCCTCAACGATCAGCAACAAAAACTCGCTATGAAAGGACGTCGGATCGTGGATTTACAACATAATATAATATATCCACACACACACACACGCGCGCGCGCCCACACACACCAACTCAAACACACCCCAGGTGTAGAAGTATGAAACCGGAATTTCCTTATAGATGGTGCTAGCCATCAGTTTAGGGACCGTAAGACCGCTTCTGCAGCGCCATTATCTCCCTCTAACAGCTGACGAAGATTTTTAACACACAACAACGCAAGTTCCCTACACCGGTATACTTTTCTATGACCTTCAACATGTCGAGTTTTATGACTACGAACTACGATTTGCGGACAGCATTGGTTTTCTGTTATCATTTGAAGAAAACTGCTGCAGAATCGCATCGAATGCTTGTCGAAGCTTACGGTGAACATGCTCTTGATAAAACACAGTGTTTGGAGTGATTCGAAAAATTCAAAACTGGTAATTTTGAAGTGAGAAACGAAGAGCATGGGAAACCATCGAAAAAGTTTGCAGACAACGAATTGCAAGCCTTATTGCATGAATATGATGATGAAAAGTCAACAAGAACTCGCGGATCAATTGAACGCGACGCAGAAAGCCGTCTCTATTTGTTTTTATCATTTTCAAACTGACGTAATTGTTACAAAAAAATTCCGGTATCAGACTTCTACAACTGGTATATATAGATAAACCCTCTGGACCCTCCATCTAGCGTTTCGAGTGCGCCTACACAGATAGAAAAAGTCTATTGATATTAACTAACCGCGTCTATTTCATTCTTTTTTATTTAACTATATTTTCCGTAGAACTAAATTTTTCCTATTGCATTCCATTATTATAATTATTTATTTCAAATATATTCACGTATTTGATTCGTTTAAATCGAAATTTATTATCGTCCAATACCTAAATATCTTATCTGATCCCGATACATTTGTGATTCCGTTCCATCGGTTTAACAAACAATTTAGTTGAATTCACTAAATGGATCTAGCTAATTTTTTAAATTTAATAGAATTTTCGTAGAGTTAACAATTTTTCCATTTGATTGAACTAATGATATGTCTTTGTTGCAACATTCATGTCAAAGGCGCATGAGGGTAGAGAGGGTGCAGAGAGAGTGAGAGAGAGAGAGAGAGCCAGAGAGATCCAGACAGCCAGAGAGAGAGAGAGAGAGAGAGAGCGAGAGATTGATTGTTTGATTGATTGATTGATTGGATTTATTATGCCCAAGCACGCTAAAGGGCAAACAATATACAGCAAATCATTATGAGAGTATGTAAACAAAATGCAGAGGTCGATCGTGGTTTACATACTACAAGGATCATAGAGAATAAACTTAATCTAATCTAATTTAGGTACAGAGAGTATGACGATTGTTGAACAATCGGAAATATAGCAAGTACAAAAAAGCTAAGGACGGTGGATTGTGTCTATACCAGCATTGCGCACTAGCTACGATACATAGAAACGTAGCTAGCTACTTATGGACGAACTATAGATGACAGTTATGAATCGAAAAGGTGGGTCAATAATCGGGTTTTCAGAATTTCAAGAGATAAAGATGATGTGATAGAGTTGGGAAGGGAATGCCAGAAGTACGCAACTGATAGACGAAAAGACTTGTGATAGGTAGAATTGCGATGGATAGGGATATGGAAAGTAGGGGGAGTGGTGGGTAATGCAAAGCGTCGTTGGGATTGTCGAGAGAATGGGTCGTTGAGAGGAAGAAGGTTTGAAAGATACAAAGGAGAATCAAGATACAGCATTTGGTACGCAATAATCCCTAGAAAGTAGAGACGACGGTTTTTGACGAATAGCCAACGTAGTTGGTGACAGTAGGGTGCAATAGATTTGTCGCGTCTGAGATTAAAGATGAATCGAATACAATAATTTAGGAGTCTTTGGAGTTTAACCTTCAGCTCTTCAGTAAGGTCATGATACACTAGGGAACAATAGTCGAGGTGTGGAAAAATGAGGGTAGAGATTAATTTTATGCGAAGTTGTACAGAAAGATTCTTTATAATATTTTAACTTATGTAGCGAAGAGTGAATTTTTTGAGAGATATAAGAGACGTGCTTATGCCACGAGAGATTTAAAGAGAAATAGTGTCCTAAATTCTTCGCTTCGTTTACATAGGGTATACCAATGTTTTCAGCTGAGATTGAAGGGCAGGAATTAATATCTAGAGCACGAACATTGGCATTACTTCCAAAAATTAGGGTCTTGGATTTTCCGGCGTTCAGCGATAGGACGTTGGCGCTAGCATAGTGGACAATGACACATCGTGAGTGATCTTGGCGATAGCGGAATTTAGCTCGGAGGGATAACAGTGGAGATATATTTGCGTATCGTCCGCGAAAATCATTTTGTTTGAGAAGCGTAGGTTGGAGCCAATGTCATTGAGAAAGAGTAGAAAAAGTAAGGGCCCCAGGACAGAGCCCTGGGGGACATCTCTAGTGATGGGCAGCCAACCCGAAGCATCACCAAGCCCATCAACTACCGATTGTGAGCGTCCGACAAGGTATGAAAAGAACCACGACAGAGTTTGATTTGAGAAACCTAACGTTTTGAGCTTAGTCAGGAGGAGCAGGTGTGGAACCGTGTCAAAGGCCTTACTAAAATAAAAAAGGACGAGAATAGTCCGCTTTTTATCATCAATAGCAAGGCGGATGTCGTCAGAAACTTTGAGTAGAGCCGTTTGGGCGCTGTACGATTTACGGAAACCAGACTGATACGGCTCCAGCAGATTACACGAGTTTATAAAATCCGTGATTTGATTATAAATCAGACGTTCGAAAAGTTTCGCAAATTCAGGGAGGTTTGCTATAGGCCTCGTGTCAGCTGGGGATTTAGGTTTAGTGATTTTGGATAGTGGTCGAATAAATGCTCGTTTCCAGGCTAGGGGAAAAAGACAGACAGAGTTTTATGGCGGAATTGAAAATGGAGGTCAAAGCTGTGACTATGGCAGATTTAGCTTTACCGATACAAAACAGTGAGATGCCGTCAGGACCACTAGATAGCAAAGAGGCTGCGGATTGGAGGAGTTTATGAACAGAATCTTCAGTTATGAGAGATAAGGAAAAGGTGAGCGAAAAAAGAGAGCGAGAGAGAGAGAGAGAGAGAGAGAGAGAGAGAGAGAGAGAGAGAGAGAGAGAGAGAGAGAGAGAGAGAGAGAGAGAGAGAGAGAGAGAGAGAGAGAGAGAGAGAGAGAGAGAGAGAGAGAGAGAGAGAGAGAGAGAGAGAGAGAGAGAGAGAGAGAGAGAGAGAGAGAGAGAGAGAGAGAGAGAGAGAGAGAGAGAGAGAGAGAGAGAGAGAGAGAGAGAGAGAGAGAGAGAGAGAGAGAGAGAGAGAGAGAGAGAGAGAGAGAGAGAGAGAGAGAGAGAGAGAGAGAGAGAGAGAGAGAGAGAGAGAGCGAGAGCGAGAGAGAGAGAGAGAGAGAGAGCGAGAGCGAGAGCGAGAGCGAGAGCGAGAGCGAGAGCGAGAGCGAGAGCGAGAGCGAGAGCGAGAGCGAGAGCGAGAGCGAGAGCGAGAGCGAGAGCGAGAGCGAGAGCGAGAGCGAGAGCGAGAGCGAGAGCGAGAGCGAGAGCGAGAGCGAGAGCGAGAGCGAGAGCGAGAGCGAGAGCGAGAGCGAGAGCGAGAGCGAGAGCGAGAGCGAGAGCGAGAGCGAGAGCGAGAGCGAGAGCGAGAGCGAGAGCGAGAGCGAGAGCGAGAGCGAGAGCGAGAGCGAGAGCGAGAGCGAGAGCGAGAGCGAGAGCGAGAGCGAGAGCGAGAGCGAGAGCGAGAGCGAGAGCGAGAGCGAGAGCGAGAGCGAGAGCGAGAGCGAGAGCGAGAGCGAGAGCGAGAGCGAGAGCGAGAGCGAGAGCGAGAGCGAGAGCGAGAGCGAGAGCGAGAGCGAGAGCGAGAGCGAGAGCGAGAGCGAGAGCGAGAGCGAGAGCGAGAGCGAGAGCGAGAGCGAGAGCGAGAGCGAGAGCGAGAGCGAGAGCGAGAGCGAGAGCGAGAGCGAGAGCGAGAGCGAGAGCGAGAGCGAGAGCGAGAGCGAGAGCGAGAGCGAGAGCGAGAGCGAGAGCGAGAGCGAGAGCGAGAGCGAGAGCGAGAGCGAGAGCGAGAGCGAGAGCGAGAGCGAGAGCGAGAGCGAGAGCGAGAGCGAGAGCGAGAGCGAGAGCGAGAGCGAGAGCGAGAGCGAGAGCGAGAGCGAGAGCGAGAGCGAGAGCGAGAGCGAGAGCGAGAGCGAGAGCGAGAGCGAGAGCGAGAGCGAGAGCGAGAGCGAGAGCGAGAGCGAGAGCGAGAGCGAGAGCGAGAGCGAGAGCGAGAGCGAGAGCGAGAGCGAGAGCGAGAGCGAGAGCGAGAGCGAGAGCGAGAGCGAGAGCGAGAGCGAGAGCGAGAGCGAGAGCGAGAGCGAGAGCGAGAGCGAGAGCGAGAGCGAGAGCGAGAGCGAGAGCGAGAGCGAGAGCGAGAGCGAGAGCGAGAGCGAGAGCGAGAGCGAGAGCGAGAGAGAGAGAGAGAGAGAGAGAGAGAGAGGATTATATACACATAATATATAAAGGTTATGGTATGGTGGATGAGGAACGGTATTCCAGTGAAACTCAGTGATTGTTTTCGTGTGGAGGAGATCGTCTTCCTTACACGGAGAAAATTGTGAAACAGCATTTCCTTTCCGTCCCAGAAACAGCACAACAAAATCTTTTGTGAGTGACGATCAGGTTTCGGTTGGTGTGGCGGTTTTTCTTCGATAGGAAGCCAGTAGACTAGACACGTTCTGTTATCATACAAGACCCAGCTTTCATCTCCCGTCACAAGATCTTCTAAAAACTCCTTGCGATGATGGCGAAGCAGAAGACACTGGGTTTGTTTGGGTTGCTTGCTTCCCGTTTTTCTTTGATGCAGCGGAGTAATGCGTCTTCATCGATGGTCGACGGTCGTCCGGAACGTTCCTTATCTTCAAGGCTTGTATTTCCAGATTTAAAACTATTCAACCAACGCTGGATTGTTCGATGAGAAACTACGTTCTCGCTGAATGCATCCTGCAAATTTTTAGCAGGTGTGCTTGCGTTCGTGCCACGCCGCCACTCGTAAAATATGATCGCTCGAAGTTGCTCCTGCGAGATCGAAGCCATACTGTCCACCAGAACGCGCGCTCGTCCTTTCACGCGGAAGAGTAGAAAACATTCTAGAATACTCTCAACATAGCTCGATGTCATATTGCGTCAATACGTAAAAAAACATTTTTAAAATTTTTGCGACATCACTTTTTTATCAACCTAATATTTTCGTCGAAAAAAATCACATCAATAGGCTAGGGAATGAAGATTTACGATGAAAAATCGTTGTGGTAAAACTCTCAATTAAGTTAGTAGTCTGGTCTAGAGCGAGATTTTTTACGTCATTTTTGGGTTGGAATAACTTCTAAACCGTTGAAGTTGTCTTGATGAATTTTTACATATATATTTATTGTTTCTTTGAGAATGTATGTACATAAAAAAAAATTATTTTAAATATTTTCATGTAGTTTTTTTATTTTTTTACAACATGGTCCGCCGAAAACCGTCTCAATCGGCGCCGACTCTGGGTGATATATGCATCTGAAAAAAAATATATATTCTCAATCTGTATGAGTATTCTGAGCACTGGTAGTGGAATTAGTACTTAACGGACAACACCACTGTGATCCCCTGGCTTTTTGCCATTTTTCAAGATTTTTTTTTTGTGTGAAAAAAAGAGATATTCGAAAAAAAAAATTTTGTTTTGTTCGTTGTTTATTGAAGATACATAAAAAAAAAATTTCAAATTTTTCACGCCCCATGGTGACGCTGGGGAAGTGCCTGCGTCAGGTACTGTTCCTTCTGCAGTGGTTCGCGGCACGCAGCAGAACTCTCTTCAAAGTCGATCTGAAAAAAAATACCGAGTGTTTTCGTTAATAATATGATATTTTGAAGAGAAGTACACAGGGATTTGAAAAAATATTGATTTTTAGAAAAATAGGCACGCTTTTGAAATTGAAGGACGATTTTCGAGCAAAATTTCTCGTCGAAAATAGACTATAACTTTTTTTATTATTGAGATATCGAAAAAATCCTATGTACTTCTTTAGATAATCGAGTTTTATTGATGCAGTCCAAATTTGAAGTCGATCGGATAAAAATTGCTCGAGTTCTGCTGCGTGCCGCACTCAAAAAAGTGGTTTTCAGAAAAACGCGTTCAAAGTTTTAGGTTTGTTAATTTATGCGATGAAATTGGAAAAAAAAATTTTTACCTTCAATCAGCGATGCCGGCACCATATAGCTGGCCTTCAAGAAACAAATCATTGTCCCTAGCATCTTTTCTCGAACTTGTAGAGGCTCTTCCTTCCTCTTTTGCAGCGTCTGTGAGCGAGCGCTCCGCCAACTCGATCCGCGCTGCGTCGGTTTGAACGCAAAAATTGAAACAATTTAGGCCGATAGTTATCCCCAACGTCTCCAAAACTTTCATGAGGGTTCTCAGGCCATCATTGAATAATAATACCGCGATATCAGCTGCAATATCGACGATTTTTTTGCTCCCGGACTGATACTTGGGGGCTATTGCCCAAACTAATTTGTTGTAGCTTTCGTTGTTGTTTTGCGTGAAGCCGCCCAAACAACGCTGCAGCAAATCGTCTCTGCTTAAATTTTCGAAGTGCGGCGTAATTGCCTCCAATACTTCCTCAGGAAGAGGCGGCTTATGGCGATATTCAGAAATATTACCGCTTGCGACCGCTCGCTGCCACGAACACCACGACTCGGCTCCCTCTGGGCAATCGTCATGTTGTGGCACACTATCTGTGGATATTTTATGTTTGATAGTTGCCCAAATTGCCTTCCTCATTTTTTCAACATCATCGCTGTTCCTCCGAATAGCCAAGCCGTAATATGTGCTCAGCTCGTCAATCAATTGTCCGGTGAGCTTTCCTCTGCCAGACAATCCTTTTTGTTTTTTCACGATTTCGCGGAGGCGCGTCCCCCTACGTTTTTGGACATGATCAATGCACTCTTTTTTTTTATCATGAAACTGTCGTATGCATCGCTATCCGATATACCTGCCAACCCTGAGGCGCGCAGCTGCGCGGGACCCCGAGCGTCACGGAGCGCTGCACCGCTCCACAAAATATTCAATATCTCCGAAAATAATTATTTTTTCGACCTGGGTCGAACGGCATCTTAATCTTAAATGTATTTTAGATTTTTCTAGATGTTTTTCAAAAAATCGATTTTTTGAAGCCGTCGCAGTGGTGTTGTCCGTTAAAAAAATGTTGTTACAAAATGGCGGCTTGTTAAACTTTGATTAACGATGTTTCATACATTTTCGGGTATTCGACGAGTTATAAAATGTGGGCAAAATTATTGTTTGACTCAATTCTGCTACCACTCCTCAGAAAGAGGCTACCGAAGGTATGTGCAAAATTTGTGCTCGATCGGTCAATTAGTTATCGAGATATCGTGGGCGTCGATTGGAAAAACATAGTTCTGAGATAAACGCGTTCAAAGTTTTGATACCGTTAGATGAGGTTTTAATTGAATTATCGATGCCTACTAGTTAATCTGCCAACCCTGGTCCATATATTGCTCCTTCTTCCCTTTCGTAGAAATGGTCTTCTAGACGATGGATTTCTAGACCAGCTTACTGCCTTAAGGGATTCATTTTATTATGGACTTATCAAATATTTTATGCATATAGTACACGTAGAGGTACAGTGTACATTGTAGGCAAATGAAGATTTATTTTGGCAGTGTTCAGTAGGCCGAAAGGGGAGCTAGTAGGTTCTGCGGGAGCGCTCGAAGTAGGCCCACCTGAGTTTCCGTAGGTTGAGTTGTGGACCTCATTGGCCTCCTTTCAGTCAAAAAGCCTACTTTTTGCCATTCCGGAGGTTCAACGGAGGCCCTAACGCATGGTATTTCCACACACTGTACTCTCCTTTAGATCCCCGATAATCCGCTATCTCCGATTTCTGCTCGGGAACGGAAGCCTGTATTTTGCGGGTTGAAAGCGGGTCGAAAATGTTGACTCTGAGATTAACGGTTTATGAGCGGTAACAAGTGTGTACCTTTTACCGTAGATATAAGGACGGAAAGCTTTTACCCCATGAACTATTGCCATTGTTTATTTTCTGTACGTGTCGCACCGAAGAACTGCACCGTGGAATACGCAAGATGCGTAGGCTACTTGTTTATCCTTTCCAATTTCCCCTTGTGATAGAACTGCGCCTAAGGCGGAGCCGAAAGCATCGGTCGTTATAATGAATTGTTTGTCAAAATCGGTGTACTGGAGAATAGGTGGTTCGAATAATTTATTTTTGAGAATTTCAAAGACTGTTTCGTTCGTTCGCTCGAAGTCGGTCGAGTCTTCTAAGAAGTGTGTTAGAGAAGTGTGTTACCTTCAGGGCATAACCGATCGCATAGGCAGGGTCCTTGGGAAACATAACGTGCGAGTCATCTCCAAACCT